>CM046889.1:4451261-4629852 GCA_025688845.1 Cucumis hystrix
TCAGAACTTGCGTAGGCAACTCTTCGCTTTTGGCCTAAGAAAAACACAACTTGCCAAGTTCCTAGAGTTCCCCCACCTAGCACGATAGCACATAAAATGAAAAAAAAAAAAGAGAACCAAGTCGTTTACGTCAAGGAAAATGCGTTGGGTTCCTTCGATATCATAACTTGCGTAGGGAACTCTTCGCTTTTGGCCTAAGCAAAACAAGACTTGCCCAGTTCCTAGAGTTTCCCCACCTAGCATGATAGCCCATAAAAAGAAAAAAAAGGAGCCAAGTCGTTTAAGTCAAGTAAAATGCGTTGGGTTCCTTTGGTACCAGAACTTGTGTAGGGAACTCTTCACTTTTGGCCTAACCAAAACCAGATTTGTCTAGTTCCTAGAATTCCCCCACCTAGAACGATAGCCCATAAAAAAAAAAGAGTCAAGCCGTTTAAGTCAAGTAAAATGCATTGGGTTCCTTCGGTATCAGAACTTGCATTGGGAACTCTTCACTTTTCGCCTTAGCAAAACAAGACTTGCCCAGTTCTTAGACTTCCCCTACCTAGCACGATAACCCATAAAACGAAAAAAAAGACAGCCAAGCCATTTAGGTCAAGCAAAATGCATTGGGTTCCTTCAGTATGAGAACTTGCGTAGGGAACTCTTCGCTTTTGGCCTAAGCAAATCCAAACGTGCTCAGTTCCTAGAGTTTCCCCACCTAGCACGATAGCCTATTAAAAAAAAAAGAGCCAAGCCGTTTAGGTAAAGTAAAATGTGTTGGGTTCCTTCGGTATCAGAACTTGCATAGGGAACTCTTCGCTTTTGACCTAAGCAAAACCAGACTTGTCCAAATTCTAGAGTTCCCCCACCTAGAATGATAGCCCATAAAACGAAAAAAAAAAAGAGAAAGCGAAGCCGTTTAGGTCAAGTAAAATACGTTGGGTTCCTTCGATATCAAAACTTGTGTAAAGAACTCTTCGCTTTTGACCTTAGCAAAACATGACTTGCCCAGTTCCTAGAGTTTCCCCACCTAGCACGATAGCTCATAAAACGAAAAAAAAACTCAAGTCGTTTAGGTCAAGAAAAATGCATTGGGTTCCTTCGATATGAGAACTTGTAGAGGAAACTTTTCGCTTTTGGCATAAGCAAAATGAGACTTGCCCAATTCCTAGAGCTCTGCCACCTAGCACGATCGGCCATAAAATAAAAAAAGAAAAAACTGAGACCAAGTCGTTTAGGTCAAGTAAAATGCTTTGGATTCCTTCAGTATCAAAACTTGCGTAGGAAACACTTCGCTTTTGACATAAGCAAAATCAAACCTGCCAAGTTCCTAGAGTTACCCCACCTAGCACAATAGCCCATAAAATTTAGAGAGAGAGAGAGAGAGACAAGTCGTTTAGGTCAAGTCAAATAATAATTCTGATCCTTTTTTTTTTTTTTTAGAAAACTTATATATATAATTTTAGTTGTCAAACTTTATCTTAAAAATGTAGGCCGGAAAAAGAGGAGAGCTAATACTTCATGAAAATTAAGTTTGATATAGTCCTTAATTTCATGTTGGTTTGGCAGGGATACAAATATAAGATTTGATCTCGGTTCTTTTTGCATGCAATTCTTACGGAAAGTTATGAAATTTTTTTTTAATACTTATTGAATGTGAGATCGGATATAAAGAACTATCTTTTTTACATGAAAAATTTGATGAAATTTGATGAAAGGCTTATTTCATAAGTAATTTGTTCTTTTTTTCACTCTCACCTTACTTAAAAGAGTGGAGAGTGCAGACACTTCTCTGCAAAGTCTTAATGGTCATAGAAATTTATTATGCTAGGGTTTGGATTTACAAACTTTTCTATTATTTACTTTATTGAAGACGCACAAGCAGCTCTATATTTACTTTTTCATAGGTACATCTGGATTTGTAATCTCTACTCTTTGTTCACAATTCGAACAAGTCAATGAAATTGTCAAACTAATTGACTGGTGTGAGCAACATTTTGAGGAGAAAATCTTTGTTCACAATTCGAACCAACTTCTTTTCTGATTTGCATGTTTAAGTATAGGTTGCATCTCTGCCTTCCTATCATGTTGTATTTCATTGTACTCATTGGTCTGATTTGTATTTTTTATAGGTTACATCTCTTTCACTAATAAGAATTGGTTTCCTCATTTGTTCATTTGTGTTAATAAATGTTCATGTAATTGTAATTTTGTTCTTCAAGATTTTTTGCTTGAATCAAGTGAGTTCTTTCTATAAGAATCATTTGCTTGTAAGATTATAACTTCTTAGTCAATTTTTCCAACTCACATTTCAACTTGTAACAGATGAATCCCTTCTAAACAAGAGCTTAAAAAGAAAAAAACAATTGAAACCTTTAACCACAAAATCATGGAACTGCATCTTATTTGCAATGTTTACAATGAATTTCTATAATTTCTTCCAACACTATGAAACATTTTGTTATGGTTTTATTATTGTAAACATCTTTGTTAAAACTCATTGTAATTTCCAAACAAAGCTCTGCCAAAAGTTCCCAAGATAGTAAGCTGGCCTTCCTCTTTTGTTATGCTTTGTTTTGTTCTTAATACTTGCTTTTATCTTCGCCTATTCCATTCCTAGTTGGTATGTTATATGGTCCTCTTAAATCTACATTCTTTTTCTGTTTTATGGTTCGCTTGATTTTAATGACTAACTTTGGTGAAATAATGTTAAACTATATTACATGGTTTGAATCTAAACCTCAAGTGAAGAAGTTTGTTAAATTATAAGGTTTCCATCCATCTTTCTTAGGCCATCCATGAAGGTTTTCGCTTAGATCTTTATCTTAGTTCAACCTCTTTCAAATGTTACTCCATACAAGGAAGGAAGTTGTGATTACAAAGTGTAGATTTTGTATTGTATAGTTGCCTTAGTTATTTTAATTAGTTCTCTTTAACAAAATTATACTTACCTATAATTAGATCCTTTTTCAGTAATAAGAGAAAATGTCGTTTTTCTCAAATTACAAAAAGTAATTATTTAAGATACTATGCTAAAGGGAACAAATCCAACTACCATGTTGAGAATATGATCTTTGCCTAAAAGTCTTGGGTTCTTGGTCAACTTTGAATGCAAATTTTTCTTAGTTGATTAATAAATATCAAGTTAAAAAAACCTCATATTGTAATGTTGTTTTGCTTCACTTGCATCATACACTAAAACACAAGATTAAAATAAATTATATTTAGACTTTTGTATGGTAGATTAGGTGTTCTCTTTGAATTGGTGTTGGGATTGACTTTCTAATTATGATATGATTTTAGGAACCTTTGGATTATGTTCTTCAAACCTTCTCTCTTCGATTGAAGCTTATTATACTTTATCGTTATTAGTATGCTTTTTTTCTCCATTTTTTCCCCTTCTAATATTTTTATTTGATATATAATGTGCATAAAAGAGAAACTAGTTCATGTGTGTTACATTGTTGTGTTGTGCAAGTTGGTGCAGTTAGTTCAAATATCTAAGATTTGGTGAAGCACTTGGAATATTCTAAGTTCAAATTTCTAATCTGTTAGATAATTTACTTTCTAAGAATCACACATTTACTTTTTTTTTTTTAAAAAAAAAGGAAACGAGCCTCTTCATTGAGAAAATGAATAGACAATACAAAAGATAATACAAAAAAGCCCTAGGATCAGCTAGTGCACTCAAAGATCTCATCTAGGTTGACACCCACTTAGCATTCTTACCATATCAGGACTTAGACCAAAACACTAAACCAATGACAAGGTTTAGAATAGGTCATACAAACTGCCCAATAACTATACCACATAAATTTAAGACCATTAGAAATCCAAAAGAAATAAAATAAGAGTACAATAGTGGACTAAGAATTAAAAATGAAAGTCGGCCAATTATGACCTATATCTTGTACGGAGAAATCTTTAAGTCTTTTGAAAGAGAGCATCAGGTAGAAGCATTGATTCTAGCCATTTCGACTCAAGTTGTCTAAGAGGAAGCTTTATTTTGAAATGTTAACTGATTACATCCAAACCAAAGATGTTTAAGGTTTAACCTAAACATGTTTAACTTAAACACTACACGTGGCCCATTAACACACTTAAGAATTTTCTGAGAAGTTTCCTTACTTCTTCTCGTGTAATTACACTTACACTTCATGAGTATTCCTCGCGAACTACCTTAGACATAAATTTCTTACTATATAACTCCATCCCAAATTTCCTTCTTTACTCAAAACGCCTAAATTAAAACACTTAGGATCGAGAGGTGGAGGATGTTGGTATGATGACGAGGGATTTGGAAAGTGTCCAAAGGATAATAGGTGACGTAGGTGATAGTCACCTGGGAGAGTTGGATTATGGGAGAGTGGAAGGTGGAGGATGTTGGTATGATTGATGTTGGGGTTGGGGGTCGAGTTTTTGGTTGAGGAGGAGGATTGAAGAATTTGGATTTTGGAGGAGGCGATAGAGAGTTGGGGGTTAGGATGGTTGGAGGTTTAGGGTTTATGGTCGCATTTAGCTTTCGTCTCTTTTCCTTTTTATGCTAGCTAAACACGCCATCATTGGCCTATTTCCTCTTGAGCGGTGGTGGTAGCAGAGAGGTCTCTTTTTCTTCTCCCTTAACTTTATTAAGGAGTTTGAGGCATCTCTCTTCTTCTTTATTTTGATGGAGTGTTATGGTTTAGTTGAGAGTCGCCTGAGAACATACACCGCCAGAAATGGGTGCTTGCAAAGAAGCTGAAAGCTCAGGAACCGCTTTCAGACAAAGATCTTCAATGGTGTAGGGGAAGGGCAGTGCCTTTAGGTGCTTCCATCCAAGAGACGACAAAGTTTCTGATTATTGCACCAAGGTTAACTACCATCTTCTTCTTAATGCAATAAGTCATCATCGCGTATTCCAGTGGGATGTTGTTATCGTGACGGGTTGGCCATCTTTTTTTTTATGAAAAAGAGTCACACTTGCCTCAGTGGTCAGCTAATGTGGGTATAGTAGGTACTTTCCGTTGGCGTGATATCTCATTCTGTCCCGAGCCACACGATAGTTTCCAATGCTTTCCTAGTATGCCTTTTTAAACTTGCATTGATTAACACTTGCTTTGGTGTCTTAGGGTCCAAGGGGACATCGTACAATTTGTTAATCGCCTCAACATTGAAAAAGATGCTTTTCCCGTCCATTATTGCATAGTATTTGGCTTGGTTGTAATTTGATGCGTAGATTTTTTTGACAACCTCCAACCAAATCTTGGAAGTCCCTTTGAAGAACTTCCTCTATCCAACCGACTTAATTGAGGCATCCAAAATCTCTCAGAGGGCCCCATTGAAAGGAAAGATGTCATTCTCCACCTTCACTTCCTTGGCAATGCTCAACTTTGGGGCCTTGTTGGCTTCCTTTAGGTCTGGATGTGCCAATCTTGCAGTGCTGTTAATGCCACAAAGTGTTGATTTTTCCCAGTTAACCTTTTGCCCAGAACACCATTAAAAAAATTCAATTGTCTTTCTTAAGTTATCCAACATTCCATCTTCGTATTTGCAAAATATCAAAGTACCATTAATGAATTGTAATATATGGATGCGAATTTTATCTCTTCCCACCAGCAACCCTTCAACCTTTTCTTTCTCATAAAGCCTATTTAATAGGGCACAAGCTCACTAATTATCAAAAAAAGAAATGGGGACAAGGGATCCTCTTGTCTAATGCCCCTTAAAGTTTTTATTCTCCCTCTTGGCCTTCCATTTATAAATATTGATAATTTTGGGCTAGACACAACCCAATATTCATGGAATCCATCTCGAGTCAAAGTGTTTCTTAGTAAGCATTTTTTCAAGAAACTCCCAATCTACTTGATCAAACGTGTTTCTTAGTAAGGCAATTATCTTTGAAATGATCTCAAAATCGGATTAAAACTTGAAATGCATACTTTATCTCGGATAGGTTGAATCTTGAAATGAGCCTTGTATTTTGTTATGTTGAAAGTACTGACCATTCAAGGGGGTTAGGAAGAGAGTTGATAGACCCCATATCATTCACCAATATTAGTAGAAGAAAGAAGAAGAAAGACAATATTAGTGTTGGCATGTGTTAGTTGGTTGAGTGAGTTAGTTAGGATATGAATTATAAATAGACTTGTAATCTTGGAGGGAAAGGTAGTTAGGTTTTGCATTTAGTCAGGGATTATGTGCATCTTTGAGAGATAAGGTAACAAAGAGTGATATTGTAACATAATTGAGATTTCCCCAATTCTATTTGCTCTTCTTTCATTGTTATTGCATTCGAACAAAGATTCTTTCATCAGTAAAGTTCTATTGATCGAACACATCTTAGTGTTACATCATATTGGTATCAGAGCAGTCGATTCGGGAAGCAAAGACATCGCGATGGTACAGACACGCATGGAAGAGAGATCGATCAAGATTTGCTCAGAATGAAGAAGGAACTAAGCAAATTGCCAACGATGGAAGAGAAACTAACGACGATCACGTCGCGAATGGAAAATTCAAGTGTGCAGACGAAAAAAACTCATCAGATGATGTTGATGTTTATGGATTCGATAGCAAAGGAATGATCCGCCATGTGTGAAAAGATGGTCGAGTCTAGCATACGTGAAACTTTAACGATGAAGACCCGAGTAGGTGTAGGATCATCAAGCAAGGACAATAGAGGCCAAATGCAAGAAGGAAAATTGGAAAACTAAGATGGAAATACAGAGCAAATAAGTATGAGAAGGTTGAAATGTTAGTATTCAATGGCGAAGACTCCGATTCTTTGTTGTTTCGAGTCGACAGATATTTCAAAATTCACAAATTGAATGATGTAGAGAAGTTACTTGTTATGACAATTAGCTTCGAATGTCCGGCACTGAATTAGTATAGGGCACAAGAAGAAAGAGAAAAATTTATAGATTGGCCGAATTTGAAGGAACGACTATTGGTACGATTCTATCGATCCTTCAAGGATCCGTATATGGCAAATTTTTAAGGATTTAACAAGAAACGACAGTGGAAGAATATCAAAATCTGTTAGATAAACTAATGGCGCCATTATCCGATCTACAGGATAGGCTGAAGTGGATTTTTGTCGACCAACCGGATTGGATCAGATGATGCAAGTCACTCAGTTGGTAGAAAATTAAGAAATTATCCATTGAGAAGCTAACCTCAAAGGCTATGCTAGAGGTAAGTATCCGCCTCACTCTTCGACTGATACTAAATCTAGTATAATTACCAATCCTAATGAGAATAAAGGTAATACTACGTTTCCCGTGAGAACGATCACCTTAAGAGGAATGGCAAGAAGGGAAACTAAGAAGGAGGGACCTATGAAGAGACTGTCTGACGTAGAGTTTCAGGCCACGAAGGAGAAGGGCCTTTTTTTTGAAGTACTCCCATGACCATAAATGTAAAATGAAGGAAGAAAGAGAACTTCGAATGTATGTAGTTACAGAAGATAAAGAGGAATTTGAGATTGTAAAAGATATGGAGGACGAGGAGAAAGAATTAAAAAAGGTAAGGATAGTTGAGGAAGACCAAGCCATTATAGAATTATCCATTTATTCTGTTGTAGGGTTGTCGAACCTAGGAACTATGAAGGTTAGAGGGAATATCAAAGGGAAAGTAGTGGTGATCTTAGTGGATTGTGGTGCCACCCAAAAATTTTTTTCTGAGAAGTTGGTGAAGGATCTACAGATAGTAATAAAAAATACCTCTCACTATAGGCTGATCTTGGGGTCTGGTAAAACTATTAAAGGCAAAGGAATTTGTGAAGTTGTCAAGTTGACATTGAATGAATGGAAGGTAGTGGAAAATTTTCTAGCATTGGAGTTAGGGGGTGTAGATGTAGTATTGGGGATGCAGTGACTATATTCACTTGGTATCTTTGAAGTTGATTGGCGAAATTTAAACATGACTTTTATGGATCAAGACAGAAAAGTGATAATCAAGGAAGATCCTAGTTTAACTAAAATAATACTGAGCCTGAAGAATATGATGAAGACTTGGGACAGATCTACAACAAAGACTTAGAGGAACATTTGTTGCACTTATGATATACTAGTTTATACTCGTATTTTTTTATGATATACTAATCTACAACAAAGACTTAGAGGAACATTTGTTACAATTAGGGAAAGCTCTAGAGGTCCTATGAAAAAATTAACTATATGCTAATCAGAAGAAATGTCGCTTTGCAAAAGCACATGTGGATTATTTGGGGCATATAATTTCGAGCCAAGCAGTTGAGGTTGATCCGGAAAAGATTAGACCAATCAAAAAATGGCCAATACCTAAGAATGTTCAAGAAGATCGTGGTTTTTTGGGATTGACAAGATATTATAGGAAGTTTGTCCAACACTATGGATTTATAGCAGTCCCTCTAAAGCAGCTACTAAAGAAAGGTGCATTTAAGTGGAATGAGGAGTCCCTTGAGGCATTTCAGAAGTTGCAAAACGCCATGATGACACTCCCTATTTTAGCACTAGCTGACTACGATGTTGTATTCAAAATGGAGACAGATGCTTCTGACAATGAAATAGGAGCAGTGCTCATCCAATCCAAATGCACCATTGCCTATTTCAGTCATACATTGGCTATGAGAGACAGAGCTAAACTAGTGTACGAAAGGGAGCTTATGGTAGTTGTCCTCATGGTGCCGGTGGAGACCTTACTTGCTTGGAAGGAAGTTTATAGTTAAAACAAATCAACGTTCATTAAAGTTCTTATTGGAGCAAAGAGCTATTCAGCCACAGTACCAAAAGTGGATTGCCACGCTTTTGGGATATTCCTTTGAAGTAGTATACAAGCTTGGTTTAGAGAATAAGGCTGCGGATGCTCTGTCGAGGGTACCTCCTGTTGTTCATCTTTGTAATCTCACAATCCCAACTCTGATCGATTTAAAGAAGATCATGGAGGAAGTTGGAAATGATGACCAACTTAAACAGATAATGAAAGAATTAGAAGAAGGAGGTGGAAACAGAGAGAGCAAGTATTCTATTCAGCAAGGAATGTTGAGATATAAAGACAAATTAGTTGTTTCCAAGTCTTCAGTATTGATTCCCACACTTCTTCATACTTACCATGACTCCATGTTGGGGGGGGCATTTAGGGTTCCTTAGAACCTATAAACAATTAGCTGCTGAGCTGTATTTGGAAGGCATGAAACAGGATATGAAGAAATACTATAAAGAGTGTCTAATCTGCCAGAAGAATAAAACCATGGCACTGTCACCTGCAGGATTACTACTACTCTTAGAGATTCCTAATAGTGTCTAGAACGACATTTCTATAGATTTCATGGAGAGGTTGTTGAAATCTAATGGCTATAAGGAAATTTTTGTGATAGTAAATAGATTCAGCAAATATGGACACTTCTTAGCATTGAAACATCCATATACTGCCAAGACAGTGACTGATTTGTTTGTCAAAGAAGTTTTTAGACTACATGGATATCCAAAGTCCATAGTGTCAGATTGAGATAAGGTGTTCCTAAGTAGTTTTTGAAGGGAGTTGTTTCATTTGGCTGATACTTAGTTGAACCGGAGTTCGACCTATCATTCTTAGTCGGACGGCCAAAATGAGGTGGTCAATAGAGGAGTGGAGACATACTTACGTTGTTTCTGTGGAGAGAGACCAAGAGCGTGGACAAAGTGGTTGATTAGGCAGAGTACTAGTACAATACCATGTATTAAAGGGCTTTAGGGATAACACTCTTTCAGGCCGTGTATGGGCGTCTGCCTCCACCTCTCGTGTACTATGGGGATCAAAACACTCCTAATTTGGCACTGGATGAGTAGCTTAAGGAGAAGTACATAATGTTGGGAGCATTGAAGGAGCACTTATGGGTGGCTCAAGAGGAGATGAAAAGAAATGTTGATTTGAAGCGTAGAGATATGGAATATACGGTAGGAGATCTGGTTTTCCTTAAAATAAGGCCATATAGGCAAGTCTCATTACGAAAAAGAAGACATGAGAAGTTGTCAGCAAAGTTCTTTGGTCCTTATAAGTCTTCGAACAAATAGGCCCGATTCCATAATACTATAACTAATTGATCCAAATAATGATGAAATATCCTCTTCATAACATCCGTAAATACAGCAGGAGCATTAGTCAATCAAAATGGCATCTCCAGAATCTCGTAATGATCATACCTGGTACAAAAAACAATTTAGGAACATCAGACTCCCTAACTTTCAATTGGTGATAACCTGACCTCAAATCAGTTTTAGAGAATATCGAAGCTCCCTTAAGTTGATCGAATAAATCATCTATATGAGGTAAATGGTACTTATTTCGTATTGTTACCTTATTCAACATCTGGTAATCAATACATAACTTCATTGTGCCATCCTTCTTTCTCACAAATAACACTAGTGCACCTCATAGACAAACACTTGGTCGAATATAACCCTCCTCAAGCAATTCATGTAGCTGAATTTTCAATTTTTTTAACTCTGTAGGTGCCATCCTATACGGTGCTTGTGAAATAGGACTTGTTCTTGGAATTAGGTGAATAGTAAACTCAATCTCTCGATCAAGGGGTAAACATGTTAATTCTTCAGGAAACACATCCAAAAATTCACGTACTAAAGGAACATTCTCTGGTTTAGTCTTACCTGCTTGGAGATCTACGACAAAGGCCAAGTAAGCACAACACCCTTTACTCAACAACCTCTCAACTTTTATTGATGATATAATACCAAGAGGAAGTTATTTCTTTCACCCGTAAAAAACACTTCTAATTCACCTAGTTTTCTAAACACAACCTCGTTCCTATGGCAGACCATGTGAGCATGATATTTAAATAGAAAGTCCATCCCAAGAATAACATCAAACTCTTATAACTCTAGAGGTAATAAATCAACATACATGTCAACCCATTCTATAGTTACTACACAATTTTTACAAACACAATCAATAACCAACACATCTCTAACATGAGTATATAAACAGATCTTCAGACAAAGATTCTAGTTTCCTATTCAGTTTATCAACACATGCCGTAGAAATAAAAGAATGAGTAGCCCATCGGTCTATCATATAATGAAGTGTATTATTAATCACTTCAGAGGTTTCCTCTACCTCTTGTCTGGTCATCGTATTCATCTTCCCTTGCTGACGACCTCAACCTATAGATTCCTTCTGTCTACTAGCTCCAGAACCCTCTCCAACCACTGGTTTTGACCTAGCTTGATTCACTGACTAGGATGCAGTACCAGTATCCCTCTGTCTATCCGACACCAACTGAGGACAATCTCGCTTATGATGACCAGTTTGACCACAACCATAACAGACAGTGGTACCATCAAGACAAGATCCCCTGTGTCTCTTACCACAGTTATTGAATGTCATCCTTCCTTCTGTACTAGTCCCAGACTCATCCGGTTGATCTGCTCATGAACCTCCAACAGATATACCAGGAAACTGTCTATCAGAGCCACCTCTCACTCCTCCTTGAGAAGTAATAATGGAATGGATTTTTTAAACTTACCCTTCCCTGACACACCTGGAGCAAAATACTTACCAGATTGCCTTTAAGTAGTACCAATTGTATACCACGTCCTCCTTGGCAAGTCTTAGTCTCAGTTTTAACTTCTAACAGGCTCGCCTCTACTCTCATGGCAGCTTCAACCAACTTAGAGAATTCAATCCACTTTATGCTTGCTATGACAAAAGTATGTATGTCTTTACGTATTCCCTCTTCAAACCTCTTACAACGATCAACCTCACTAGCAACCAAAGGCAAAGCATACCTCGATAACTTAGTATGCTTCCCTTCATATTTAGCCACAGACATGGAACCTTGCACCAATCTCAAGAACTCATTTCGTTTAGGATCACAAAATGATTTTGGATAGTCCTTCTCCTGAAATGCCTAGAGGAAATCCTCCCAAGGAATGCTACTTGTATCTGATCTTCTATTCTTAATGATCCTCAACCAATCATCCTCTCCTTTCTGAAGAAGAAATGTGGCCAGTTCCACCTTTCTGTCTTCCGAACAACACATAACCCATAAACATTTTATATTAACGTCAACTATGCCTCCACTTCAACAGGATCTACAGTCCGCTTAAACAGAGTGGAACATAGAGCTTTTATCTTCTCAATGCCATATTTCTTCTCAGGATCTACTTGAGCTAACCCATCACTGTCAGCCAACCTCTGAGCTATCCTATTAAAGATATGTTCTTCCATATTCTTCTAAGCTAAAGAATGGCTAGAATTTCCATCTGAAGACTCTCTATGACTTTCAGTAGCCTCGCGTGTTCCAAACTCAGCAGCTTAGCTTTGTGTGACTCCTCGTGCCGGCGTTCCTCCTATAATATTACCAAGCAGTTGTTATGCAGTTAACGTATATTTCACGCTAAATGCATGATCTCATTTTCCTAACAGAACAACCTATGCTCTGATATCAAATTGCCATACCCTTTCCCAGACCATCTATGAACCTAGAAAGAGATATGAAGATATCAAGCATCACCCTATGGCAACACTCAACATAACATAACAACTTAAACCAATTTTAGCAAAACAATATGGAATAACATTCAACATTAGAGTACTACTGCAACCCTGCTACAAAGTTCTATTTAAAGTAGGCCCACAACGATATATATATATATATAATATATATACACACATAAACAAGATCACGTAATCCTTAAACAGACAGAACATTCAACTAACCCCTCTCACTCAAAACTATACAAGTTACAATAATCTAAAGAGGTTAGCTATTTACAACAACGTCAAAGACCTGATTCTTGATGCACACCAGAGTCACACAAGCTATACGTTGGGAACAGCCCGACCACCTGAAAAGAAAGAAAACAATGAAAAAGTGTGAGCTAATAAGCCCAGTGAGTGATAGTTTTCAAAAATAACTTCAAAAATCCATTCCAAGTTCATGGTCAAACCGAGTCATATAACTTTTAATAATTGCATAAAAAAGAATCCTATAAGCATGTTATCAAACCCAATGGTAATGTGCAAAATATTATAAGAAAACCCACATTTCCACAAAAAACATCTCGTAGTTTGGTTGAGATAGAGTTTCGCATATCCTCAACGCTTGACAAGACAGAGTTTCTCATGCCCTTGCCATTGACGAGCTAGAGTTTCTCATGTACTCACCATTCCCTGTCAGCTTTGTGGAATACTCATCACAACAACAGCTAATATCACCGAGGGTCTCTACTAGTAAAGGGTACTCAATAAAAAACATGTATAGCTTCCAAGACACCAGTTTATCTCAATAGGGCGCAAGAACATTAGACAAACTCTTTAGAATCATGCATTGCAAACATTTCATAAACACAAAAGTTTGAAAGCTATCATTCATTCATCAAGACAACCCAAAACATAATCTTTCCATTAAGCAACAGTTTATACTACAAAATCAATATTCAAGCAATTTATTTTGTCACTCACAGATCACGGTTAGCTTCTAATGGTTTGTATTTTTTTTTAAACAAAGACAAGCCTCTTTATTAATAAAGAAAAATGAAACTAATGCTCCAAGTACAAGAGAATTATACTAAGAGCAAAATAAGAAAAGACAAAAACATCCAAACAAACTGACCAAAAATAATATCGGTCAATACAAGGGAAAATGACAAAAACAAACAATTCCAAAGAACAAGCTAAAAAGGCAAAATCCAACAGAAAAAATGATGTTAAAACAGAACCAAAACGAAGAGATCTAAATACAAAGTATAACAAAATAACTCTTTCAAAAGGAAACCCTAGAGACTAGGAAAATGATGCAATTGGTGATCTCAAAGCTATCTTGCCAAACTAGTCCAATCCCATAAGAGGAACGAAAAAATCTTTCAAAATATTAGCATCAGCAAAAGGTTGTACTTCCTTTTGCAACATCTCAAACACACCATGTTGAATCTTCAAAGACAAAGTTTGATCTTCCAATTGAAAACTCATCCCCCAGGTGTATAGAAGTATTAAAAATATTCACCAAAATATTTCTCCCATAAGCCACTTTAATAGATTCGAGAACCTTTTTCGACCATAAGATGATTCATGATGAACAAGATAATCTCAGAGAATAAGCTTGAGAAATATTAGAAGAGCAGCCATAGTTTCTAGCAATGAAGACTTCCAAAGATGAATTGCACGAAACATAACATTTTCTCCTTCTGAACTAAATACTTCTTGGCAGTTACCATGAAAAGCCAGCAATACTTTACCATAGGAGCCACGAGCAAACCTTTTCTTCAACACATACCTCAATACAGAAGGTGAATGCTCAAATTGTTGATAATCTAGACCAGGATCATGTGAAGGAATTGATTCAAGCAAACCAATAAAACTAGTGAAGCCTTCAGGATTAAAGTAGTGAACTTTAGCTCCAACTTTTTTTTTTTTTTTTTTGAAAAAGAGAAAATTCATTCACCCTTAAATCATCTCGGGCAAAACCATTACACAAACTTCCGACTTCTCTTTCTGCTTTCTCTTAGTATATTAGAATAATATTGGAGGTCAAACAACATGGGAGGGCTGAATTGATAATTTAAGTCAAAATAATTCCACAATCATTGACTATTGTTAATAAATCTTTTGGCAGATCCAAGGGAACTTTATTTGGAGGGAAGCCTTCATCATTAAACAGAGCATTAAGATCCACCCCTTCAATTTCTGAAGCTAATTTAATGTCAAATGCCCTAAGAGCACCGACTGATTCTTCACTACTAAGACCGAATAGGAAAAAATATCAAGTTGGTTCTTGAAAGAATAATCAACTTTGCAGGGGGAGCCTCGCACTATAGAATCCTTTGTGTTAGTGATGGTGGATTTAGAAAAATTGAAAAGCTCAGATGTAGAATCTGCATTTACTGACCTAATGATACATTCAGGGGCCTAGACTTTAGAGTTATATACTTCCAGAAAATTTGGCATTTTATAAAAAATGGAGTGCTTGAGGGGATGGATCCGAAGACAGACCAAGGGGGGAACTTTAAGGTCACATGTCCCATTTAATTCCGATTTTAGTAGAGCAGTCCAAACATTATTGAAGGAGGTTTGCTTGCGGATGTAAAGTTTGAGAATTTTTGAAGCATGAGATGATTTACTTCCTTTGGCACACTTGAAATGATTGGAAATTCCATAATCTGGAGAAAGATGGGGTCCTGCACTAGCAAAATGTGAATTTTCGATTTCTGAGGCAATCTGAAACGTTTTTTTTTGCATTAAAAGTGTTGAGTTGTCAACAAAACATTTTGGGCAAAATTCAAAATTAATCTTAATGGGAATAAAGTGGGCCTTTTTTCCATTAATCCTCTCATTTAATGATTCTTCGGCTACCAGAATTTCAAAAGTTGGATCAATAGAAGTGGACCTCACTGCCTTTTTGCAAAAGCTTTTAGTCTTGGGTTCAACAAAATTCAAATTAGGAGCCTATTCAATTGCTTGAAAAATTAATTCACCTTCAACCTGAATGTCGTGCACTGTCTTCTTCTCCTGTGCCGATGGGATGGTCAGAAACTTCTTCAGAATTTCAAAAGGATTTCTACCTCGAGGAAGAACTGCAAACACTAATTTTGGGACTTTCGGTACTGATGGGAAGGAAGAAGGATCAAAATCTTCATCAAGCAAAAGATCTCTAACTCTAAAATAATCAAAAGAGTTTTTAAAATCATCCCATAAGGAAGGAACATTGAAGGAATCGGTAAGATTTAGGAATTCAAAATCTCCAAAATGAAGGTAGATATTTCCTCTTTTTAGGTCAGTAATTTCAATCGTGGATGACACAATACCACATAAGTTTTTCTTAACTTGAATCCGGGCTTTAGTAACGTTGGTTAAGTTTAGAGTTTCAGAGGCTATATTTGTGAGACCTCCGAAGTGATCCCCAATAACCTCAAAGGTACTTCTACACCAGTAATCCAAATGGAGGTTTTTAATCTTGAGCCAACCGCCATAGCCTTTTTGAAAGAGTGGCTGGTTGTGTTTGAGGTTATCCCATCTTTCGAATTTGAGGTGAAAATTCCCCCAGGCCTGCAATTTACTTTCCTCCTAAATGAAGTCTAATATCGATCCTTGGTCAATGCTACTGAGGGCATTCTCATCGTAAAGAGGATTTATAACAATTTTCATTTGGAAAAGAACTTCCAGGCACTTACGAATTAGTCTCCAGTCGTCGAGATAAATAATTTTGATATAATCCATAGATTTCCAAAATTTACCTTCACAACTTCATGGTTCTTAATCAACCACTGCTTCTATTTTGGAGGGGGAGAATGTTTGGGCACTTGAAGCTTCCTGTGTTGACTAGGAATTTGACCAATTTTCTCAATTTTGGACCTTGGAGCAAGGGAGTTAGAAAGACTAGATTTTATCATTTCAACATAACTTATTTTTCCTCTCATATTCGAAGAAGGAATCTTAGAGATATTTTCAGAATACCATCTATAGTAATCCAATTTTTTGACAAATTTTCCCAGCATCATAGAGAACACATTCCAACCTTGCCGATCTTTTCCTAAGCATACTCTAATAATGCAAAAACCACCTGAATATGGCCAGTGATCGCAACTTAGAATCCATTCAGACTTAGCTTGAAACTTCGAAATTCTCAATCTTCCTCTATCAATGTCCCCATATTTCCTAAAATGGTTGTCCACCAGAATTTTGAGTAAGTTGGCTATTACTGACTAGATCCATCTAAGTTGGCTATAGAAAAGAAAGATGCTTCTGCCGGCTTCTACGTCTTCGATAAAGCAAACATCTTTCTCTTTCCAAATACAATAGTGAGACTCATTAATTTTGTAACTAACAACCTCTATGTTATGCTTTGAGAATTAACGGAAAGGTCTGCTTAGAAACCAGATTGCCAGAGAGGGGAGAGAGGAGAGAGGAGAGAGTAGAAAGGAGAGAGGTTTAATGGTTTGTAGACTCGACCTATTTCCTCTTGGCCGGTCAAATAAACCAAAACTAAGCATTAGCACCTTAAATAGTCTTGTCTTATAAACCAACTCAAAATGATGCTCAAAAGACAACTTATCAATCCAAAACTTAGATACAAAAGAACATTTCATATTGTTTTTCCAGAATTTTCCAGATTCAACAACCTAAATTCAAACACTCATACTGTCTTCAGTATTTGACCAAACTTAACGTACTATACATCCATCTCTTCATTTTGAAACTGTCTACAACTTACTTCCATTAATGGAAATGAGATTTCCCACTGAATAACACAAAAAATGCTTAAAACACAGGTAAAGCAAATTCACGTCTTCTACTTACTTCCAATTTGATCCTGAAATTAAGCCTGCATCCAGTCATTTTTAATTCACAAGTTCTTCATGAAAGTTGTAGTAAATTTAATAAGCTTTTCAACCATACCAAATAGAGATCCTAACTCAAAGAGTACAATTCAAAATACCAAAAAAATTATAGACTTCATGAATTTGTTTTAAAAATATGTGACCCAACTTCTTCTCCGAAAATCATTAACTAAACTTCAGTACTTGCTCAAACTTCCTTCACAACACTGGTTATAGAATGAGTTAACTTTCAATTAAAACTAACCTTACCTCTTAATTTTCCTAGAGAAGCTCAAACTAACTCAAAACTTAGAGATTGTCTATGAGCTCCAAGCTTCTGTCATGGATGCCACTTCCTTCACACCTTTCTTCTTCTTTTTCACTAAAAAACACAGCCTTCTCCTTCTTCTTCTACCTCAGATGTCCCACAGACTCATCCTTCAGCTTTGTCTAAAAAAAATTGATGAAAAGAAGAATGAAAGGATTTTGGCAATAGAGAAATTTCATTATGCTCATTTCCTCTTTTTTCTTTATTTAATCCCCCACTTCCCTTATTCCTTTCAAATAACCTTTTTTTAATTCTTAAATATATACTTATATATACTTATATACTTATATATAAATATATACTTATATATAAATATATACTTTTATATATATATATATATATATATATATATATATATATATATATAATTTCACTTTATTCTTCTTCTCTCTCTTTTTTTTTTCAAAAGAACAACCAACATGTTTAAAATAACTTAATTTCAATCGACTGCTGAGCAAAATAATTCAAGGAAGTTGATCTAGGGTTTACAACTTACCTCCCCTTTATGAAATTTCATCCTCAAAATTTTCAGGAGCCTTCAACAAGCGAAAGAATGTGGATATTTAGCCCTCATTTGCTCCTCGATCTCCCTAGTAGCTTCTTCAACATTTTGGTTCCGCCACAATACTTTAACCAACGGTATAGTTCTATTTCTCAATATTTGCTCCTTACGATCTAAGATTTCTAGAACCTCCTCCTCATAAGTCATATCTTCCTTCATCTGCAGAGGTTTCACTTCAAGTACATGAATCGAGCCATGAATATATTTCCTCAAAACCGAGACATAGAATACATCGTGAATCTGGGACAACTCGTTAGGCAATGCCATTTTGTACGCAGAAGGACCAATACGCCCAATCACCTAGTAGGGTCCAACATACCTAGGGCTCAACTTCCCTTTTCTTTTGAATCTCAACACACCCTTCAAAGCCATAAGTTTAAGTAATGCTCGATCCCCAACCTCAAACTCCAAATCTCATCTCCTTTTGTCTGCGTAACTTTTTTGTCTATCATGAGCAACCTTAAGTGCTTCTCTAATAAACCTAATAATCTCAGTGGATGCTTGTACAACTCTAGTCCATCTAGTTTCCTCTCACCCACTTCATTCCAACACATTGGCATCTGACAGCGCCTGCCATACAAAGCTTCAAATGGGGTCATTCTAATACTTGAATGGAAACTGTTGTTATAAGCAAATTCTGTCAAAGGTAGGTGACTCTCCCCACTTCCTTTCAACTGGAGCACCAAGCTCTTAACATGTTCTCAAGGGTCTGTATTGTCCTCTCAGACTGTCCATCTATCTAAGGATGAAATGTCGTACCAAAAATAAAGTTTAGTCCCAAGTGCAGCCTATAGACTAGGCCAAAACTTAGAAGTAAACCTTGGATCACGTTATAATACAATCGACACTGGAACTCCATATGAACCCAAGATTCTATCAACATACAGCTTAGCAAGTCTATCCAATGGGAAACTTACCTTGATTAGCAAGAAACGGGCCGTCTTGGTAAGCCTATAAAAAATCACCCACATATACCGTCATACCATTAGGCATCCTAGGCAATCCAAACAGAAAATCCATCGTCACATGCTCCCATTTCCATTCTGGAACAGGAAGAGGATTCAACAAATCTGCAGGGCTTCTGCGCTCAGGTTTAAGCTGCTAACAAAGCAAACACTTAGCTACATATTCAACTATTTCACGCTTAATACCTGGCCACCAATAATATTGTTTCATAGTACGATACATCTTCATACTACTAAGATGTAGAGCATATGTTGAACTATGAGCTTCCTCTAGAATAGCACTCTTTAATACAACATCTCTAGGTACACACAACCTGTAGTGCTTTAGCAAAGCTCCATCAGATCTTAGTGTATAGTTCACCTCCTGACCCGCACGCACATCCTCAACTAACTTCTATAATATGGAATCATGTAGCTGTCCTTTGACCATATCATTGGCCAAAGTAGGTCTTACCTGCAAAACAACAATCAAATTCCCTTTCAAACCTACAGGTAACAAAGCATTACAACATCCAAACTTCATCAATAAAGGTATATTCATCGAGTTTACCAATTCCTTTATCACTTTTGACTTCCGACTTAGAGCATCAGCTACAACATTAGCTTTAGCAGCTCGATACTCTATAATACAGTCGTAGTCCTTAATTAACTCCATCCAACGTCGCTGTCTCAAATTCAACTCTTTTTTTGTTATCAAAGATATATTTTAAACTCTTATGATGTGTATAAATATGACAACGCTCGCCATACAGTTAATGCCTCCAAATTTCCAACGCTAAATCAATAGCTGCCAACTTTAAATCATGGGTAGGGTAGCTACTTTCATGCTTCGTCAACTGTCTTGAAGCATAAGCCACAACTCCACTGTTCTACATCAATACACATCCAAGTCCTTCATGAGACGCATTACAATAGACCTCGAATTCTTTACCAAACACTTGTACAGTTAACACAGGTACAGTAACAAGTCTTCTTTTTAACTTTTGAAAACATTGTTCACACTAAGTCCATATGAACTTAGAATGTTTTTTTTTTTTGGTTAACCTAGTTAATGGAAGTGTTAACTTCGAGAATCCTTCCACAAATCTTCGATAATAACCTGCTAAACCTAGGAAACTACGTACCTCAGTAACGGATGTAGGTCGTTCCCATTTAACAATAGCTTTTACCTTTTGAGGATTGACCTTTATTCCACCAACAACCACCACATGACCTAGGAATACAACTTGATCAAGCTAAAACTCACACTTGCTAAAGTTTGCATAGAACTGCCACTCTCCTAGAATCTGCAAAACAATTCTCAAATGTTCCATATTTTATCCCTGTTCTCTAAATATTTTAAGATATCATCAATAAATATTATAACAAACTGATCCAAATAAGGATGAAATATCTTGTTTATAAGATCCATAAATACAACAGGAGCATTAGTCAACTCAAATGGCATCACCAGAAAATCGTAATGACCATACCTTGTATGAAAAGAAGTTTTAGGAAGACCAGACTCTCTAACTTTCACTTGGTGATAACCTAACCTCATTTCAGTTTTAGAGAATATCGAAGCTCCCTTAAGTTGATCAAATAAATCATCTATGCGAGGTAAATGATACTTATTTCATATTGTTACCTTATTTATATTCCCTTGCTAACGACCCCAACCTATAGATTCCTTCTGTCTACCAGCTCCAGAACCCTCTCCAACCATTGGTTTTGACCTAGCTTGATTCACTGACTTAGATGCGTTTTGAATACTTGCTAGGTTTGTATAAAACTAAGTTTGTTGCACTTACACACTTGACATTTTGGGTTTTGAAGTGCTTTTTTCAACTTTTTTGAACTTTTTGGTAGGTTATGAGTTACGAACTTACACTGAATATTTTTTAGGTCATTTTGATAATTTAAGTGATACTTAGACAATGCAACCGACCTTAAACAATGCAAAATTTTACTGCTTTGTTTTAAATTCTGCACATCTTTCTAAAATTTTTAGTTTAACCTCTTTAATAAAATTTGATAGAAATTCTTGTTTTCTATTTATAGGAATGAAGAGAAATGAAATATAACCAAACTTGGGATCTTTGCAAGCAAGATTAAATGAAGAAACTAGAATACAAGGGGAGGTTTTCTATTCCTCTTCTCTTTTTTCCATCATTAGAATCTTGCATAAAGTGCTTTGAAGACAAAGCAATTTCTCCTTCTCTTTTTTCTAGATTACACGAGGGTGGGGTTGTAGCCTTGCATGTTCCATGTCCTTTGGAAAATTTCCATTTTGTCCATTTTTTAAAAAATGCCCAAATTTAAAAACTTTTGAAATGCTCTATCTTAGAATAACCACAATTTAAAAACACGTAAGAAAATGTGCGGAAAACATGTGCTTTTGTCTTTTTTATATTAATTTTAAACCCCTATTTTGCCCATACCCATTTGTATAAGATTGTTTGAATGCAAAATATCCCAATAAAATCCAAGTCGTTTAGGTCAAGTAAAATGTGTTGGGGTCCTTCGGTATCAGAACTTGCATAAAGAACACTTCGCTTTTCGACTAAGCAAAACCAAACTTGCCCAGTTCCTAGAGTTCCCCTACCTAGCACGATACCCCATAAAAATAAAAATAAAAAAAAGTGAGAGGAAAGCCATTTAAGCCAAGTAAAATGCGTTGAGTTTCTTCGATATCAGAACTTGCGTAGGGAACTCTTTGCTTTTGGCCTAAGAAAAACCAAACTTGCCCAATTTTTAAAGTTCCCCCACCTAGCATGATGGCCCTAAAAAAAAAAGAGTCAAGCCATTTAGGTCAAGTAAAATGCGTTGGGTTCTTTCGGTATCAAAACTTGCATAGGGAACACTTCGCTTTTGGATAAGCAAAACAAGACTTGCCCAGTTCCTAGAGTTCCCCCACCTTACATGATAGCCTATAAAACGAAAAAAAAGAAAAAAAAGAGAGAGCCAATACGTTTAGGTCAAGTAAAATGTGTTGGGTTCCTTTGGTATCAGAGCTTGCGTAGGGAACTCTTCGTTTTTTGCCTAAGTCTCAGTAGAGACCTCAAGCCTTCCCAATCCAACACGGGGAACACCTGGCGTAGCGTGATAGTCCAAACACGTCAGATGGACCACATCAGGGTAAGGAATGCCTGAATATAATGACCTTTTATGCCTTTCAGACCTCTTTAGCTGCAAACTCAGATGACAAGTCGAGTCAACTAGAGAAGGAAGTTGGACAAGTGGAGGAAGTTTAGAATATCCAAGTGGGAGCCATAAGATTCTTGTCGTCTCTTCAGAAGAAAGTGGGGGAGACAAGTAGACGTACAAAAGAGGGTTTAATATATGTTGACATCTGGATCAATCGAAAGCACACAAAGAGTACTGTGGTTGACTCTTGTGCAACCCATTATTTCATAACGATGGCAGAAGCCAGATGACTAAACCTTCATTGGAAGAAGAATATGGGAAAAATGAAGGTCGTGAATTCTACAGCTTTACCCCGTCGTTGAAGTAGTGAAACGAGCGGTGATACAGTTAGGAGGATGGAGCGATCTTGTTGACTCCGTAGTTGTAGGTATGGATGACTTTGATGTAGTACTCGAATTGAAATTCCTCCTCGAACATCAAGTGATCATGATGCCTGCAGCTAAATGTCTGGTGATCACGGGGTCTACCCCCACCGTTGTGCAAACAGACCTTCGGCAACCCAAAGGATTGAGAATGATCTCAACTATGCAACTGAGAGAGGACCGTGTTCAAGATGAAATAGTGTTCAGGGACATCCTGCCTGGGCCTACTGGTAGCCAGGGGGAAATAGTTCGAGAAGACACAAGGTGTGTCATAGAGCAATCTTGTGATGGGATGCTTGATAGCTTGCCCATGTCACAATCGCCTATGAAGAATGATGATCATGTGGCGTCATCGGAGTTAGCTGAACTTCGAATACAGTCGAAAGGATTGTTGAGGGCAGGATTTGTGAAACCTGCAAAAGCTTCGTATGAAGCTCAAGCCTTCTTACTGGAAGAAGAGAATGGACGGTTGTGTATCGACAACCGTGTCCTAAAGCAAGCCCCGAGGAGAGAGCCAACTCTTGGGTCCATGGGTGTAACCCAACCTACTGAAGCTTATGTCGATGCATTTGAGTATGCTTTGGGCAATGTCCTCGTGCAGAATGGAAAACCCATTGCATCTAAGAGTCAGAAACAGAGTACCACAGAAGGGAGTTGTAGGTGTTTGAAGAGGAAACGCTTGCCATGGTACATAGTTTGAAGGATGGGAGACAACAATCCCAAGGATCTAGATATGTAAGAGAGATGAACAACATTGTGACCAACCACTTTGATACTCAGCTGAAATGGACTTTGAGTCAAGCAAAGAGGCAGAGAGACCTGCTCGAACTTGACTTTGGGTCGAAACCTAAGAAAGGAACGAGTAACCGGGCAGCTGGTGCCCTTAGTCAGAGAAATGATCATGCAATTTCATGCATGGTGACTCGTATGCAAGCACGTCAAGTTGATGGCCCAATGCGGGATGCATCAAAGGAATCCTTGTAGAAAAACTCTGTCACTCAAGATGGTGTGAGTTTGGCTAAGACCAGACGGAACAAAAGAATGAGATTCAGTTGTGGAAGCTAATCTGATTTTGTGTTAATGCTATGATGAGTTCGTCAACTGATAGAAGCCAATTTGAGATTGTTTATGGCGGACATTCTGTACAATCGCACCCTGTTGATCCCTCCTATGTTGATAAGAATCCTCAGGCTCGCAACAGTACCAAAAGGTGGAAGCAGAAGTCAGACATCGTCCGGGCTGATCGAGAGGAAGCCTCGAAGCAGCAAAAAAAGTGGGCAGATAAGAAACATCGCCCCTTAGATTTTCGTGTGGGAAACTAAGTCCTTGTCAAACGACGACCTGAACAGACTCAGTTTTTAAAAACACCAAGATCACCACCTTGTGAGAAGACACGAGGAACTAACAGAAGCCGAAGAAGTCCTCGCTAAGGAAGTGAGAAAATATGGAAGACCCACGAGGAGGGATACACAAGTTCATGGTGAAGTGGAAGAACCTCCTCGTGGAAGAAACAAGTGGAAGACGTACCAATGACCGTGAAGCAGGAAAGCAAAAGATCGAAGGATTCCAGCTTTGCCAGTCGAAGAAGACGTCAACTGTTTAAGTGGGGGAGTTTGTCACTATCATTCTTGTCCAAGGCGTGTTTGCCCATGGTCGTATGCTCCGAATACCCCTAGTTTATCTTATCTTTATGTCTTGTATCTAGTTTAGGTAGTTGTCTTTCGTTTTAAGTCATAAAGCTTGGGTGTAACGTTTCTGCATTTTCATATGCAAGCCTACCAGAGCTGAAAATGTTCAAAATGTACTGTAGGGGAGACATACCAGTTGAATCCCCGCCCAAGCATTAATTCTACTCTTTGCAAGCAACCCTTTTCTCTTGCAACTGGCAGTCTTTAATGCATATTGTAACATCGATTTCAATGAATTTATTTCTCTCTCACGTTTTCTAAAACATTTTCCCAAAAACGTGAGTGGAGGTTGAATCGTACGTCGAGTTTGTCCGCAAATTTTGAATTTTGATCTGCTGAATTGTTCATCGAGTTAGAACAAGTGCCCACACAATCGTCCGTCTCGAGGTTGAAACGCTACGATTGTGACACCTAGCGCATAAAGTTCCCCCACCTAGTTCCTTCGATATCAGAGCTTGCGTAGGAAACTCTTTGCTTTTGGCCTAAGCCAAACCAGACTTGCCCAGTTTCTAAAGTTCTCCAGCCTAGCACGATAACACATAAAACGAAAAAAAAAAAAAAAAGCAGAGAGAGCCAAGCCGTTTAGGTCAAGTAAAATGTGTTGGGTTCCTTCAGTATCAGAACTTGTGTAGGGAACTCTTCACTTTTGGCCTAAGCAAAACCAAATTTGCCTAGTTCATGGAGTTCCCCCACCTAGCACGATAGCCCATAAAACGAAAAGAAAAAAAAGAGAGTCAATTTGTTTAGGTCAAGTAAAATGTGTTGGGTTCCATCGTTATCAGAACTTCCGTAGGGAACTCTTCGCTTTTGGCCTAAGCAAAACCAGACTTGCCTAGTTCATAGACCTCCCACACCTAACATGATAGCCCATCAAATGAAAAAAAAAAACAGAGAGAGAGCAAAACAAGACTTGCCCAGTTCCTAGAGTTCCCCTACCTAGCACAATAGCCCATAAAACGGGGAAAAAAAGAGTCAAATCATTTAGGTCAAGTAAAATGCGTTGGGTTCTTTCGGTATCAAAAATTGATTAGGAAACTCTTCGCTTTTGGCCTAAGAAAAATCAGACTTTCCCAATTCTTTGTGTTCCTCTACCTAGCACGATAGCCCATAAAACGAAGAAAACAAAAAGAGCCAAGTCGTTTCGGTTAAGTAAAATGCGTTGGCTTCCTTCGGTATCAGAACTTGCGTAGGGCACTCTTTGATTTTGGCCTAAGCAAAACCAAACTTGACAAGTTCCTAGAGTTCCCCCACCTAGCACAATAGCCCATCAAACGAAAAAGAAAAAAAGAGAGCCAAGTCATTTAGGTCAAGTAAAATGCATTGGGTTCCTTTAGTATCAAAACTTACGTAAGGAACTCTTCGGTTTTAGCCTAAGCAAAACAAGACTTGCCCAGTTCCTAGAGTTCCCCCACCTAGCACAATAGCCCATAAAACGAAAAAAAAAAGACCCAAGTCGTTAAGGCCAAGTAAAATGCATTGGATTCCTTTGGTATAAGAGCTTTCGTAGGAAACTCTTCGCTTTTGGTCGAAGCAAAACTAGACTTTCCCAATTCCTAGAGTTCCCCCGCCTAACATAATAGCCCATAAAACAAAAAAACAAAAAAAAAAAAGAGCCAAGTCGTTTAGGTCAAGTAAAATGCATTGGGTTCCTTCAATATCAGAACTTGCGTAAGGAACTCTTCGCTTTTAGCCTAAACAAAAACAGACTTGGTCAGTTCCTAGAGTTCCCCTACCTAGCACGATAGCCCATATGCTGAAGAAAAAAAAGCGTCAAGTCGTTTAGGCCAAGTAAAATGCATTGGGTTCATTCGGTATCAAAGCTTACGTAGGAAACTCTTCGCTTTTGGCTTAAGCAAAACCAGACTTGCCCAGTTCTTAAAGTTCCCCCACCTAGCACGATAGCCCATAAGATGAAAAAAAAATATAAACAAGTCGTTTAGGTCAAGTAAAATGTGAGTTTCTTCGATATCAGAACTTGCATAGGGAACTCTTCGCTTTTTGTCTAAGTAAAACCAGACTTGCCCAGTTCCTTAAGTTCCTGCACCTAGCACAATCGCCCATAAAAAAAAAAAAAAGAACCAAGTCGCTTAGGCCAAGTAAAATGTGTTGGGTTCCTTCAATATCAGAGCTTGCGAAGGGAACTCTTTGCTTTTGGCCTAAGCAAAACCAAACTTGTCCATTTCCTAGAGTTACCCTACCTAGACTAAACGAAAAAAAAAAAAACAAGAGAGAGAGAGAGAGAGAGAGAGTCCAGTTGTTTAGGTCAAGTAAAATAATAATTCTGATCCATTTTTTTATAGAAAACTTGTATATATAGTTTTAGTTCTCAAACTTTATCTTAAAATTATAGGCTGGAAAAAGAGGAGTGTGCTAATACTTCATGAAAATTAAGTTTGATATGTAGGTTTTGAATACTTCATGAAAATTAAGTTTGATATAGTCCTTAATTTAATGCTCATTTAGCAAGGATACAAATATAAGATTTGATCTCGGTTCTTTTTGCATGCAATTCTTACGGAAAGTTCTGAAAAAAATTAAATGGTTCTTGAATTTGAGATTGGATATGAAAGAAGTGTCTTTTTTACATGAAAAATTTGATGAAATTTGATGAATGGCTTATTTCAAAAGTAATTTGTTCTTTTTTTCACTCTCACCTTACTTAAAAGAGTGGAGAGTGCAAACACTTCACTGCAAAGTCTTAATGGTCATAGAAATTTATTATGCTAGGTTTTTTATTTACAAACTTTTCTATTATTTACTTTATTGAACTCGCACAAGCACTCGTATATTTACTTTTTCATAGGTACATCTGGATTTGTAATCTCTGCTCTTTGTTCACAATTCTTACAAGTCAATGAAATTGTGACTTATTGACTGGTGTGAGCAACACTTTGAAGAGAAAATCTTTGTTCACAATTCGAACCAATTTCTTTTCTAATTTGCATGTTTAAGTACAGGTTGCATCTCTGCCTTCTTATCATGTTGTATTTCATTGTACTCATCGGTCTGATTTGCATTTTTTATAGGTTACATCTCTTTGACTAATAAGAATTGGTTTCCTCATTTGTTCATTTGTGTTAATATATGTTTGTGTAATTGCAATTTTCTTCTTGAAGATGTTTTGCTTGAATCAAGTTAGTTCTTTCTATAAGGATCATTTGCTTGTAAGATTATAACGTCTTGTCCAATTTTCCAACACACATTTCAACGTGTAACAGGTGAATCCCTTCTAATTAAGAGCTTAAAAAGAAAAAACAATGGAAACCTTTAACCACAAAATCATGGTACTGCATCTTATTTGCAATGCTTACAAATGAATTGCTATAATTTCTTTCAACACTATGAAACAGTTTGTTATGGTTTTATTATTGTAAAAATCTTTGTTAAACATCATTGTAATTTCCAAACACACCTCTGCCAAAAGTTCCCAAGATAGTTCTATAGCAATGAAATGAAGATGATTTCACAACCTATCTTGCAAGTGATATGGAACTCCTTTGCTTTTTTTGAATAGTAAGTTGGCCTTCCTCTTTTGTTATGCTTTGTTTTGTTCTTAATACTTGCTTTTATCTTTACCTATTTCATTCATAGTTGATATATTCTATAGTCCTCTTAAATCTAAATTCTTTTTTTGTTTTACGGTTCGCTTGATTTTAATGACTAACTTTGACAAAATAATGTTAAACTATATTACATATTTTGCATCTAAATCGCAAGTGAAGAAGTTTGTTGTATGTATCATTATAAGGTTTCCATCCATCTTTCTTAGGCCATCAATGAAAATTTCACTTAGATCTTTATCTTAGTTCCGCCTCTTTAAAATGTTACTCCATCCAAGGAAGATTGAAAGTTGTGATTACAAAGTGTAGATTTTGTATTGTATAGTTGCCTTAGTTATTATTTTAATTATTTTTTTTCTACGTTATTTCCTTTTATAATTAGTTATCTTTAGCTAGAATTTCTATTCAATTATACTTGCCTATTACTAGATCTCAGTAATAAGGGAAAATGTCGTTTTTTCAAATTACAAAAAAATGATTAGGGAACAAATTCAACTACCATGTTGAGAATATTATCTATGCCTAAAAGTCTTGGGTTCTTGGTCAACTTTGAATGCGAATTTTTCTTAGTTGATTAATAAGTATCAAGTTAAAAAGATCGTATATTGTAATGTTGCTTTCCTTCGCTTGCATCATACACTAAAACATAAGATTAAAAAAAATTATATTTAGAATTTTGTATGGTAGATTAGGTATTCTCTTTGAATTGGTGTTGGGATTCGCTTTCTAATTATGATGTGATTTTGGGAACCTTTGGATTATGTTCTTTAAACCTTCTCTCTTCGATTGAAGCTTATTATATTTCATCGTTATTAGTATTTTTTTTCATTTTTTCCCTTCTAATATTTTTATTTGATATATAATGTGCATAAAAGAGAAAGTAGTTAATGTGTGTTACATTGTTGTGTTGTGCAAAGTTGGTTCAGTTGGTTCAAATATTTAAGATTTGGTGAAGCATTTGAAATATTCTAAGTTCAAACTTCTAATATGTAAGACAATTTACTTTCTAAGAATCACACATTTACTTTTTTAAAAAAAAAAATAGGAAACAAGCCTTTTCATTGAGAAAATGAATAGACAATACAAAAGATAATACAAAAAAGCCCTAGGATTAACTAGTGCACTCAAACATCTCATCTAGGTTGACACCCACTTAGTATTCTCACCATATCGGGTCTTAGACCAAAACACTAAACCAACGACAAGGTTTAGAATAGGTCATACAAACTGCCCAATAACTATACAACATAGATTTAAGACCACTAGAAATCCAAAACAAATAAAATAAGAGTACAGTAGTGGACTAAGAATTAAAAATGAAATTTGCCAATTATGACTTATATCTTGTATGGAGAAATGTTTGAAGTCTTTTGAAAGAGAACATCAGGTAGAAGCATTGATTCTAGCCATTTCAACTCAAGTTGTCCAAGAGGAAGCTTTATTTTGAAATGTTAGTTGATTACGTTCAAACCAAATTTCTGGTAAAATAACCTTTACTACATTTAGGTTTCTTCTTGAGAATGAAACATGAAATAACCTGAACCACGTCCTCCTAAATCTATGGTCGAAAACACAATTCAAATGAAGATAGCCAAATAAGTCAAACCAACACTTTTTTGCATGTAAGCAGGAGAAGAATATATGATGCTTCTAAAGCATGAAAACACAAGGGACAAACATGAGGAGATAAACTGTGAGAGAGAAGTTTCATTTGTGAAACTTCTGAACAGTTGATCAGTAGTCCATTTTTCTTTCTCCAAAGCGTGATATTCACTCTTCTAGGGCTTTTTGTCTTCCAAATTGTCAAGTATAAATGTTTGTCAATTGGAGAGGCAATGGAGAGATCGTTGAATAATGAATGAACCAAAAAATTTCCATTTGATTCTGATTTCTAGGTTCTTTTATTTTGGGAGGCTTGAAATTCATCAATTTCTTCAACTTTTAGAAGTCTCCTGAAATTTAGAGCCCATGAAGTAGTAGAAGAGTTCCAAAACTCCTTTACACCTCCATTATTAAAGTTCAAAGACAATCTAAACGGTCTTAAAAAATAAACAACATCTGTCCAAGAATCATTCTGAAATGCTATTCTTCAACCATCACCGAACTTGAACAATGCTTAGGAGTTCACTTGAAGCTAGCATTTCGGAATACTAATTCAGGGACTACGGAGACTGCAAAGGACAATTCCTTTGGTATGCCATCCAAATTAACTTTCTCCATGGATACTCTTCACCACTTTAGCCCAAATGGAATTCTTTTCATTTATAAATCTCCATCCTCATTTAGCAAGAAGGTTGCATTTTTTAACTTTACACCATCAACGTTGTGTCCACCATCCTCTTGCGAACAAGACACCTTAATCAATTTACCTCCATAATGTCCTTCCCAAAAGAAGTTTCTTAATAGTCTCTCCACTTTATGAATCACCTTTTCTAGCATGAATATAGACATAGAATATGTAGGTGTATGGGAAAAAACCGACTTACAAAGTGTGGCCCGACCTCCACTAGAGAGATTATATCTTTTCCACTTATCTAGTTTACCTTGGATTTTATCTATAACTGGTTGTCGGAAAGAATCTTGTTTGGGGTATCCTCTCAGTGGGAGTCCAAGGTAATGGAAGAGAAGATGCGTAACTTTACCATTTAATTTAATAGCCTCTTCAGCAACCTTGTTATCATCGATATTAATGCCACAAAGTATTGATTTTTCCCAATTAACCTTTTGCCCATAACACCATTAAAAAAATTCAATTGTCTTTCTTAGTGATGCACGTGTAAGTTTAAGGTTTAACCTAAACATGTTTAACTTAAACACTACACGTGGCCCATTAACACACTTAAAAATTTTCTGAGAAGTTTCCTTACTTCTTCTCGCGTAATTACACGTACACTTCACGAGTCTTCCTCTCGAACTACCTTCATCAATTTCTTACCACATAACTCCATCCTAAATCGCCTTCTTTACTCAAAACGACTAAATTAGAACACTTAGTCAAGATTTTACTTCTTAACTTTTTTAATTTAAGTGTGGATTTTATAGGTTATCTTGACCATTTAGCCTTGACACCTCTCGGTCATACCACATCTCAACCTTTAGTCGTCCAACTTGTCTCTTTAGAGGTTCTCTTGACACTTTTGACTGCCTAAAGTATGCAACATGCCTTAGCCAACACTTAGCCAATTTTCAAACATTCTTTAGGCCTTCCTTTGTTATGATGACTCTTTTCTTTTGTCATCTTAAAAACAATGACACATCTTTCATAACACTTGAACTTAACTATCCAAACTTATTAAAATTCTTCTCCAATCTATCTTGAAGCATCAATCTTAAACCATCTTTCTCCTAACCTCAACCCGTAATATCCTCTTGAGTTCCTTAGACGACTTAGGAATTCTTGGGTTCCAAGGTTTACACGCAAGAGGCACGTCTTCCTCTTTATAAATATGTATAGCAGTGTGCAGAAGGGGAGGAATGGGTTGCGACTCTTCCTCAGGGTTATGGAATTCTTCTTTGCTAACAATGCCTTTTTTATCAAATAAAGGCTTGTTAAGGTCAGATCGAGAGGTGGTGGATGTTGGTATGATGACGAGGGATTTGAAAAGTGTTCAGAGGATAATAGGTGACATAGGTGATAGTCGCCTGGGAGAGTTGGATTCTAGGAGAGTGGAAGGTGGAGGATATTGGTATAATTGATGTGGGTGTGGGGAGGTTGGGTTTTTGGTTGAGGAGGAGGACTGAAGGATATGGATTATGGAGGAGGCGATAGAAAGTTGGGGGTTAGAATGGCGGGAGGTTTAGGGTTTATGGTCGCGTTTAGCTTTCGTCTCTTTTCCTTTTTATGCTAGCTAGACGCGATATCATGAGCTTACTTCCTTATGAGCGGTGGTGGCGACAGAGAGGCTTCTTCTTCTTCTCCCTTAACTTTATTAAAGATTTTGAGGTGTCTCTCCTTCTTTATTTTGATGGAGCGTTATGGTTTGGTTGAGAGTCACATGAGAAAATACACCGCCAGAAATGGGTGCTTGCAAAGAAGTTGAAAGCTCAGGAACCGCTTTCAGACAAAGAGCTTCAGTGGTATAGGGGAAGGGCAATGTCGTTAGGTGCTTCCATCTAAGAGAGGATGGAGTTTCTGATTATGGCACCAAGGTTAACTACCATCTTCTTCTTAATGCAGTAAGTCATCATCATGTATTCTAGTGGGATGGTGTTATTTTGACGTGTTGGCATCATCTTCTTTTTTTATGAAAAAGAGCTATACTCGCCTCAGTGGTCAACTGGTATGGGTATAGTAGATACTTTCCTGTTAGCGTGATATTCCATTCTATCTCAAGCCACGCAATAGTTTCCACGCAATATTTCATATCCTAACTTACTCAACCAACTCACACGTGCCAACACTAACATTGTCTTTCTTCTTCTTTCTTCTACTATATTGGTGAATGATAAGGGGTCTATCAGTTCTCTTCCTACCCCCCTTGAATTGTCAGTGCTTTCAGCATAACAAAATACAAGGCTCATTTCAAGATTCAGCCTATCCGAGAATCTGCATTTCAATTACTGGGAAAAAATAAGGCCCCTGGTCTAGATGGATAAACAACTAAGTTTTTAATCCGATTTTGAGATCATTTCAAAGATAATTGCCTTACTAAGAAACGCGTTTGATCAAGTAGATTAAGAGCTTTTTGAAAAAATCCTTACTAAGAAACGCTTTGACTTGAGATGGAGTCCATGAATATTGGGTTGTGTCTAGCCCAAAATTATCAATATTTATAAATGGAAGGCCAAGGGGGAGGATAAAAGCTTTAAGGGGCATTAGACAAGAGGATTCCTTGTCCCTATTTCTTTTTTTAATAATCAGTGAGCTTGTGCCCTATTAAACAGGCTTTATGAGAATGAAAAGTTTGAAGGGTTGCTGGTAGGAAGAGATAAAATTCACGTCCATATATTTCACTGATGATACTTTGATATTATGCAAATACGAAGATGGAATGTTGGATAACCTAAGAAAGACAATTGAATTTTTAGAATGATGTTCCGGGCAAAAGGTTAATTGGGAAAAATCAGCACTTTATGGCATTAACAGCATTGCAAGGTTGGCACTTCTAGACCTGAAGGAAGTCAACAAGGCCCCAAAGTTGAGCATTGCCAAGGAAGTGAAGGTGGAGCACGACCTCTTTCCTTTCAATGGGGCCCTCCAAGAGTTTTTGGACGCCATAATTCAGTCATTTGGATAGAGGAAGTTCTTCAAACGGACTTCCAAGATTCGGTTGGAGGTTATCATAAAATTTTATGCATCAGATTACAACCAAGCCAAATACTATGCGATAATGAACGGGAAAAGCGTCTACTTCAATGTTGAGGTCATTGACAAATTGTACGATTTTCCCTTGGACACTAAGACACCAAAGCAAGCGTTAATCACTGCAACTTTGAAAAGGCATACCAGGAATGTTAGTTAGGATATGCATTATAAATAGAGTTGTAAATCTTGGAGGGAAAGGCAGTTAGGTTTTGAGTTTAGTCAGGGATTCTATGCACCTTTGAGAGATAAGGTAACAAAGAGCGATATTGTAACAGAATTGAGATTTCCCCAATTCGATTTGTTCTTCTTTCATTGTTATTGCATTCGAACAAAGATTCTTTCATCAGTAAAGTTCTATTGATCGAACACATCTTAGTGTTACATCATATTGGTATAAGAGCAGTCGATTCGGGAAGCAAAGACATCGCGATGGTACAGACACGCATGGAAGATAAGATCGATCAAGAATTGCTCGAAATAAAGAAGGAACTAAGCAAATTGCCAGCGATGGAAGAGAAACTAACGACAATCACGTCGAGAATGGAAAATTCGAGTGCGTAGACGGAGAAAACTCATCAGATGATGTTGATGTTTATGGACTCGATAGCGAAGGAACAATCCTCCATGAGTGAAAAGATGGTCGAGTCCAGTGTACGTGAAACTTTAACGATGAAGACCCGAGTAGGAGAAGGATCATCAAGAAAGGACAACAGAGGCAAATGGCAAGAAGGAAAATTGAAAAACGAAGATGGAAATACAGAGCGAAATAAGTTTAAGAAGGTTGAAATGCCAGTATTCAATGGTGAAAACCCCGATCCTCTTGTCTAATGCCTCTTGAATGATGCTGAGAAGTTACTTGTTGCGACGATTAGCTTCGAAGGTCCGACACTAAATTAGTATAAGGCACAAGAAGAAAGAGAAAAATTTGTTAATTGGCCGAATTTGAAGGAACGACTGTTGGTACGATTCTGATCAGTCCGTCAAGGATCCATATGTGGCCAATTCTTAAGGATTCGACAAGAAACGACAGTGGAAGATTATCAAAATCTGTTCGATAAAATAATGGCGCCATTATCCAATCTGTAGGATAGGGTGATTGAGGAGGCCTTCATGAACGATTTATTGCCATGGTTCAAGGCTGAAGTGGATTTTTGTCGACCAACCGGATTGCCTCAGATGATGCAAATCGCTCAGTTGGTAGCAAATTGAGAAACTATCTGTGGAGAAGCTAACCACAAAGGGTATGCTAGAGGTAAGTATCTGCCTCACTCTTCGACTAGTACTAAATCTAGTATAATTACCAATCCTAATGAGAATAAAGGAAATACTACGTTTCCCGTGAGAACGATCACCTTAAGAGGAGTGGCAAGTGGGGAAACTAAGAAGGGGGGACCTATGAAGAGACTGTTTGACGTAGAGTTTCAGGCCAGGAAGGAAAAGGGCCTTTGTTTTCGATGTAATGAGAAGTACTCCCATGACCATAAATGTAAAATGAAGGAACAAAGAGAACTTCGAATGTATGTAGTTACAGAAGATAAAGAGGAATTTGAGATTGTAGAAGATATGGAGGACGAGGAGAAAGAATTAAAAATGGTAAGGATGGCTTGGGAAGACCAAGCCATTGTAGAATTATCCATTATTTCTGTTTTAGGGTTGTCGAACTTGGGAACTATGAAGGTTAGAGGGAAGATCCAAGGGAAAGAAGTGGTGATCTTGGTGGATTGAGGTGCCACCCACAATTTTATTTCTGAGAAGTTGGTGAAGTATCTACAGACATCTCTCATTATAGGGTGATCTTGGGGTCCGATACAGCTATTAAAGGCAAAGGAATTTGTGAAGCTGTCGAGTTGACATTGAATGAATGGAAGGTAGTGGTGAATTTTCTACCATTCGAGTTAGGGGGTGTAGATGTAGTATTGGAGATGCAGTGGCTATATTCACTTGGTATCACTGAAGTTTATTGGCGAAATTTAACTATGCCTTTTATGCATCAAGACAGAAAAGTGATAATCAAGCGAGATCCTAGTTTAACTAAAACTCAAGTGAGCCTGAAGAATATGATGAAGACTTAGGACGGATCTGATCAAGGTTTTCTGGTAGAGTGTCATGTCATGGAGTGGGAAGGATCTTCTACGGAGGGGGAAGAGATAAAAGAGTTGTTGACTATGGAAGAATATGTGTTTGTTGTTTTGAAGAAGTTTGAAGATGTCTTCAATTAGCCTGAACAATTGCCACCAAGAAGAAATATTGAACATCACATACACCTAAAACAGGGGACTGCCTAGTGAATGTAAGGCCTTATAGGTATGCCTTTCAACAAAAGAGTGAGATGAAAAAAATTAGTAGATGAGATGTTAACATTAGGGGTCATCCGTCCAAGTAACAGCTCATACTCCAGCCTTGTTTTGTTAGTTTGAAAGAAGGATGAGAGTTGGCGTTTTTGTGTTGATTACCGAACTTTGAATAACGTAACTATACTAGACAAATTTCCAATCCCAGTAATTAAGGAGCTCTTCAATGAATTGAATGGAGCTACGTGGTTTACTAAAATCGATTTAAAGGCAGGCTACCATCAACTCTGTACGTGTAGGGAGGATATTGAGAAAACAGCGTTTAGAACGCATGAAGGCCATTATGAGTCCATGGTTATGCGCATCGGCTTAACCAATGCACCCTCTACTTTTCAGTCGTTGATGAATTCCATATTCAAGCCATATCTGAGGAAGTTTATACTCGTATTTTTTTATGATATACTAATCTACAACAAAAACTTAGAGGAACATTTGTTACACTTAGGGAAAGCTTTAGAGGTGCGGTGAAAAAATTAATTATATGCTAATTTGAAGAAATGTAGTTTGCAAAAACATGTGTGGATTATTTGGGGCATATAATTTCGGGCCAAGAAGTTGAGGTTGATCCGAAAAAAATTAGACCCATCAAAAAATGGCCAGTACCTAAGAATGTTCGAGAAGTTCGTGGTTTATTGGGATTGACAGGATATTATAGGAAGTTTGTCCAACACTATGGATATATAGCAGTCCCTCTAACGCAGCTACTAAAGAATGGTGGATTTAAGTGGAATCAAAAGTCCCTTGAAGCATTTCAGAAGTTGCAAAACGCCATGATGACACTCCCTATTTTATGACTACCTGACTTCGATGTTGTATTCGAAATGGGGACGGATGCTTCTAGCTATGGAATAGGAGCAGTGCTCATCCAATCCAAACACCCCATTGCCTATTTCAGCCATACATTGGCTATGAGAGACAAAGCTAAACCAGTGTACGAAAGCGACCTTATGGCAGTTGTCCTCGTGATGCAACGATGGAGACTTACTTGCTTGGGAGGAAGTTTATAATGAAAATAGATCAACGTCCATTAAAGTTCTTGTTGGAGCAAAGAGTTACTCAGCCATAGTACAAAAAGTAGATCGCCAAGCTTTTGGGATATTCCTTTGAAGTAGTATACAAGCCTGGTTTAAAAAATAAGGATGCGGATGCTCTGTCGAGGGTACCTCATGTTGTTCATCTTTGTAATCTCACAATCCCTGTTGGATTTTTTTGTCCTAAAACTCGTAGTTTGTAATCATAATTTGTTCAATAAAGTCGTTATTGAGTTATTGAATATTATAACCTTAAATCCAATATATTAAGTCCCAAAGCTATTTTTGAGTAAACTTGAACTTTATGTGTAGACATAACGTGGATCAAGTTCGAGTATAGAGCCCAAATAGTCTATAGTATCTAAATAAAGGTTGGACGCCTTATTTAGAGAAACTATGGATGCGGCCCGCTTTATAGTAAGTACAAACGAGGTGATCTTAAATCATTCATGTAGAGACATGAAAGTGGGGGCATCCTATGTAAAGTGTTTACATAAGACTGAACCATGAAATAGTCACTTTTACGTTATAACACTGTTTACTGTTTAAAACTGACTATCTCGATTCTTGATGACCTAGGTAACTTAATCTTAATCCTCAGCTAACTATGCACTCATGTTCACACGAGATTACCCTTATATCTGCATAGGTGAGGGCAGCTCATTAGCGTTGGCACAATAAGCCTCCCATTTTAATGGTAAGATCGGGTGGATAGCTGGGGACATAAGGTGCAAGACGAAATTCACTCCTACCCGCTTTAGGGTCAGTAGATAGGTTGTTCTCTTAAGCACTGAATCCAAGTCTTGAACAAGGAGCCCCACTCTCTCATTGGCCCGAGAAGGATTAAGTTTATAGGTTGGACCTTAAACTAATTGTTCAATAGTGGATTAGTGGGACTTAAGGAGCAAGATGTAGTCTTGGGCGTAAAACGGTATTTTGACCCAGCCAAGGTTACGAACAACCTGTGAATGATTAACTTACTGATTATGGTTTTATCAAATGGACACAAATATATCTATAGTGAGGGGAGTGCAACTACGAGACTTTAGTGGAATGACCCGTTAGTTAACGAATGTTGATTAACTCGGTCTAAAAGAGTTTAGCTAATTAATCTTGAACCGTTGGATCCCATGATCTATAGGTCCATTAGGTTCCCCTGCTAGCTCATATGGAATAAACTTAGAACAGTGTGATGGAATAAGTCGAATTGTTCGAAATAGGAGAAGAAAGAGAAACCGACAAATATAGTGATATAGTCGTCGATCTTCTTATTAGAAATAGAGCTTTATGTTTAAATAAGATTTAAATACTATAAATATGAATACGGATTCATATTAGGAAGCTCGAAATTGATGGAAATGGTCAAAGTTGTAAAAAGTCAAAATGTTGACTTTTGACTTTGAAAAGTCAAAACTTTGACCGGCCTTATATTCAAATGTGATTTGAATTTTGGAAAAATGAATGTGGATTCATGCTCGGGAGGTCGAAATTAGTCAATATGGACAAAATGGTAAAAGTCAAAATATTAACTTTTGACTTGGAAAGTCAAAGTTTGACTTTTGACTTGAAAGGTCAAATGACCATTTTACCCTTGGACTAAGTTAGTGGAAAAATCCAACATCTTGTTGGATATTCCCAGTAATACTTAGTGGGATATGTGGCTACATGAGATGTAGACACCTAGCCCATTAAGTTCCACTAATGATTAATGGAATATTAGGTGTTGAGATTTGGCAAGTTAATTACATGCATTTTTGCATGTAATTAGGTTATAAATAGGGGTGTTTTCAAATGGTTTAAAAAATTTTCCCATTTTCTAGTAATTTTAGAAATTACATTTTTATTACACTCCAAAATCTCAACCAAAGAAATTTCTTCCTTCCAATTTCCTTTCATCTCCTTTATTTTCTACACCAATTGGGTCCCACAACCCGGTTCTTTGTCCAGAGAATAGTTGGTGACTTCTAGTGGTGGTCTCGGTTTGAACTAGTAAGGAGATTTTGAAGATTTTCAAAAGCTTCAAAGGTAATATTCTCTAAAACCCTAAATTGATTAGTTTAGGGTTACATGTTAATTATGGGCAATTAAGGTAGAATTTCGATTCTATTTCCGTTGTGCATGTTTTAGTTCTATCATGTGGTATCAGAGCATGCTTCTTTTTTATCCAATTGCATGTGGTGGGTTCATATTTATTAGATAAATTATCGTTTGAACTAAAATGGAAATATTATGATTTTGGCCCTAGATTAAGTGTTTTTGTTCTAATTATTGTAATTAGCCTTGTTAATGGTTTAATTTATTATTGCAAAGAGTTTGTAATTTTAAAAAGAGTCATTAGAGTTGAAATTAGGCTGTAATTGGTTCAACCGGATGAGAGAATTACTAAAATTTGAAGAAAAGGAGAAGACAGAATCGAGTTTACTCTTCAGACCCGAAAACCAGACCTAAACCCGACTCGAGACCCGTCAGTCGCCCCCGCCGCACGCTCCATCCGGCCTTGCCCGAGCTCGCGCGCTCCATTCGACTCGCCCGCGCCCACGCGCTCCACCCGGCCCACTTCCGCGGCCCATTTTCCTCATGCGCGCCCGTGCGCATGGGCTTGTTCTGGTTGATTGGGTTGGTTCAAGCTGGTTCAAGCCCAATGAATTGGGTTTTGGGCCGGTTCGAAGCTTTCGAGAGTGGTTTTGTACTACACCAAATTAATAATGTAATAATTTAGTACTTATCTTAATTTAGGGGCCAAAAATCAGTCCATTTTAGGATTTTTTTTTAATTTATGCATGTGATGTATGATTTAATTACTTTAAATTTGTATGTGCATTTTGAATGTCATATAGATTTAAAATCTCACCATAGGTTAACATGTTCATGCATTAAAAGCCGGAATTGGGGATCATGGTTGGGAAAGCTTTTTGATGTCTTCAAGAGAGAGGTTTTAGAGAGATGCTCTCTTGAGAGATAATCTGCAAGACAATTCTCACTGCCTTTTATAGGCTCAATTGTGAAATCAAAGCAAGCTAAGATTGCTTGCCACCTTGCAAAGATTTGCTTGGAAACCAGATTTTTTACATATTTTTCAAAGATGTATTTGCTGGCCTTGGAATCTGTTCTGACAAGAAAATCCTTGTTGATAAGATCTCCTTGGAATTTCTGAACAGAAAGGACTATTGCGAGAACTTCCTTCTTGACGGTGGAATAGTTTCTTTGAGCACTATTCCAAACACCAGAGTGGAAACGGACAAGAGATTCCTTGCCGTTAATTCTCTGTTTGAGACAACCGCCGTAACCTTTATCTGAGGCACCGGTTTCGACGATCATTTTGGCTTTTTCGTCCACTAGAGATAGGCATGGAATTCCTTTTGCTAGGGACTTGATTGATTGGACTGCGCGGGTGTACTCGGTCATCCATGGTTTGGGGTTTTTCTTCAGTTTGTCATAATGTGGCAGACAAATTGTCCGGAGATCTTTAATAAAGTCGCCGATATAATTGACGCATCCAAGAAAGCGTTGTAGCTGAGTCTTATCCTAGATTTCATCTGGAAACTCATCCACAAAATCTATAGATCTTTGGATAGGCTTAACTATTCCTTGATCAATATCAAATCCTAAGAATCTGATATTAGTTTGGAATAACTTAACATTTGGTTCAGAAACCACAAGGCCATTTGTTTTGACAATATTGATAAACAAATTAATATGCTTAAAATGTTGATCAATATTCTCCAAAAATATCAAGACGTCATCAATATAGACGATCGTGAAATCTTGGTACTTATTGAATATGTCATTCATGATCTTCTGAAACTCGGAAGGAGCATTCTTAAGACCAAAAGGCATTACATTCCATTCGTATTGTCCGAAAGAAACGTTAAAGGCAGTCTTGTATCTGTTCTTTGGATTGATTTGAATGCCAGAATCCAGACTTCATATCAAATTTTGAAAAGGCTTTAGCATTGGCGATCCACTTAAGCAAGTCTTGACGATTAGGAATCGGATACCTAATCCATTTGAGAACCTTGTTTAGAGGTTTGTAATTGATAACCAGACGAGGAACACCTCTTTCCTTTTCTGCCTGATTATTGACATAAAAGGCCGCACAAGACCATGGGCTCTTTGATGGGCTTATTAAACCTTTCTTCTGGAGATCTGATATCTCTTTGAAGCAGGTATTAACTAAGTCCTTGCTCATTTGAATGGGCCTGGCCTTTGTAGGAATTTGGGCCTTTTTGAAGTTGTCAACATATGGTAGGTCTACCATGTGCTTCTTCCTGGCCCAAAAGGCATTGGGCAGACTTGAATAAATCTGGGATCCTATCCTTTTTTGGATAGACTGGATTTTTAATTGAACATAAGGTTTCTTGATTTCTTCGCTGATTTTTCTTCCTTTGATGTGGTCATGAAGAAATTCAATCTTTTTTTCCTTCTTTGAAATAAGATTGAGACTTTGAACGATCTCGCTTTCAATTGTCGAAAGATATCTTTGAATCACTGGTTTGCAAAACTCAAAGATGATCTCCTTGCCGAATTTCTAAGAAGTTAATCCCTTTTCAGAAACTCTGAATGGATAAATTTGGGTGAGGAATGGTGTACCCAAAATTACTTCCTCTATAAGTCCTTTTACGAGGAGAAATGAGTTTACAAGGCATAAGTCGTCTTTACATACATGTACCTTGGAAACTTTGTACTTGATTAGCAGTGCATTGTTACTTGCTCCTTTTAGAGATTCCCTGGTAATCTCGAAGTACTTCGATGGTACCCTTCCTGGATAACATTTTGATCAGCTCCTGAATCAGTGAGGGTTGTTGCTTCAAATTTGTAGTCTTTGATCTTCAGGATGACTTTCGTCCGCCAGTTCTGATTAAAGACTTTGCTAATAACATTGATACCGTTGTTGGAAGTTTCGGCTTGCTCAGTGTTATCTCTTGAACCTATCTGTTCTTGAATTGCTCCGACAGCATTCTCAAGATAAGATATTTGTTGCCTATTTTTCTGCACTTCCCTTTTTAGGACTTTGATTTCATATTGGAGGTCAGGAATCTTGGCTAGAACAACTTTATCGCTTGCCAATTGATTTAAAACCAATTGAAAGCTGAAATTCATCGAATTCTTGAACTTTTGATCGGGAGTTTCAAGATCTTCTCGTAACTTCAGAAGTAATTTCTTTCTAATATCATCGTCTTGTACATTGTCGATGATATCTAAGAGACCTTTCTGGGTGCTGGTGAGAACATTAATGCAACCCGAACAAGGTATTGGTTCTTCATTGTCTGACTCATCGTTGGACACGAAAGATGCTTCGGAAGTTCTTCAATGATAGCATTGAGTAAATCTTCTTCTTGATCTGAACTTGAAAATTATTCGTCTGAAGAGAGTTGTTCAGACTTGATGATACTCAAGAGAGATTGCTTCTCATTTTCATCAATCTCCATCTTGTTAATCCTCTTGAAGATAGGGCATCTATTTGCGTAGTGACCCTTCTTATTGCACCTGAAACAAGTTGGGCTTTCTTTGGAAAACTTACACTTGTTTCTTCCTTTGCCATGGTATTTTCTTTTCTTGTTACCATGTTTGATTGAATCATACGGGTATCTCTTTTGTAAGAATTTCTTCGAACGAGACTTCTTCCTGGATGGGGGAGTACTATCTATTCCGTACTGCTTGCAGAAAGATCCTAATTCTTTGCGGTAATCAGAATCTTTGGCGATTTTTGTAGTATGCCTTTGCTGTTGGCAGATTTCAAGACATACCTTTAGGATTGTAGAACTAATATCCCCATAAGAGATATTTTCCCAATCGATTTCTGACCCTCCATTGATAATAACCATGGTTGAGTAGAATTTTTCACGAACATACCTTGGTAATCCTTCGACGTATTTGTGCTTCCAGATTACATCTTTGCATGTCGTTAAGTTATAAAGACGTGACATAAACGTGTCTTTATACCACTTGAAGTCACTCATCTTAGGGCACTTCATTCCTAATAGAGCTTCTGTTGATTGGTCACTGTATAGGGTAGTTCGTCCTACAAAGTGCTTGATAGCCGTGTATATCAGGGTGTTGACTGAATTTGGCTGGATTGTAACAGTGTCGCCATTGGGTCCTTGTTTTGTTTTTTCAATAATAGCTTCTTCAATGGCTTCTCTGTTTTCGTTGGTTAGATGATTGTGCCACCAACTTCGGAGGTTTCCGGTGAATCCTACGGTTAATGCGTCTACAATCTCCTTTTGACTCATTCTTCGAAGGTAGCTTGTCGCTGCAATAAACATCTCTTGGAAGATGATCATCATCTGTCCCTCGGAACATCCGTCTATGTTCCAAGTTTCATTGTTATTTCCGTCAAAGGATCGGAAATCTGGCCGTAGATCATCCCATCCTAGGTCTGGAGGAGATGGTCTCTTGTAGTGGTTCTTCATATCTGTGATGTAGACCCTGATAGGAAGAAGTTTGGGAGATTCATAACGAATCGTATTGACGTTTCCTACCCCAAAATTGAATGTTTCGTTCTTCGAGGATGTTTCTGGACGATCTTTTGAGATAGAAGTTATTGATAGCTTTTGAGTGGTTTCCTTTAAAAGCTCGTCAGTGTTGGATCCCTTTAGTTTGACGTCAAGGGAGTTTGGCTACACAATGGGTCGATTGGGATCAATTTTTGGTAATCCTAGTCGATTTGGCGGTGCAAGAACCTTTCCTTGTTGGTCAGGCTTCATGTCTTCAATAGATCTCGATAACGTCGTCAAGACCTTGTTGGAATAATTAAGCTGCTGTTGAATGTTTTTTATTTCTCTAACACCAACAATTTTTGTTTTCTCTTCATCAATTGTCTTTAGATAATTGCAACACTTGGCATCTTGGGATGCGGAAAGGAGGCTTCTTCTTCAGGAGGATAATCTGAGCAGATCTCTTTCCCTGCTGAAGTCTTCCAAGTGACTGGTTTGTTAAGAACGCGAATACCTGTTTCTTTAGCCTTTTCGTTGACTCGGGCTATGAAGGCGTCCTTAGTTAGATATTTGGGTCTGTTATCCCAATCCTTTAGATTAATGTACTGATCAATATATTTGTCATGATAATGATCGTACATTGCCATGTCTTCAGATGATATGATATTTATCTGGTTGTAGATGCTTCCAGATTTTCTTTCCATATCAGTTTGAGTAGGAGACAGAGATCCTTCTGACCTTTCGTACTGAACGTTTGGAATGGATTGATCGAAGTCTACTGCTATTTTCATTGAGTTTGATCTGGCTATCGGATGTTCTTTTGTAGTTGATCTGAACTCCGATACACTTGATCTTTCATTGTAGATTTCTCTGTTTGGAGGATGATGGGTTTCTTCATCTTGAAACTGGACTTCTACATGTCCGTCATCATACTCCGTGATTTGAGCAGTACTGATTTGCCTAGTTCTTGGTGCAGTTGCATGCTCTATTGACCAGACTGGATTTCGTGTTAGTTCGCTCCAGTCTAAAAGCTTTGGAATTGTTACAGAAGAACGTTCCAGATTGACTTCCATAAGCATGGTGTAGTTCTTTGGAGAGACATCTAAGGCCTTTGGGGAAGCATTTGTGTACATCATCTTGTAGTACAAGACATACATGACTGAAAAAGGATATGAACCATTTTTTAGTCGTAGTCCTTTGGCTCTAATATCTAGACTTAAGACGTCGTAGATATTATTGTCTTGGAATGCCACCGTGAATCCGGGTTTACATGTGAAGTAAACCAGTCCATTGTCGAGATTTGACTGAACAATCCCTAATAAGGAGTTAGAGAAGTTCAAATGCCTTTTATCTCTGAGGGCGATATAGATAGAAACATCTTGTCCCGTCCTGAAGAGTGGCTTGATGGCTACTTGGACACACCCTATGTGCAGATATCTGTAATTGTGTCTGCGACATAGCTCGATGTTTTCATTTGCTAGGAGACGATATTAAGAGAAGTCCTGGCTTACTGGAATATTGTCTTCTGAGATTCTTACTATATCCTTCTCTTTAAAATTGAAGAAAGGATGAGCATAAATCTCTTTGGGCTCAAGTTTGGGAATAGACCAATTTTGGAGTCTATTCTCAATTTGGGATAATTGATTCTCTATCTCACTGTGCTTGGATAGAGTTTCATTTAAATTCTCATAATCTAATCTGGAATTAATTGAAGAAGAAGAAGAGGTTTCAATAATAAGGGGATTAAGGGAGAATTTCTTTTTAAGTTTAGAGAGCATAGAAAGGGAGAGAGAGAATCCAAGAATTCAGATACTTAACCTCTAAAATAATTCTAATGATTCTTTATTAGGAATAATCTTTTCTTTTGTCCTAGTTCTTAACTAATATTCATCAATCGATCTAATTTTAAGAGAAAATAGAAGTTAATTATTATAAATTCATTCATCGTTTTTGTTCAAAGTTTGCAGGTTGATCAAGCCATACTCAAACCTTTAAGAACAAACGATTACGAACTTAGACTTATCATCTTCGACAATTCTCTTAAAATAGAGAGACAAATAATAGTCAAGAATTTTAGACATAGAAAATATTAAAGAAAATAAAGAGCAAAAGAATACGTTTATAGATTAACTACCATCTTCCCGAATTCATAGAGGAGTTTACTCCATTAGAAAGAGAAAGATATTAATTAAAATCCATATTAATTGATTGTTTTTATAATGGTTATTTATTGTTAAATGATTGATTATGTCTAAAAGTTTTTATAAGTGTTATAAAATAAATTAGAATTTTAAAATCAATAACAAAGATAAAATGCATGCTCACTTAGGTTAAACATATCTTCCAATTCTTTTCATAGAAATAGGTCGATATCTTGTAAAACTGGTTACAAGATGCTCACCTGGTTCGATCTTGTCCACAAATCAGATAAGATGACTAAGGTTGGAGGTTCTTAAGTTGACGGTTTATGGAACATCTCCTATCTGGAGATCGTAATCAATTATTGAACCTAGTTAACCTAGTTTTATGAGCATGCGTGAGAGGTGTGAGGTAATAAAATTGGTTTATCACCTAGACATCATAGGTTATAAAATCCTGTATAATGGTTATACTCGGATGTTTGACCTAGACTTAGGATTTGTTTATGTTAGCCTAAATATAAATCCTGAAGTTTTAATTACCCTTAAAAACCGTTATAGAACACTTCAGCTAGAGAGAAATAATGTATTTTTTAACTCTAACGTCCCAAAGAGTTCACACCGTGAGGTCCATGTAGGGCTTTGGGTCGTGCATAGGAGCGGACTCCCTTCGGAGAGTGTTTGCATTGATCAATATCAAGGTGAATAGGGGAAGTAGTTCATAGTAAGTGGGTGAGGGATATGTGACAGCACATCCCACGGTCTCTTCCATTAGGTCGCACCGTGAAATTTCTATAATATGCCTACTTGTCTGCCTTTGAGCGACGTTCCCTTCGAAGGGTTGTATTATAGGTTTCGGAACACCGCAAACTCCAAATATGGATAGGTTTTCTTATATTAGTTTTCATATAGATTCTAATCTATAAAATCTGAAAATGGTGGGTAACACTTACAAGAATTACGAAGTTGTTAGTATATTCTCGACTAAAGTAGCGATAACTAAATGCTATAAAGAATAAGCAGTTATTCTAGAGAGTCAAGATTGTCTTGGTTCAAAGGAGGAATAATCCACTACTCTTCGGAGAAGGTTGTTCTAAACCTTTGAAATATTGTTGCAAAATACAAATAATGAATGGTACCTTATTAGTAATTGCTAAATTAGATTGGTTTCTTTATGATTATAGTTTTTCTAAAAAGAATATGTTTGTTTTTCAGCATGAATAGCTCAATAGTTCAACTTTTAGCTTCCGAAAAACTTAATGGCGATAATTATGCGGCTTGGAAATCAAATCTTAACACAATACTAATGGTTGACGATTTAAGATTTGTCTTAACTGAGGAATGTCCTCAAAATCCTGCCTCTAATGCTAACCGAACTAGTCGGGATGCATATGATCGATGGATAAAAGCTAATGAAAAAGCTCGTGTCTACATTCTTGCCAACATGTCTGTGTATTGGCAAAGAAACATGAATCCTTAGCCACGACTAAAGAGATTATGAATTCATTAAGGAGAATGTTTGGACAACCAGAATGGTCCTTAAGACACGAGGCAGTTAAATACATTTACACTAAGCGTAGGAAGGAAGGGACCTCTGTTAGAGAACATGTCCTGGACATGATAATGCACTTCAACATCGCTGAAGTGAATGGTGGTCCCATCGAAGAGGTTAATCAAGTTAGCTTTATCTTAGAGTCTCTTCCGAAAAGCTTCATTCCATTCCAAACGAATACGTCTTTGAACAAGATAGAGTTTAACTTGACAACTCTTCTGAATGAGCTCCAGCGATTCCAGAACCTTACTATGGGTAAGGGGAAACAAGTGGAAGCAAATGTTGCTACCACAAAAAGGAAATTTACAAGAGGATCGTCCTCTAAAACCAAAGTTGGACCCTCAAAACCTAATGCTCAAATTAAAAAGAAGGGAAAGGGGAAGACTCCCAAACAGAACAAGGGAAAGAAAGCTGCAGAAAAAGGAAAATGTTACCATTGTGACAAGAACAGGCACTGGTTAAGAAACTGCCCAAAGTACCTTGCAGAATAAAAGACAGAGAAGGAAACACAAAGTAAATATGATTTACTAGTTGTAGAAACATGTTTAGTAGAATATGAAAATAGATATGTCATACTTAAGAATGTCTTATATGTACCTCAAATGAGAAGAAATTTAATATCTATCTCTTGTATTTTGGAACAAATGTATAGAATATCTTTTGAAATTAATGAAGCGTTCGTTTTCTATAAAGGTATTCTAGTTTGTTCTGCCATACTTGAAGACAAATTATATAAGTTAAGACCAACCAGAGCAAATTTTTTCTTAAATACTGAAATATTCAGAACAGCTAAAACTCAGAATAAAAGACAAAAAGTTTCTTCTAATGCCTATTTATGGCACTAAAGACTTGGTCACATAAATCTCATTAGAATTGGGAGATTGGTTAAAAGTGGGCTTCTAAGCCGGTTAAAAGATAACTCTTTACCTCCTTGTGAATTTTGTCTTGAAGGAAAAATGACTAAGAGATCTTTTACTGAAAAAGGTCTAAGAGCCAAAGGATCCTTAGAGCTCATACATTCGGACCTCTGTGGACCAATGAATGTCCAAGCTCGAGGTGGATATAAATATTTCATCAGCTTCATTGATGATTACTCAAGGTATGGTCATATTTACCTAATACATCATAAGTCTGATAGTCTTGAAAAGTTCAAAGAATATAAGGCTGAAGTCGAAAATGAATTAGGTAAAACAATAAAGATACTTCGATCAGATCGAGGTGGAGAGTATATGGACTTACGATTCCAAGATTATTTGATAGAAAATAGAATCCAGTCACAACTCTCTGCACCTAGTACGCCTCAAGAGAACGATGTATCAGAAAGAAGAAATCGAACCTTATTAGACATGGTTCGCTCTATGATAAGTTTTGCTCAGTTGCCAGATTCTTTTTGGGCTTATGCTTTAAAAATAGCATTTTATATTTTAAATAATGTTCCCTCTAAAAGTGTTTCAGAAACACCTTATGAGCTATGGAAAGGGCGTAATGGAAGTTTACGTCATTTTAGAATTTGGGGTTGTCCAGCACACGTGTTGGTGCAAAATCCTAAAAAATTGGAACATCGTTCAAAATTATACTTTTTCATAGGTTATCCAAAAGAATCAAGAGGTGGTTTGTTGTTTTATGATCCTCAAGAAAATAAAATATTTGTGTCAACAAATGCCATATTCTTAGAGGAAGACCACATCAAGGATCATCAACCTCGTAGTAAACTAGTATTAAATGAAATTTCCAAAAGTGCTATAGATAAACCTAGTTCATCCACTAAAGTAGTTGATAAGACTAGGAAATCTGGTCAATCACATCCTTCTCAAGAGTTGAGAGAGCCTCGACGTAGTGGGAGAGTTGTTCATCAGCCTAATCGCTATTTGGGTTTAACTGAAACTCAAGTTGTCATACCTGATGATGGCATAGAGGATCCATTAACCTATAAACAAACAATGAATGATGTAGATCGTGACAAATGGATCAAAGTCATGGACCTCGAAATGGAGTCTATGTACTTTAATTCTGTCTGGACTTTAGTAGATCAACCAAATGACGTAAAACCTATTGGTTGTAAATGGATCTACAAGAGAAAACGAGACCACGCCGGTAAAATACAGACTTTTAAGGCTCGACTTGTGGCAAAGGGTTATACCCGAGAGAGGGAGTAGACTATGAGGAAACTTTCTCTCCCGTTGCCATGCTAAAGTCAATTAGAATACTCTTATCCATCGCCACCTTTTATGATTATGAAATTTGGCAGATGGATGTCAAGATAGCCTTTTTGAATGGTAATCTTGAAGAAAGTATCTATATGTCTCAACCAGAGGGGTTTATAGAACAAGATCAAGAATAAAAGGTTTGTAAGCTTCAAAAATCCATTTATGGATTACAACAAGCATCTAGATCCTGGAATATAAGATTTGATACTGCAATCAAATCTTATGGCTTTGAACAAAATGTTGACGAGCCTTGTGTTTACAAAAAGGCTGTCAATTCCATTGTAGCATTCTTAGTCTTGTATGTAGATAATATTCTACTTATTGGAAATAACGTAGGATATGCTACTGATGTCAAGAAATGGCTAGCTATGCAATTTCAAATGAAAGATCTGGGAGATGCACAATACGTTCTCGGAATCCAAATCGTTCGAAACCGTAAAAACAAAACACTAGCCATGTCTCAAGCATCTTATATAGACAAAATGTTGTCTAGATATAAAATGTAGAATTCCAAAAAGGGTCTGCTGCCGTACATATATGGAATTCATTTGTCAAAGGAACAATGTCCTAAGACACCTCAAGAAGTTGAGGGCATGAGAAATATTCCCTATGCTTCCGCTGTTGAAAGTTTGATGTATGTAATGTTATGTACTAGACCTGACATTTGCTACTCAATAGGGATGGTCAGTAGGTATCAATCCAATCCTGGACGTGATCACTGGACAGCCGTTAAGAACATTCTAAAATATCTTCGAAGAACAAAAGACTGCTCGTGTATGGTACAAAGGATTTGATCCTTATTGGATACACTGACTCTGATTTCCAAACTGATAAAGATGCTAGAAAGTCTACATCAGGATCAGTATTCACTCTAAATGGAGAAGCAGTAGTTTGAAGAAGCATAAAGCAAATTTGTATAGTTGATTCCACAATGGAAGTTGAATACGTAGGGGCTTGTGAAGCAGCAAAAGAAGCAGTATGGCTAAGAAAATTATTGACAGATTTGGAAGTCGTTCCAAATATGCATCTACCAATCACTTTATACTGTGACAACAGTGGTGCAGTTGCAAATTCAAGAGAACCTAGAAGCCATAAAAGGGGAAAGCATATTGAATGTAAGTACCAGGGAAATTGTACATCGTTGTGACGTTGTAGTAACCCAGATTTCTTTTGAGCAAAACATTGTTGATCCTTTTACCAAAGCCCTCACGGCTAAAGTGTTTGAGGGTCACCTACACAGTTTAGGTCTACGATGTTTGTAAACTAGGACAAGTGGGAGACTTATTGGGCATGTGCCCTAGTTTTATATGTGTTTATTCTCTCATGGTTAAATTCAACATTGTTTTATCCCACTAGGAGTTTTAGTCCAAGTGGGAGTTTGTTGGATTTTTTTGTCCTAAAACTCGTAGTTTGTAATCATATTCTGTTCAATAAAGTCGTTATTGAGTTATTGAATATTATAACCTTAAATCCAATATATTAAGTCCCGGGGCTATTTTTTAGTAAACTTGAACTTTATGTGTAGACATAACGTGGATCAAATTCGAGTATATAGCCCAAATAGTTTATAGTATATAAATAAAGGTTGGACGCCTTATTTAGAGAAACTATGGATGCGGCCCGCTTTGTAGTAAGTACAAACGAGGTGATCCTGAATCGTTCATGTAGAGACATGAAAGTGGGGGCATCCTATGTAAAGTGTTTACATAAGACTGAACCATGAAATAGTCACTTTTACGTTATAACATCGTTTACTATTTAAAACTGACTATCTCGATTATTGATGACCTAGGTAACTTAATCTTAATCCTGAGCTAACTATGAATTCATGTTCACAAGAGATTACCCTTAGATCTGCATAAGTGAGGGCAGCTCATTAGCGTTGGCCCAATAAGCCTAGGGTGCAAGACGAAATTCACTCATACCCGTTTTAGGGTTAGTAGATAGGTTGTTCTCTTAAGCACTGAATCCAAGTCTTGAACAAGGGGCCCCACCCTCTCATTGGCCCGAGAGGGATTAAGTTTATAGGTTGGAACTTAAACTAATTGTTCAATAGTGGATTAGTGGGACTTAAGGAGCAAGATGTAGTCTTGGGGGTAAAACGGTATTTTGACCCAGTCAAGGTTACGAACAACCTGTGAATGATTAACTTACTGATTATGGTTTTATCAAATGGACACAAATATATCTATAGTGAGGGGAGTGCAACTACGGGACTTTAGTGGAATGACCCGTTAGTTAACGAATGTTGATTAACTCGGTCTAAAAGAGTTTAGCTAATTAATCTTGAATCGTTGGATCCCATGATCTATAGGTCCATTAGGTTCCCCTGCTAGCTCATATGGAATAAACTTAGAACAGTGTGATGGAATAAGTCGAATTGTTCGAACTAGGAGACGAAAGAGAAACCGACAAATATAGTGATATAGTCGTCGGTCTTCTTATTAGAAATAGAGCTTTATGTTTAAATAAGATTTAAATACTATAAATATGAATACGGATTCATATTAGGAAGCTCGAAATTGATGGAAATGGTCAAAGTTGTAAAAAGTCAAAATGTTGACTTTTGACTTTGAAAAGTCAAAACTTTGACCGGCCTTATATTCAAATGTGATTTGAATTTTGGAAAAATGAATGTGGATTCATGCTCGGGAGGTCGAAATTAGTCAATATGGACAAAATGGTAAAAGTCAAAATATTAACTTTTGACTTGGAAAGTCAAAGTTTGACTTTTGAATTGAAAGGTCAAATGACCATTTTACCCTTGGACTAAGTTAGTGGAAAAATCCACCATCTTGTTGGATATTCCCACTAATACTTAGTGGGATATGTGGCTACATGAGATGTAGACACCTAGCCCACTAAGTTCCACTAATTATTAATGGAATATTAGGTGTTGAGATTTGGCAAATTAATTACATGCATTTTTGCTCGTAATTAGGTTATAAATAGGGATGTTTTCAAATGGTTTAAAAACTTTTTCCATTTTCTAGTAATTTTAGAAATTACATTTTTATTACACTCCAAAATCTCAACCAAAGAAATTTCTTCCTTCCAATTTCCTTTCATCTCCTTTATTTTCTACACCAATTGGGTCTCACAACCCGGTTCTTTGTCCAGAGAATAGTTGGTGACTTCTAGTGGTGGTCTCGGTTTGAACTAGTAAGGAGATTTCGAAGATTTTCAAAAGCTTCAAAGGTAATATTTCCTAAAACCCTAAATTGATTAGTTTAGGGTTACATGTTAATTAGGGGCAATTAAGGTAGAATTTCGATTCTATTTCCGTTGTGCATGTTTTAGTTCTATCAGTCCCAACTTTAATATTTGGAGGAAGTTGAAAATGATGACCCACTTAAACAGATAATGAAAGAATTAGAAGAAGGAGATGGAAAAAGAGAGAGTAAGCAGTCCATTCAGCAAGGAATGTTGCGGTATAAAGACAGATTAGTTCTTTCCAAGTTTTTAGTATTGATTCCAACACTTCTTCATACTTACCATGACTCCATGTTTGGGGGGCATTCAAGGTTCCTTAGAACTTATAAACAATGAGTTGGTGAGCTGTATTGGGAAGGCATGAAACATGATGTGAAGAAATACTGTGAGGAGTGTCAAATCTGCCCGAAGAATAAAATCATGGCACTGTCACCTGCAGGATTACTACTACCCTTAGAGATTCCTAATAGTGTCTAGAGTTACATTTCTATAGATTTCGTGAAGGGGTTGCTGAAATCTAATGGCTATGAGGTAATTTTTGTGATAGTAAATAGATTTAACAAATATGGACACTTCCTAGCATTGAAACATCCATATACTACCAAGACCTTGACTGATTTGTTTGTCAAAGAAGTTGTTAGACTACATGGATATCCTAATTTCATAGTGTCAGATCGAGATAATGTGTTCCTAAGTAGTTTTTGGAGAGAGTTGTTTCGATTGGCTGGTACTTAGTTGAACTGGAGTTCGGCCTATCATCCTCAGTCGGACGACCAAACTGAGGTGGTCAATAGAGGAGACATACTTACAATGTTTCTGTGGAGAGAGACCAAGAGAGTGGGCAGTGGTTTCATTGGGCAGAGTACTAGTACAATACCACGTATCAGAGGTCTTCAGGGATAACACCCTTTCAGGCCGTGTATGGCTGTCTGCCTCCACCTCTGGTGTACTATGGGGATCAAGACACTTCTAATTCGGCACTGGATGAGCAGCTTAAGAAGGACATAATGTTGGGAGCATTGAAGGAGCACTTACGGGTGGCTCAAGAGAAGATGAAAAGAAGTGTTGATTAGAAGAGTAGAGATGTGGAATATATGGTAAGAGATCTAGTTTTCCTTAAAATAAGGCCATATAGGCAAGTCTCATTACAAAAAATAAGAAATGAGAAGTTATCGACAAAGTTCTTTGATCCTTATAAGTATTAGAACGAATAGGTCCGGTTGCGTACAAGTTATAGTTACCAGAAACATCATCCATTCATCTTGTCTTTCATGTTTCCCAGTTGAAGAAAATGTTGAGAAATCATCAAGTCGAGTCGTTCGATATGCCTTATATGACTGAAACCCATGAATGGCGAGCAGTACTTGATGAGATCTATGGTTACTTAAATACTAAAACTGGTGGGTGGGATGTATGAGTCAGCTGGAAAGGAATGCTTATGTATGAGGCTACATGGAAAGACTATGAAGAAATGCAGGGTTTGTTTTTAGAATTTCACCTTGAGGACAAAGTGAATTTGGAGAAGTATAGTGAATGATAGCCACCCTATCATGCACTATACAGTAGAAGAAAGAAGAAGAAAGAGAGTGTTAGTGTTGCCACGTGTGAGTTGGTAGAGTGAGTTAGTTAGGATATGCATTATAAATATAGTTGTAATCTTGGTCGGCAGTTAGGTTTTGAGTTTAGTCGATGATTACGTGCACCTTTGAGAGATAAGGTAACAGAGAGTGATATTGTAACCGAATTGAGATTTCCTCAATTCGATTTGTTCTTCTTTCATTGTTATTGTATTCAAACGAAGATTTTGTCATCAATAAAGTTCTATTGATCGAACACGTCTTAGTGTTCCATCGAGAGCCTGCATGAGGGAATTTTGTGTAGAGATACTTGTAGAATTCAGTAATGAGTCTTTCAATTCCATTAAAGGAAACTGTAGGAGTAACTTGACCATCAATCAATTTTGAAATCAAGTTGCGTCTTTTTCTTTTTCTTTTCTTTTTTTTTTTTTTTTTGTAGCAAGGAAGCAATGAAAGAAATTAGTATTTTCATCGCCCAATTTTAACCAATTTAGCTTACTTTTGGATTAGATCTCTTTCCTCTCTCCTATAAATTGCTAGAAGGTTTGATTTAATAAACAATTTCAGAAGGTTGTTTAAGGAGGACAAGTTCAAAGATTCTTCCTTATTTTCTTCATTTGCAAGAGCTTGAAGCAAAGGTTCTTCCTGATTTTTCTTCCTGATTTTTCTGGCTCTTTCACTGTCCACGTGCAAGATTTCCGAGTGCTTTTTAAACTTCAAAGTTTTGAGTTAATAATAAAGTCAGCCCATCCTTGGTGATTTTCAAAAGTCAAGGAATTTGTAATAGTTTGGCAGCACTATTTATCAAACGACCAACTGTTGCAAAATCGAAATGGAGGGGCCCATTCAAAGGCACTAACTTCTAATAAGATGAGATGATTTGAAGCGATTATTTCCTTTTGAGAGGCTCTGGTACCAGCAAAGGATTCATCCCAACCATCAGTTACTAGGAATCTGTCTAGTAGAGAACATGAGACTAACCATCCTTCACTTGACCATGTGAATTTACCGTTGGATAAAGTAGCTTTGACTCTAGAATGAATTTATTAAATTTTCTCATTCCCCTTGTTAATCTTCCTACCGAAAATCGCTCTTGTACCCTTCGAGTGAAGTTGAAATCCTCTCCCAAACACCAAGTTCATGTACAAAGGTTTGAAAAAAGAGACAACTCAGACCAAATTTGGTTTCTATCTCGATAATGTGTGGGTACAATATGTATAAATATGCATCGATAATAAAATATTAATTAAAGACTTATTGTCACATAATCTACAAGTCAACCAACAAACTTGTAACCGATCCAACCATAGCAAGACACCTATCAAAGAATAGCTTGCACATGATCAAAAAATCATGCAGCCAAAACTAGCTCACGCATATTTAGTGTCCACCACGATAACAACATTCATCCAATCTGACCAAAATAGTATACTAAATACATGGTCCGAAATAGCTCGCACATGATCCATATCCACAAAGAAACACGCGGCCAAATGGAGATTACACATACTTAGCACCTACCACGAAAACATCATCCCTCAAATCCAACCATGATAGCATTCTAAATACACAGCCCGGAATAGCTCACACGTGATCCATATCCACAAGGAAACACGCAGTCGCGTACTTAGCACCTACTACGGTATCCACCTCCATCTCCGCTCTTATGTGCACATAAAGTCACCCATCATGAGTTAAACTAGTCTGAAGCCATATCACACTCCTCCACCACATCCTCACCTAGGCTCAGGTTTTCAGATCTCCGGCCACGGCCTCTTTCAGCCCTGGAACCCCCTGACAACCTTAGATGGTGCTACAAAAACACATTCGCATAGTTTATGGGTAAATCACCATCATTCATAAATCACATATTTTATGCTTAAAAGCCAAAGAAAATCATAAAACACATTTTCATAAAGTAGTTCTAAACATACATAGTCTTGAAACTATCGTGAGTAAACGCATCATTTAAGTATAAATGAAAACATAGTTATAAAAAGTTTAAACAATGGTAGTTTCCAAGCAATCTCGTAAAATAACATGTATAAGTATAAAGAAAACTTGAAAACAAGCCACTCACAATCAATAACTAGATCCCCAGGATTTGTATGCTTTTCTCGCGTCTATTTGGCCTAAATAATGATCAATGTCACATCAATATCTTTATATAATACGAGGCCACTAAAATCTATTTGCGAAAATACTTCCTAAGGCCACTAAAATCTATTTGATGCTTCTAAGGTCCTTGAATTTATAAAGCGTCTAGGATTAGCCTAAATTTTCCACTTAAGTCGAACTTAGTGAGTCTTTTAATCTCATATGCTCTTACACTAAATATCGGTATTTTCATAGATTTGGATACATTATTTCCTCATGAGTCAACAGTCTTAACTCTCCTTAAACTCACCTAAACCATTTATGTTCCGAGTCTTATAGTAAACACCCAAACAAACTCTAAGGTTAATGGAAAGCTCATTTCGACCTTTAACCATTCAACTCTAGAACTCAAGTATCATGGTTAAACCCCTTGTTACGATCAAACTTAGTGGACATTTAGGAACTCGAAGAAAACTCACTTGAATAACTTCAATGAAAAAAATATTCTCTTGCGACCTACAACTATCGAATCCTGACATCCCAAAAACCATGAGTTGTTCAATAATAGCACTAAACATAAATGGATACTTAAGACCCAATCCATGATACTTAGAATCTTACCCAAAATTATGTCCAACCCCCAATTTCAAATCTTCTTGCGGCTGGATAGCAGCTAAACCCTCCGAGGAATCCAAATCCCACACCTAAACATCATGAGTAATATTATATTTAAGTCCAAGGTGAATGGATATTTGGAAAACTACAAGAAATCCAACTAGATCAGTTGGATCTTACCCTAATTCAGGGATCCAACATTCGATCCACGACGTGAACAGCCAGGTGACGGTCAAAGAGAGCGGCGACTGCTAGGGTTTGATCATCCGAACGGTGGTGACTGGTTGAAAATTGCGGTGGACGACGCGGTTTAGATGACGAGTTGGCCGCTTCACGTGAGGACGAGATCGACCACGTTCTGTCCAGTGATTGGTGGGGACACAGCGTTGGTTCGTGCAGCGGCGTCTAGTCGAATCGAGTGGTGAAGAGATAGAGAGGGATGTCGGAGACTCGTGCGTCGTTGGCGGCAGAAGGAAGGAACAATCGTGAGAAGGAGGGAGATTGGGTCGCGAGAAAAATCGAGAAGTCCGGAGGGGTCCGGCCGACGCGCGTGAGAAGAAGAAGACACCCATCCCTTCCCTTTCCTTTCTTTCTTTGTTTTTTTTTTTTTATTTTAATTTTAAAGAAACTGATACTAAATAAAATGACCATCAAGCCCCTCACTTAAAACTACACCTCAAAATTGTCATTTCCAATATTATTATTAATGGTACTTTGTAAAAAGAATGAAAATAAATAAAAGGGGAAAAAATGAGGGTTGACGAGTAAAATCTCATTAGCTTTCAAATCTTTTAAAAGAATAGTTCTAAAGAAAAATTATCAATTAATACTCACAAACTCCGAACATATTGTCAACCAAAATATTGAATTAATAATTGTATCAATTTAAATAATAAACTTTGATAAATTTATTCATATATACTTTTTATAACATTTTATTTAAATAGACATCACGCTGATACTTCTAAATATTTAAAGTTTAAATTGATACAAATATTTTTTAATTGTTTTAATTGATAGAATACTCATAATTATGTTTTTATTGTTGTAATCTTACATCGTAATAGTTCCTTTTTTTAATTTATTTTTCAGTTTTTGCTGACAATTCAAATAATAAAGCTATTTTAAATGATAACTTTTAAAAATATTTATAAATATAGTAAAATATTGTAATCTAACTATAATAGATCACTCTATATCTATCTTGATACATAGACCAGACATACACAAATAGTTGCTATCGCGATCTATCACAGATAAACTGTGATATATTTTCTAATATTTTGTTTCATTTTGCTATATTTGAAAATAAATTTCAAATAACACTGCATTATTGTCATAAGCTTAGTATTGATGAATAGTTTATTATGTTTAGAATTTGTATTAGAATTTTTTTTAAATAGAGAATATTTAAAAATAATAATAATTATGATCTAATTATTTTTGAAAAATTGAAATTGTATATGTAAGTTTAGTTTTCAAACTTTGAAAAATATTTATAACTTGAATACAAAATCAAATCACCTCATGAACTTAATGTTAACACGAGATTTTGAAAAATTTATTTTGTGGAATTGAACTTTGTATATTAATTGATATTGTGGATACAGTCTCTAGTATTTACTCATTTGATATTTTCTCTCGAATACAAGTTAAAACTTAGAACTTCTTGATCTTCAGTCTTCAAGATGTTGTAGTTGTAAGTCGATTTGAACTTTGATCTTCTGGAATCCAAGAAAAGTTTAATCTTCCAAGTCTTCAATCTTTCAGAAGTTTTTGATCTTCAGTTCTTTAAAACTTCAGTACTTCAGAATTTTAATTCTTCCTTCAACCAAAGACCCCCTCAAATGAGTGATAAAAGTCTCTATTTATAGAGAAATTTTATGAGTTTTAGGTGGGTTTGGACCCATTTGCTTGATGAGCTTGGGCTTTGGTCCATCAGCTTGTTGAGTTTGAACTTAGGCTTGGGCCCATTTGTCTTATTGAGTTTGGGTTTGGACCCTTCTGCTTGTTGAGTTTGAATTGGGTTAGGTTGAATAAACTTAATTATTCAAATCCAATCAAAATAAAAAATATAATTATCACAATATTTGTTATGATGATGTAGCAAAATTTAATTGGCCAAAATTTATTGTTCAATACTTAAATTTAATGATAACCAAATCAACTTTAAAAAAAAAAAATAATTTTAAATATCCATCATCTTACTAAAATTCAACTTACAATTTTTTTTATTTAATATCTAAACGTTACATATATTTGAAAATTCACTACATCTCTTATCCCTTCTTTTGCTTTGCTTGCATATTATTTCCTCTCTCTCTTTTTTTTTTTTTTTTTTTTTTTTCATTTTTTTTCCTTTTTCTTTTTTTTTTTTTTTTTTTTCTATTTCATGTTTCAAGGTTTAAATTGTACTTTTATTTTATGGGATAATTATAATAGATAAAGTTTTTAAAAATAATGATTAAATATATAGCAACTTCTTAAAAACTAAAATTTATCGGTGCTTTATAGATTCTTATGATCTATCAATGATAAACCAATATTTGCAATATGGTTTATCAGAGATAGATTTTGACAGACTTTTCTATATTTGCAATGTTTTTAAAATATTGTTATATATGCTAATATTTTGAATTCAATTTCTATATTTGCAATTATACCCTTTTGATTCTTGTACTTTTAAAATTTTCATTATGGTCCTCATACTTTGATTTTGGTTCATTTTGATCTCTATACTTTAAAAAATATTTACTTTTGGTCTTTGTACTTTCAACTTTGGTTATATTGGTTCTTGAACTTTTAAAATGATTCCTTAAAAATAAAGTAAAATTGAAAATGAATGAAAAAAAATAGTTAATTTTTTTAAAGTGCAACGACCAAATATAAATTCTTTAAAAATATATGGACAAAAAATGAATCAAAATGCAAAATACATTTTCAAAGTATATAAACCAAAACGAGCCTAAACGTATTTATACTTATATTCAATCATCATGAAAATTAAAATAAAAATAAAGTACTATGTTTTATTGGATAATTATAATAGATGGAATCATTTTAAAATAATAGCTTATTTACTTAGCTTAAAGTTGATTCAAGACTTCCACCCTGCCATCTATATATATATGTATATGTATGCATGTGGATATATGTATGTGCATGTAGATATATGTATATATGTATGCATGTATATATGTATGAATGTATATATACCATTTGTATTATCTCTAAATACTTTAATAATATAGATAGGGTGAAATGTAATCTCTTATCCATTACACAATGTATATCTATATTTTCCAAATATTTTTATAAAAAATTATATAATATACTAGTAGTTCATTCAAGTCAAGTAAATGAAAATATCTAAATCTCCACTTTGTAAAATTCTTAAATAAAAATATCGATAAAATGTTGATGTTAGATGAATATTTTCTAAAAGAATTATTTACGTTAAAAATCATATTTAAATTAGTAAATAAACATTTTTTTGATTAAAAGGAAGTTTAAATTTGTTATTATTAGTATTTATCTTCATAGTTTCTTAATATTTTAGTTATATTTCATTATTCATCTCTTTATCTCTTATGTCAATGTCAAAACCATATATATATGGAAATGTCAAACAAAATTTAAAACATTAGGTTACTAATTTATGTGTAAATAAAAAAGAAAATTATAAAAAAATAACAAATTTGAAAGAATATTTACAACATATAGCCAAACAATAATAGAAGTCTATTAGTTTCTATCATTGATAGAATCCAAAATTTTGTTATATCTTGTAAATATTTTAATTTATTTTGCTATTTTTAAAAATACTCCAATAAAAAACTAATCACATCATTAAAAACTAAAAAAACGAAAAGAAAATCAAAGTATGCACAATAATTAATACGTAATTTCTCATCCGTAGATTGAAGTTTCAAATTTTCGAACTCTCTCTTTTGATACCTAAAAGATCACAAAAAAGAAAAAAGGAAAACCAAAACTTGGATAATATGAAAACAAATCCTAAGATAAGAGTATATAAAACAATTGTTTTAACACATTCAAGGTGTTTTTAGCTCACAATATAGATTAGATAAGTTGAAACATTCATATTTTCATCTTTTTAAATATAACTTCTACGTTTATGTCCAATATATATTGTAATAGGCAAGTTGTCAAAGTCTCTTTTTTAAGTATACATTGCACAGTAAACTTTTGAAAACATATGTTATATCTAACCTAGGGACATTTAGGTACGTCTTGCTATAGTTGGTATCTGAATTAGTGACGGATTCAAAAAGTTTGTTGATGGAAGATTTTATAGTTAAAAATATAAGAATTGAGACTTAAACATGAGTTTGGAGAGGGTGAAGATAGTTTTACCTACTGATATTGGTATTATTTTAATTTTTATTATATATATTATATAAAAAGCATAAAATTGAGGGAATACTCAAGCCGTCATTAATCCAATTCCTAGGTTAACCCAATGACATGAAAGAAGTGGAATAAAATTTGTGAGATATATTTTGTAATATCACAAAGGAAGGAATTGAACCACAAAAAATAAAAACAATTTTGCTTTGTAAACAAAAATGAAAATAAAAGAATATAAAACATATATGAATTTTAGCTACTTCTACCCATATTCTGTACGGAATGTCAGTAGAAAAAAAGAAGTGGGGAGTGAGTGTCATGGTAACTAATGATTGGGGTTTAGATTCATATTCAGAAATATTTCTATGTGTCATCAAATGCCTCTTTCTATTCTATTATCAGCCACTGATGTCTACTCAGTATTCTCACACAACAACAGCAACAGCAGCAGTCTTTCTTTTTCTCTCACTTTTCCTACTGACACTTGAAATTTTCTCTTTTTTTTCCTCTCCATCCAAATTGGGAAAAAATGAATAGCAGCTAAAGATCAGTTGGCATCCACTAATCAATTCAAGAAGACAGTGTTTAGAGATAAGGTGTGATTAAAAAAAAAAAAAAGGTCAATGATAGACAATCAACACAAATATTTATAGAAAAGTTTACTACATCTACTTCCACTAAAAAGGAAGAGATCCATTTTCTTTTTAATTAGAGTAAGAGAGTTTATATAAAATACTCTAAAGTCAAAGTCATAAATAATACAAGTACATCAATACAATAAAAAAGATCTCCGTATTTGATTACTTGAGGGTCAAATAACATATTCGAGACATTTCAACGTAAAGATAAACAAAAGATTTAAGTAGAGTTTAGAAGGTCAAATCCAAGAATAAGAAGCAAAAGTAAAGGCAATGATTGAAAAATAAAGCTCCAAAGTAATGGAGTTTTACCAAATTGTCACTCTAGTTGGTTGGTTTTTATTTTTAATTTTCTTTTCCTTTTCTATCAAGTGGGGTATATGAAGAAAATGACGAGCAATTTGTAGGGGGAAGAAGAAATTAAAAACTTTTTGTGAGTGGGGACATGAATGGCCATGAAAGAAGAAGACATACCATCAAGCAAGTTGGCAAAAGATGGGACCAACTTTTGTGAACAAGAACAAGAGAAGAAAAAAAAAATCAATCTCTTTCCAATCTCTTTCAAACTCCCAACAATCAAGAAAAAGATAGGGATAAGATGTTAAAGCTCAATACAGAGCTGTCAATATGCTATACCCATTTATTGAATGGTCCTTATTTGATTATCTACAAATATGTAAGTCTAAATCTTCTTGTAGGTCCCATCTCATCATTCTATCCGCACCAACTCTCTCATTCTAGGTCACCCAACCCTCTCTATGTACAAAACAGGAGAATAATTTCCTTTTTTTTTACTTTCTTTTGCTTTTCTATCTTTTTCTTTTTTCTAAGTTGCTAACAAAAAAAAATTATGAAGCAAGTGGATGAACGTAAATTCAATATATTAATAAAGTAGATTACATGAAAACACAAGTTCAAAAATTCAAGTCAATGAGTAGACATGTAAACAGCAGCAGGATAATATAAAAATCAACTTATTTCCAATTCATTGACAGTTTAAGAGATAGTACATAAAAATGAGCTTAAGCTGGGCAGAAACAAACTAGTTGATCTTATTTCGTAAAGCGTTCTTCGACAAAATTTTTTGTTAAATACCTTGAATTGCAAGATTTGAATCTTGAGTTTTTAGCTGTCTCAACAATATACAGATTAATGAAGCTTCTTCCATTACTATTATGTAATATGGTAATGAAGTTGGAAAGCATATAAGCTGTGTCCTTGGAGGGCAAGGAGGCAAGAATCTGTATCAGATATACACAAAGAACCAACAATCACGGTTTCCACCATATCGAGGAATGATGCTTCGCAATAAACCGAGAAGGAACCTTAGCTAACTGATAAACATGGATAATTTCACTTGTCAACCTGTTAACATCAGCAAAAGAAAAAGACTGTCAACGACAGCTACGTGACCGAGAGACACACTTGCGGTATCAGATTCAAAAAGAGGGAATGCAGTTTTAATTCCATAGGGTATTTGTCTTTCAATTTGGCCACCGTGCATTTACACTCGAAACTACGACTTGTAAAGAGAGCCACTAGTAGGGAAGGAACAAATTGGCCGACAACTATGCGAAAATTTTTGAAGGGTAAAGATTTAGATGACTTGGTACCCTTTTGGAGAGAGAAAAAGGTAGGTGCCTATTTGAGAAGATAAGGCATGATATGAACTCAGTTATTTCTTGTAACCACTCATTATGTCCAAGATTGTTAGAATCAGCAAAAAAAGGGTTCTCAAACTTTCAACATGATTCATCCACTTACTCTCTCTCTCCCCTTATGCCCCAAACAAGGGACAGGCACTCTTGGGAAGATGTTAGATTTGGACAACAACTAAATTACTTTACTACCGACACATATAAACATCATTGATTACTATAAAAGAAGTCGTATCCAAGTCAGATTAATATTAATCACTTGTTAATGATACAATAAGAAAGATCCATAAGACTTACCCAAATTTCCATTTACAATATCATTGGTTATAGATCCTCCAGCAGTAGGACCACTAGCAGGGCCAGGTGCTGCTGCAGGTTGACTCTGCAAGACTGCTGAGGGACAAAATCTGAACACATTTATGGGCTGAAGAACAAAACAAGATATAATGTCAGAATTGTTAATAGGCTTTTTTTACAAGGAAACATCCAAAGGAAAAACTCCAAACACAATCTGAGATTTCTAACCTGTGAGGTAGGTTGCATATGATGGAATCCCATTAGACGAGCATACTGCTCTTGCAAAGCGGGATTCTGCATCTGATTTTGATAATTCATCGGGTTGAACATTTGCGGTTGGCACATCATAGGTTGGTTTGGTGTTGGAGCCACTGAAACTGATTGATCGACAATCGGGACCCGAGGTAATTGCATTGAGTTGTGAATTGAAGGCATTGAAGGTTGGGCCATACCCATGCCCATAGCCACTCGAGACATGTAATGTTGAACGCCAGGAAACATCATGGGCGCCATCCCACTTCCCATCCACATTACCTATTCAACATTAAGCAATTACAAAAGAAATTTGTGGCTTGTATTGTATGTAGAAAGATCAGTAGATTTGGTGGAATTCTTGGTTAAACTCATACCTGTAGTTGTAATTGAAGTGACTTTAAATATTCAATAGCTTCATCTAGCATTGAAGCTTTGTCAGTCTGTCACAGAAGGACTAATTACTAAAGAGTACAAGATTCAGGTAGACTCAAAATTTTGAAGTCACGCAAGTTGAATGAATTTGTTTCAATCATTTTTAGTTCCAGCTTGAAGTTGACATAAATTTATGACAAGTAAAAAGAAAAGGAAAAAATCTTTTACACGTTCTTTCTCGATTAGATCCAACAACTATTACTAGGGATAAATCCGAAAAGTTCTAGTTAGACTTTTCTATTATCGCTAATAACGTTGTAGCAAAATTTAATCATCAAGAAATAATAAAAAATTAAAAAATGGAAGACTAGATGTGGTATGCAAATACCTTATTACAGTGTGGAATGAGTTCTTGCAGTGCTTTCATCTTTTCATTTATCCTTTCTCTTCTCCTCTGCATTACAAGCAAGCTTTTAACATAAGATTCAATATAGGAAAAAGATTGACAAATGGGGAACTTTTAATATCCTACCCTTTCTGAAAGGTTATGCACTTCAGCAGCACGGGTCCTGCGAGAAGATCCAGATCGTGGAGCTGTCTTGTTTCCCTCAGCAGATTCGAGTTCAGCAGTCTACAGAAAATGTTAAGTTGTGTTCACGTCTAGAAAGTATAACTAATGGGCCTAGCAATAGAAAAAAAGAATACTTGATAATTTTACCTCACTTTGGCACTCGGATTCTTCTCCGTCTCGGCCTTTTCTTTTGTTGCCATTGCCTCCAGTAGATTGTCCAATTGTTCTACTTCTGTCCATACTACTTCCCGAACCGCCTGAGGATGAAGTGGCAGTTGGATCCATGGTCTCAGTTTTGTCCCTCTCACCTTGTGCAACCATCTTTCTATTATCTTCCTTGGAGAAACCAGCAGATAAACCAGCATTTCCAAAACCACTTGTTGAAACTCGGCTCAAATCGAGGTCATTTGGATTAGGAACTTGATTGCTACCACAATGGCTCGAACCAACTGTCATTCCCGAACAATCTCTTCCCTCTCCCTGTATCAAGTTTCCAGACTCTCTCCCCCCATTTGATGATCCCAGGTCACCCTTCAAGGGAGGCACAGGAACTTGAGAAAAATTCACCAATTTTCCTAAATCTCCTAAATCCTTGTTCTGCCGTGACGAATCTTGAAACTGAAATCTCGGAGGAGGCATAGTGTTCATAGGGAACTCTGCAAGAGCTGCAGGCGGCTTCGAGTTTTTCTTCACAAAATTCCCAAAAGTAACATGAGTAGCAGTATCAAAGGCACCAAATCTTGTTTGCTTGTCATCTTGGAAATGTTTGATAGGCTGCTTAACAATCTCAATAGGATCAGCAGGTGGTAATTCGGAGAAGAAATTGGAACAAAATTCCTTCTCGAACGAATCATCAAGCGGATCTTGTATCCAAGAGACTGTCTCATCATCTTGAATCAAATTGCTTGAATTTCCACAAGACACATTACTCCTGTAAAGTGGTTGATTCTGTTTTTGAAATTGCCTTACTTCATTAGCAATTAAACTTGATTTTCTAGCTTTTTGGCTTTGTAAGACCACTTGACCATTTCTCCATAAAAGTTCCACAAGATCATCATGTTCAGGTCTGCAAAATCCCCATCCAAGCTTAAAGAAAAATACACAAAATACCAAGCTCAAGAGTATACCAATATTTTCCCCCTCTCTTAGAAATTTGAAACAACTAGATAGAGAAAGAGAACGCAAAAAGAGGGAAAGAAAAAGAGAGCCAACCCCATTGATTTCTTAGCTGGGGGAAGGTCACCCTCAAAATTCCAATCAGGAAAGCAATAATTCATGGCTGCTTTGACACAGAATCTCTGTCAAAATGAAACAATAAATAAGATAAAGAAAATAACCCTAAAAATCTCAAATTAGGAAAATATTCTTGTTCTGTTACAACAACACCAAGCTTTAATCCATACTTTGAGGCTTGAAAAGTAGAAAACAAGAAATCCCCACAAATTATTATTCAAAAAAACCACAAAATCTAGGTTAGCAATTGACCAAGAAAAGAAATAAAATAATTAATAAAGAGATTTGCTGTCCCCATTTATTAAAACCCATGAAATTAAGCAAAAGAGTGAGAAGAAAGTCCAAATAAAGTAGTATTTAATGACACTTTTAATTAAATAATTTACAGAATTGACTCTCTAAACCAAACAAATCATTAGAAAACACCATAACCATATCAACCCTTTCAAATAGAGAAGAGGAAACAGAATCTTGAAGAATTCAGAACACGAAACAGAGAATTCAGAGAGGTTGAAAAACAAAACAAAATTTTCAAAAAGGGGCAAAAGCTGTCTGTCTAAATTGGGTAAAAACACATACAGAAACCGAAACAGAAACTTTCTTCCCCAAGAACCAAATCCATTATTTTATATTATCATCACAATTCACAACGACTTTAAAATAGATAAAAGACACAAAAAAGGGGTTTCAATGGAAACACCAAGCAGAAAAAAGAAAGAAAGAACCCCTAGGGGGAGCAAAAAGGAGAAAAAACCCAATAGCCATAAACAAAAAAAACATGAAGAAAAGAAACAAAAACCTGAAGCAATCCCAAATTTCAGCTGGAAATTGAAGTGACCCTTTACTTAAATTCAGTTTCTTTCTCTTTGTAAATGAGCAAAAAAGAAAAACTCAAACTCCAGAGCAAATGCAATGGAGGAGGAAATGAGCAATGGACCAAAAAGCATTTAAAACCAATGGTGAAGGAAAGGGACGTCACAAGCAGAGGTCAGAGCAAAAGATTCGGTACTATAAGCAATACCAAGTGAGCTACACGGGAGGACAGGTGGCGAATTGTCAATGCGTCTGTGATTTTCTTGTAGGACCAACAGGTGAGCTTCAAGATCAATTTCCATGGAGGAAAAGCTAATTTATAAATAATAAGAATAATAATAATAAAAAAGGAAATGTTTTGAAGAGGAAAATCTACATCTTCAACCTCATGGAGGGTGCAATCTGAAATTAGACAGAGGTTTGTGCCATGTGTGCAATGGCAGAAATAGTTTTTGTGTTAATTTTTTTTATATTTCTCAATGATGAGAGAGAGAGAGAGAGGGAGAGGGAGAGGGAGGGGGACAAATGTGGTCAGAAGAACAGCAATGACAACTCACCCTCCTGATTTAGCCTATTGGGAAAGTTATGTAATCTTTTAGGCTAAAGTACAAATTTTGTTAATGATTTTTCCTTCTTTTATTTATTAGTAGAAAGTTGCATTTACATACTTCATTTTAAAAAACAAAATACTGCTTTAATTTTTAGTTTTTATTTTATATTTTAAAAATCAAGTTTTTAGTTTTCTCCATTGTTTAGACATTTAATTAATTAGATTTCAATGATACAATAAAAATGAGTAAAATTGTAAAATAAATAATATTTGATAAAATATTTACACTTCTTTTAGTAGTTTTGCTTTGCATTGATCTTGTAAGACCAACAAATGAGTTTCAATGATACAACAATACAATTTGAAGGTTTTTTTTTCTTTTTTCTTTTTAATTTAAAGATGTTTTTTAAATTTCCGAAAATTTAAAGGAGCTTATTAACATAAAGTTCAAGTCAAAAGGGTGATTCTTTCTCTCCATATTTTAACTTTTTAAAATTAATAAATTCAATAAACATAACTTTCAAATTTTATGTTTTATTTTCATGTTATTGAACTTTAAAAATATCAAATGAATTTCTAGATTCATAATTGTATATCTACTGTATTTTTCCATGAAACTCATTTAGAAATTAGTGAATCTAACTGATAAATAATTAAAATTTGTATCTTCGAGATATTAAACATTTTGATTAAGTTGATTCAATAAAAAAATGAAAAGTTCAAACACATTAATATATAACTTTAGTAGACTGTTTGTGATGGGAATTCTTTTAAAACTATAACATGTTACATTAAATACTATTTTGTAATCTCCAATTAACTATAGTAACATTATTTCAAAAACCTTCATTTGTTAGTGTATTTATTACTTTACATTTTTCATTTTTTTATTATTTGCTAATGTTTACTATTATTTTGTATTTATCATTCGATCACAACCTATTATAACCAAATAGACTATAATAACATAAAACTATAATAACCAACTCACTGTTCCAAACATTCTCTTGCTTTAAGAATACATCAAACTAAAGCAAAAAAATCACTAAAGAAAAAAATTCATTACATTTGATTTTGTCATAAACTATAAATAGTTTGTCTATTTTACCATTTTTTACAATTTCCTGTATAATAATATATTAGATATGAAATTAATTAATTAATTAAAATTTGATATTTGAAGTTTTTTCAAGAAGAATAAAAAATAAAAAATTATTTATATTCTATGACAAAAAAAATCATTAGAGACAAAAATTCATTATACTTTATTTTGCTATAAATGATATAAACAATGGGTCCATTTTGCCATTTGTTAGGATTCTATTTGATATAATTTTCATTGAAAAACAAAATTAAAAAGTTAAATAAGATATAAATTTGTAATTTTCGATTTATACTATTTTTTAATTGTTAGTGCTATAAAAAGGTGATTTAAGCTTTACACACATACATACATTTATAGTGTTAAATTGGGCTTTATGGATATTAAATATGAGGGAGAAAAAATGTGATCATTTAACTTTTGAAAATTAATGATGTGGCATCACAATTATGGTGTAAAATTATTTGTCACAATTGATTTGACTTAAGATTTATGTGTTGGGAATGTATTTCAATTGTTACTAAAATTGTATATATAATCTATGTAAAAACAATCTTTTTTATTTACCATTATTAAGGATACATAAAATTGAAGTTCTCAAATCCAAATTATTTTTTAATCGTTATCAAATAAGGAGTGAAGTTCATAATTATACTCTCTAACTTAACATCAGTTTGATGGATTCGAAATTCTTAAAATCATGTTAATTTTCATAACTATTAATATATATATATATATATTTATTTATTTATTGTTCTTTTTCATAAATTTTTGTCAAATTTAAATACAATTTTTTAGTTTTCAAAATTTGGACTGAATTTTGAAAATATTTAGAACAAGTGTAGATTATAGAACAAAACAACTTATTGGTAAACTAAAAAAAAATATTGTAAATGACAAAATTATAAAAATATTTATAAAATAATAATAAAATTTTAGGATTTATCAATCTCAGTGTCTATTATGATATTAATAGTACTAAATAGAAGTCTATCAATATCTATTATTGATAAATTCTGAAATAATTTATATTTAAAAAAATTTAGTTCAATTAGCTATATTTAAAAACATCCCTTGTAAAATAATGTTTTAAAGGTATCTTTTCAAAAACTAAAAATTAATAATAAAAATTTTAAACGTAGAATGTATTTTGAAAATATAGATAATAAAATAGAGAAAACGACCGATGAAAGTTAATGTATATCGAATATGGTCTTAGTGATGTTATAATTGTGATATAAGTTTGGTTTAAATACTACTTTAGTCTCATTGTCTCTAACTTTTCATTTTAATTTATATATACTTTCAATATCTGTATGTGTTCATTTTTGTCATTTACCCTTTAGTACTTGTTTGGATTGACTTTAAAACAAATTGTTTTCCTTTTAAAAAAAAACTTATTTTTATTTAAACTCTTTTGATAAAAAGAATTTAAAATACACTTCAAAAGCTATTTTGAATGGTTGCAAAACAATATAATTTTTTCAAAATGACTTACTTTAAATTAAATACTTGAAAATATATTCCAAACTCACCTAAAATATTGTTTTTTTCTTCATTTTTACTAGAAATCTTAAAATGTAGCAAACAAAATTTACAATAAAAGGTTTCTACTACGTATAAAATTTAGCAAAAAAAATCTTAATTACCATTTCATTCCAACGAACATAGACCAAATGACATATAATATGTTTTATCAATAAAAGGTGGTTTGAACCTTCTCTATTGTATTAACACATATATATATTAAAAGATTTTTATTAGGTATAAAATTTAGGAAAATTGTCATGGATAAAAAAAAAAAAAAACTATTTACACGATATAGAAAAAAAAAATTAAATGTTGTAGATAGTTTTAATATTTTGTAATCATGGTAAAATTTACTTTCAAAATATTTAAAATAATAATTCTTTTCAAAGTATATGAATCAATATATACATATATATATATATATATAAAAGTACAAAAACAAAGAGACAACGAAGATCATAATAGGTAAGAGAGGAAATTAGCATTTAAAGCTATAGTTTTCAAACATGCAAAGAACATGCTTCCCTCATCTTTATTATGTTTTGATTTTTGCCACATTTTTTATACCATCGATGATATATATATATATAAACAAGTTCAACCAAAAATAGAAAGCAAAAAAAAAAAGAAAGAGTTCCACCAACTCCAACCTCAAGTAGTCCCAATCAATATGGCTAAAATGACCATGTTTTTCATGGAAATTATACATATCAACCTAAAAAGTTCAAATGATTTTAAAGTTGGGAAACTTTTGACTCAATATTATAGTAAGTTTAGTATCTATTTAGTTTATACATTTTTTTTAGAAGTATTTAATAGAATTTTTTTAAAAAAATTAATCAATATTTGGTATTTTAATTTGGTTTGTAACAAGTTTTTTACTAAACTTTTGAAAAATTAATTTAGATTTACTGTACAGTGAAATCGTAAATATTTTATTTTATGTTTAAGGGATCTGTTATGTACGTTAAAGATACCAAATAAAAAATTTAAAGATGTATTTGAAAAAAAAATTGAAAATTTATAAATTCATTAAACACTTTAAAGTTCATGACATATCCGACACAAAACTCAAAGTTTATAAATTTATTAAATATTTTTTTTAAGGTTAATTAGAGACCAAATAACACAGCTTCCTACAAATTTTGATTTCATTTTATAATCGTTGTGTTTTTCTTACAACTTCTTAAAACATAAAATTTATTTTTTCTTAATGAAAATTCTTAACCATACTTATATGTAAGAAAAACAAAATTTGAGTTTTTATTTTTTTAGTTTTTGTAGTCTTTGGAACCAAATTTATAACTTAACTAATACAAGAATTTTGGGTTATTATATTTTTATATTAACGGATCTATACATATTTAATTTAACCTTTTTTTATGTTAAATTAAAATTTTATAGCCACCCGTATATTCAAATGTTAGTTGAACTAAATTCTGTAAGGATGTTTTATGAATGTTTAAAGTGAATTGAAATGTGACTTTTTTTTGTCACTATTGTTTTTAGATTTCAAACAAAAAAAATAAAAATACGCTAAACGTATCTAACATAATGTTACATACATATACATACATACGTGTGTATCTCTTGATACTATTAAATTAAAAAAGACAATAGTACGTTTCAATTATGGTTAGTGGCTTTATGCTCTTCACAATACTCCTTTTTTTCAGCGTTTGTTTGTTTGCTTGCTCTTTTTTTTCCCTTTTGTTCTTATATTTTTGGATATATATACTTTTCTTTATTTATTGTTATTTATTTTTACACCAATAAAAAAATATATTAAAAGATAAATTTTATTATATTTAAATAAATATAAATATATTTTTTAAAAAATTTCAATTTTTATTTACAATTTCTCATTTATTTATTAATTTATCGTGTTGTCATTTATTTTTCTTAAATTTAAGCATTTCAGCTTTTCCAATTTTTATTTAAATACAAAAACATCCTATTCTCGTAATGTATTAGAATTGCAAAAGCTGAGATGGATGAAAGAAGGATGGTTTCCTTCAAAATAAATAAACAAATTTAGGCAAAAATATTTTTTAAGAGCTGTTTGGAATAATTAGTGAATTATTATAGTTTGATTAGAATAATTTGTGTTTAGAGTGCAGATTATTTTATGAGGAGTTTGTTTTCTTATGATAATAGAGCTTATGTTATTTACATCTTCAAAATTGTAAAAATTGCAAATTTAAAAGCAGATTACTGTCAGATTACCATTTGATTATCGTTAATTACTGTCATATTTGCCAAATTTACAATATGAAAAAAAAAAAGGTGTTATGAGCTATTTTTTAAAAAAAAATTTTGTCATATAACGCAATTTTTCTTATTTTAGTTTGAGTTATAATAGTATGTGTTTGGTGTGTGGACGATTTTAGTTTGATAAGAAAATAATAAATACCGTAGCAAATAATAAAAAAATAATGAATGTCACATGGTAAAACAGTAACAAATAGTAAATACTTTATCAAATTGGAAATTTTGAAACATTCTAATTGGAGATTCTTATATAGTGTTTACTTAGATATGATTATTATAATTCTGGATAATCTTTGCTCCAAAAGATTCCTTAGTGTTTGAAGACCTGAAGTTTTAAGTTAATATATATTTGGTCTTAAAGTCTCAAAAGATACTTTTTAGGTTTAAAAATAATTCTAAATGGTCCTTTGATTAATTTAACGATTAGTTGACTAACAAAAATTTAATGTGAAATTTTAAAATGAGTCGGATAAGTTTGCCAATATATAATGTAAAATGATTTGTCTTTGTTTTTTTACTCTAAAATTTAGTGAAAAGACACTAGAAGTAGTTATTAAATATACTTTTATATTTTATTCCTCAAAAACAAAAATGAAAAACATTGTGTTGAAATTTAAATTTGACAAGTGAATATTTAATGAAAATATATAGCAAGAATATTTCGGTAAAATGACTAAAATAGCCATTTTAGAATTCAATCATCAAAATTAAACAAACTTAGAACTTTATAAATTAAAATAGTCATTAATAATTAAAAAAATATTTTAAATGACAAAAATTTTAAAAATATTTACAAGTATAGCAAATTATCACAACCTGTATGTGATAGTTTATTATGCTATAAATAGTAATTTATTGTAGTTAATAGTAAATAAATGATAATATTTTATTATATTTTATAAATATTTTGGTTCATTTTAGTATATTTAAAAATAACCTTTAATAAAATACTCATTAAAATGTATATTTTTTAAATCACAAAACTTTGCTTTCTTGTCTGTTTTCCCATTTATTAAGACTGAGATGGGAAGAAAATACCAAAATTTTAACAAGAGGAAGAAAAAAGACACGCCATCAAGAAAAAATATAAAAAGAAAAGATTTTTTTTTTTTGAAATAGAAAGCAAAGACAAATAATTTAAAAGTGCTTTGATTGGCTACCATAAACAAAAATTAATTATTTTTTATATAAAATTTGAAGTTGTATCAATTTAAACCATAAACTCAAACCTAGGAACGGTTACAATTTAAACCTTGAACTTTACTAAGTATATTAATTTAAACTTTTAACTTTTATAATTATATTAATATAAATTATGATTTATGATTTATTTGGATATGCTTATAAAAGTTGATAGGTTTATATACTTACGAAAATTTAGAGTTTAAATTTAAATACACGTATGAGGTTCAAGATTAAAATTAATATAATTATTAATTTAAAATTTAAATTGATACGAAGTTTAAATTAATAAATTCAAAAGTTCAACTAGAGTTAAAAGTATAAATTGATATTTTAGAAGGAGAGAGAGAAAGAGAGAGAAAGAAGAAGCACAAGCCAACAAACTATCTTGCAAGAAATGTGAAAGGTTTGTGGAATAAAATTAAATTCTAATACAAACTTTGATATATATATATATATATATATTCATCAATTAATTTATAGCTTCTCGACAGGGAAACCAACAACAGGTTTGATTTCTTTGGCCAAGGAGCGAAGTTCATTGATTTCTTCATTGGAGATTCTCCAACCCAATGCACCTGCAAATTCAATAGCTTGTTCAGCAGTTTTTGCTCCCGGGATCGGCACGACGTTTTCTTGTGCTATTAACCAGTTCAACGCTACCTGATCATAAAGAAAACATTCCACTTCTCACCAAGATTCAACATTCTTATGATAAAACTGAGATAGAGAAAAATAAATCAACTAGCATAAAAATTTATTTTCGACTGAAATCATAAAGAATTGGAGTTGCTCAGATTTGACAAATACAAATGAAGAATTTTAGTGCTGATAGATTTTACTAAATACTGAGACTAACCACCATAATAAACTATCAGGACCTGAAAGCACAAAAACAACCTATATGCATGTAGAAGAAACAAATCTTGGCTTGTGTGAATGCTGTTTTTTTCCCCTTATAACTTATAAGGAATAGAAGTCCAATAGTGATTTGAATTTGAAATTTGACATGATAGAAATTTCAAATATGCATAATATAAGGAATTGCATGCTCCAATTGTTTAGAGGCATGTTTGAGAATGGTTCTAAAAAGGTTACTTTTGTCATTTTTAAAATAATTACGAAGTTACTTTTAATGATTCAAAATCAATTTTGAGAAAATGAATATTACATCTAAAAGTGTAAATTTAATATTAAATTAATTGGTTTCTGAACTTGACAAAGGTGACTAATAATTTTAAAATCACCTACCAAAAGTGTACTAATTTCACATTGTGGTTTATAACTTGAACTAATTAATGGCTCTGAGTTCCATTAGATGAATATCAACTTTGTTAGAAACAGTGGGCCTGGCTAGTTGAGAATTACTTTTTCCTAATTTTTTATTCTTTTAATCAGGCTCATGTTGCCTATAAATTTTTCTACTTTTTTTAATATAAGAAAATAATAAGAACAAAATATCGTGATTTTTCTTCCGGTACTTGGATTTCCACGTAAATGTGTGTTCTTTGTTTCTACTTTCAATAATCTTGTATGCTTACACAAAACGAGCAATTACGACATATTTCAGCACGAAACCGAGAGGAATGGAAAAGAAAGAAGAGGAAACAATCATCAATACCTAAAACTGATCTCAAACTAACGTTCAAAATAAGGCCAATAGACTTACCTTAAAATTTTAACTCAACAGGGAAAGTTAAGGAGCTGACCTGTGTGGGTGTTTTATTGTAATTCTGTCCTATGTCACGGATCCGGCTCAGAAGAGGTTGGAGCTGCATATTAAACGAATGCTTAAGAAATAGAGTGAAACGTGTTACGGATTTGTTTAAACTTTTAAGCAGCTCGACCTTTGCTAAAAACTCTGGAGTATATATTCGGCCTCGAGGACCAGTTGGAGGATTTTCAGGAGTGTACTTTCCCGTGAGAACGCCTGCATAAATTTACATAACATGTTACTCATCTCCGCACTAGGAGTATCAATCTCAGAGAACGAGGATGGAATAAACAAACAAAACAGCCAAGTTAACTTAGAATTACATAGAAAACTGTATGCAATATGGAAGCTTATTTCCAGTTAGATGCATAAATTGACAGGAATAACGTTAAGTTAAGTCAGATAAAAGTACAAAAGAGAAACATATGATAATTGAGACAACCTGGACGGATTTACCTTGAGCAATAGGCGAATAAGCAATTAAGGTGATTCCAAGTTCGTCACAGGCAGCCTTCACACCGTTCTCTTCTGGTAGTCTGTATATAAGACTATAATTGACCTGGTTTGAAGCTAGTGGAATACCTCTTTTCTGGAGCTGCACATAAGCTTCTCGAAGTCGCTTTTCTACATTGTGAAACCGTACAGAGTGTTTTATTTCAGGAATTAAGGAAAAAGCACTGAAAAAGAACGGTTCTATTCTATCTCTCTTTCTCACACACACACAAGTTTTTACTGCAATGTTGGCACAATCAGTTATTGGAATTTGGAAAGACAGAATTAGAACCTACCGTTGTAATTTGAAACACCAACCGCCTTCACAAGTCCCTGCTCAACAGCATCTCCAAGACCATCAATATACCCTGAAAAAGGATATATTAATGAACTAAGCTTCTTCTTAATCTGAACGACATAAAAACATATGGCCCACAATCTTTATGGAGTCAAATGTTCAGAAAATTCAAGCTTCAGGTGTGAAGAACCTTCATTTCCCCATACTCCAGGCCTGAGAGCCAAAACCAACGAGTTAGGAACTATGTAATCAAAGCTACTAGTAAAAGAAGGCCATTAGAAGAGTCAACAAGCACAGACCAATGAAGTTGATACAATTCGACCGATGCAAGACCAAGGCGAGAGAGGGAATCCTTAAGGGCGGATGTGACACTTTGACGACCAAACCTCCATGGCAAAGCAGCAAATTTTGTAGCAACTTCAACCTCAACTCCTGGATCCTGTGCCTTCTTTTCTTTAATAAATCTGTAGCAACATTGGGAACTGGCAGTCTTAGGACACCTATGAGTCTACATAAGTATAGACTATAGTCATATGCAAGGAGGGGCGAATAGGGGAAGTACAGAGGAGTTAGTTGGGAAAGAGAGATTGTATATTCCACTATCGAAAATCAAACGGTGAAGGGAGAAGAGGTCTCATTTTGAGAAGTTATTAGTGATAAGAGTGAAGCCCTCTCGAATAGCCTAGGCTGAAACATAAACCGGGGTAGCTACTAGCTTCTAGTCAGCAGTTCTGGGCCTTCTGGCCACTTTATTCAAATACAATTTGTAATCTCGTTTAACAAGTACATAGCTAGTGGTTGTTTTTAAGACACCGAATCATATCCAAATGTACCTTCCTAGAAGAGTTTCTGAATTTATAGCACCTAAAGCAAGCTGCCAAAGAATAAGATTAATGCATTTGAATTAGCCAAGATTTTCTATGGAACATAAAGATAATAAGTGAAGATAACAGTGTATTATATCCCACTGAGGAGCCATAAACTTCAGCAGTATCAATGAAGGTAATGCCACTGTCAACACTGGCATTAAACGCAGCCTTAGCAGCCTTCGTCATCACATCTGAATTACCACAAAAAGAGACATCAAACACGAATATACTCTACCACTATTGGAAACAAAATTCAATCAAAATATTAGTCACCAACGCCTAAAACAAAATTAGAAAGGAAAAAAGAGTTGAACCATAGTGATCTAAAGACTTTACAGAAAGATTTTATGGAACATGTGTTCAGATCACTGGGAAGACGAAGAACCTTATCCATGAGCTGTTCTATAAGGTTTATCCGAAGCAAGTGTTTTAAAAAAGTAAAAACCAATTACCAGTTACTCTTATCAAAGTTCTTACAGTGTCAACTCCTTCCATCAATATCAACAAAATTTATACAGAAGGACTTTGAAGCACATTTTGGAGGAGTGCCGCCAATCAAGTGTTCTTCTAAAAAGGAATATTTTAAAGTGATTTCAAGAATGTTCGGAGCGAATTTGAAATCACTTTAATGTTTGGTTTTACACTTCAATTCTCATAGCATCAAAATTGATTCTGAATTGTAAAAGGCACGTTTAGGAGTGATTATAAACGTAACAAAAAATGATTTCAATAATTTCAAAACCACTCCCCCTTCAGCACTAACAAAGAGAGAGAGAAAATACATTGGCTAAAAGTGGTTTTATTATTTCGAAAGTGAATCCCAAAATACTTTCCACCGCTCCAAACTCATTTCTAATCTCATCCTACAAATTATAGGAAACAAGCAGGTCCAGTATTTGATATACCATCAAACAACTAGTGAAGAAAAACGAAGAATCAATATCAAAAGCAATAATTCCACATTCCAATTCATGGAACCTACCATTCCATCCAAAGTCATTCCAGTAGCTGTTATCTCCCCAAGACCAAGCTCCAATTCCAAGCCTACTGACTTTGAGTTCCGAACCACCCAGTTTCACCTTCTCTTCTTGTGATGTCAATGTGCCAAAATCCTTAGACCCCAGAGCCCTAACTGTGAAAATTGTAGTGCGATTCAATGGAGGAAGTGATAAAGAACAAACGGAACATAAATGCACCGCCATAGCTCAGGCAGTGGCAAAAGGTGAAAGGCAAGTGAATAGAAGTTTTGAGAGAAGCAAATTAATGGCGGTAGAAGATGTGAGCGAAATATGAATTGAAGGAAAGCGGTTGGCCCAAAACCACATGATTGTCTGTTGGAAGCAGGAGCACGAAAACGCATTGTAAATTGTCATTTCAAATTTGGTTAGATGACGGTTTCCACTTTGTTTCGTGGCTTTAATCCTTCCATATTATTTTGCATTTCTTTTGCTAACGTTTTACACATGTTACTTCATAACATCCCACAACATAAAAATATCCAATTCTTCATTTAATTAGTAAAAATATTTACAAAATATTGAATATGTTTTAGGTGATGATATGAGAAGAAAAATTTTTAATGGTAAAAAAAACTTACTTCAATTCAATTTTGAGGTAAAATGATACAATTCACTACCAAATATTTAAAGGAAAATATAGATTTTCTTTTTTGAAAATTTAAATTCCACTGAAATGTGAGAAAAACATAATAAAAATTGTTTTGAAATTTTCATTGAAAGTTTTCGAGATATTGAAATTTTGATAAAATTGGAGAAAGAAAATGAAATTTCTTTGAGATTTTGTTGGAAAAATTCAACCCTGGTTTGAACACGAGAGTAATTTTCCTTTTACAGAAAATTACATTTTAGTTCTCCAGTTTTTTAATATTTTTTTATTTCTCAAATATATATCTTTCATCTTTAGCTATACATAATATATATATATTCTTTTTCTTTAAATCGTTTTCAAATATAGCAAAAAGAATCATAATATTTGTAAAGTATAGCACCATAATTTAAAATCTATTAATGATATACAATAGACACTTATAGATTCTAAAATTTTGCTTTATTTGAAAATATTTTAAACAATCTTCTCATTTACAATAGTTTTTTTTTAAATTTAATTTTCACAAATTTTAGAAGTAGGCAATCGGCCATTCTATTATGCTAATTTAGAAAAATAATTTTTAAGAAGTATCAATTCTACCTAAAATCAATTTTCAATTTATCTTTTTAATTTAAAATATCATATGTTCATTTAAATAATTTAAACACAAATATGTCTCTTTTTTTTATATAACGGGATGATTAACTTATTTACAAATGTAACAAATAGCAAAAGTTTTTAATTCTGAATTGGGTTGAGGATTTTTTAAACCCAACCTTTGAGTTGTAAAATTTGTTGACCCAAATATCCATTATTAAAAGAATGAATAATTCAACTCTAAAAATTTGAATTGGGTTGGTTCTGATTATTTATCTAAATTTCAGTTCTAAACGAAAAATAAAAAGATAATATGCAAAAACTTAATTTAACTATTTTCGTACATGGAATTAATATTAAAATCTCAATTTCTATTTATATAATGAAAATTTTCTTTACAAAGGGTTTAAAAAAACTATTTTTAGTAGTTGCTATTGGGAAATAATTTTTAAAAAACATTAATGAAATTATATAAAATTAAAATTATATATATAATTTTAAAGTTAATAATAAATTCTTTCAAGTAAATTCGTGAATCAATCCAACTCATACGATTTTGTTTATTTGAACATAAACCAATTTAAATAGAATGATAATCCATTCCAAATATGACAAGAGTTGAATTGAGTTGATCGGTTTTTTTCAGTCATCTAATTTTTTAAACACCCCTAGCTTTTATGTTGCTATTTTACTATATTTGAAAAAAAAATTGAATGATTATGTTATTTAAAATAAATTTTCTAAAAACTTAGATTAGAGATTGAAAAAAAACTCGACGACTAAAAATGTACGTTTTGAAAAAAGAAATTAAGGTTCACGTGAACTTTTATATATATATATATATATATATATATAAACTAGACTTCATTGATACAAAGAGTCCAACTCAAAAAAAAAATTCTATATACATACATATAATAATAAAGATTGAAAGAAAGTAATAGGGAAATAATTTGATGCATAGAACTCAATTATCGTCAACAATTCTCTACAACAATTTCCTTAATTGTCTAGTGAATATCTCACATACATAAATTAATTGGGATCATTATGTTACATTATTATACCACAATTTCGTCATTGGACTTCCATATTTATTCAAATTTATTTTCTATATCAAGAGTATAACTTTAGTTTCTATATTTTATATAATAAATTTAATCTTTAATTTAGACTCTTGAAAATAAAGAAAATGATCAAAAATAGAAAGGAAAAAAAAACCTATTTACATTACTTGAAAAATTAAGCCTAATGGGTTTTGTAGTTTTTTTTTTCTTTCTATTTTTGAAAAAAGTCTTAAAACTAATTCTTTTACTTATTAATTAATAACTATATTTTTTTATGACATAACATAATATGTGAATACATTTCCAAGTTTGTTGTAAAAAAAAAAATATTTTGAATAACAAAACGTTTGAAAATATTTATAAATATAATAAAATATCACAATTTATTTGTGATAAACTATGATAAACTATGATAAACTACTATTTGGGTCTATTATCTTCACGATTTATTATCACACTGGATAGAATTTGATATTTTGGTTCATGAAGGCTAAGTTTAAGATTTTACTAAATAATGCATTAACTTTACATATACTTCAAATTATAGAAATCAAAATTGTTGGTTTTTTTTGTCAGTAAAGAATTAATAAGCATTCTTTTAATTATTTTGTTGAAAAAATATTATTAATTATATTAATAGATAAAAAATTATCCTTCTTATTAGGAATCTTTATCTGAATCTTCTTAAAATAAGATTGGAAAGATATGCGGTTTTTTTTCTTTAAAAATGGTGAAGCTTCTGCAAGTAGGGTTGACGATTTCTGAACTTTTTATTCAAAAAGATAATTTTCGTGGAAGTAGCTTGTCGAAGGTACAGTGATCACCTTCTATAATATGAAAATTTACTAAGGAATTATTGACTATTGTGACTACGGATGAGTTGATAAGAAATATGAAGGAAGACTGTAATAGTTGTACCCCTGTCAATAAATTCAGGAGAGCTTGAGTTTATCTTCAAGAAGATTCAAGCACACATTCACCGAGAGCATGTCTTTGCTTAAGCTTATGTTTTAACTTAAAAAGAATTGTTTGTAGGGATAAGTTGATAACTTTTTGAATCTTTAATAATATTTCTTATTTGAACTAAGAAGCTCCCCAAACATAGGTCGCAATTACCGAACTGGGTTACCAAAGTCTTATGTGTTATTTATGTTTCTTCTGTTATTTAACTATTCTCATAGTTAATTACATAAGATATAGCTAAAGGTTATTATTGATCATCCTATTTATTTCAAAAACGGTATCTCAACTCTGAAAAAACGATAATATAGACTATTTAGATAATTTCATTTTATAATATCCATGAAAACGAAAGAAATGATACGAATTAAAGTCTTTCAAAAGGAAGACCAAAAAGAGGTTGAAGTTTAGAAACGAAGGAGCGGAGTTCGTGTATTTCTTCATTGGAAATTCTCCAACCCAAAGCACCAACAAATTCAGTGGCTTGTTCTTCATTTTTGGCTCCGGGGATTGGCACCACATTTCCTTGTGCGACAACCAGTTCAACACCACCTAATCAATTATTAAACCAACACAGGTTACATCTTTATGAAAATAATATTTACACACATAAACATTAAACTTTTGAATTTGAAACTATCTTAATTGAAAGTTATAAAATATATAGAATGGTAATCATCAACAAACTTTACAAAACTACCCTTTCTTTTCTCTCTCTTTCTTCCTGATCTTTGCATATATATTTTTCTCTTTTTCCCTTTCACCCTCTTCTTCTTGATCTGTAGCGAAATCAAAATTTTCCCCTGCCAAGACCCACTCCACAAGCTTTGACAAGCCGTTGTTCTTCTTCTGCCCATTTTTTCTTCTCTCTCACTTTTCTGTTGTGTTGCATGCACAGTGCGCGAGCACCAAAGAACTTAACGTGAGAAAGCGAAACAAGAGAGCGCATTCGTGTTCACTTGGTGGTTTCATTTTTGGTAATTTCATTCGAATTTAACATCCACAAAGGGTAAAAGACGACTATTTAGACCTTCTACGAAAACCTCTAAAGTCTAAGAGTGTCATAAATTGATCTCCCCTATATTTAACCCCTTTACAATATTTTAGATACCACGATTAATTAAACAATCTACTTGGTTACACACTAAAATATACAATTCATGAACGTTATCAAATAGGCTATAAAAACGGATATGTTATCAAATGGGTGCTCAAGAAAGAGATAACACACATCAACAACGTAAATAAATAAAAAAAGAATAAGAATAAACATAATTAATTGTATATACAAAGGAAGTAAAGTAAAGTTACTAACTTGTGTGGGGGATTTATTGTACTTCTCTCCTATGTCCCTTATTAGATTCAAGAGTGGTTGAAGCTGCACATGTAAATTAATTAAAAGGTTTAGCCACAAATAAATAGAAAATGCCATGGTACGTTCTTGTTTAATTTTGTTTTGTTCTTCATGGATTTAAGAAAAAAAAAAATTATTTTAACCTTTGCCAAAAACTCTGAAGAGTAAACTAGGGATCAAAGGCCAATTGGAGGATTTGTTGGTGTGTACTTTCCCGTTGGAACGCCTGTGATTAAGAAACCAAGCTTTCATTAAGAAAAATATCTAAAATCTAAAAATAAAAACAATTAATAGACGATCATAAGATATCAATCATGTTTGATCAAAGAGATGGACAAACAAAACAACGATTGGCTCAAAAGTGTAAAATGACTAAAAATCTTTTAATCGTCACAAAATTCAAAATTATAACTTTTTCTTTTTACTTCTCATAATAACATATTAAAATTATTGACATTTTTAAAAAACTTAATTAACTAACGTATTTAGGTTTTTCAAATATATTCTTAAGAAGAGGTTGAAGAAAGATACCAAAATTTCCAAATTATAAAAAGAAAAGAAAAGTAGAGACAATTGTTGGTGAGGTATATCTCTCCTTTAATAAGTAATCTAAATATATTTGCCAAATAAAAGTGAATAAAAATGTCCATGCATCCAAACAATATTAATCTAAAAAAACATTTATAAAAAATAAAGAAAAAAAGTATTTGTTATTTTGAGAACTTCAATCGAACCACTAACTAAGCTAAACTACAAAAATTGAGTGTCTTAAATCACCAATCGATCCAAAAGTTTATTCTAGGTGGGTAAAGGTGAATTTAATTCTATATAATTCGACACTCACTCTCACTCGTGGGCTCGAAATATGAAGAAACCACAACAATATGGAAATGAATATTAATTTGGGAGTAAAACAATAATGAAGAAGTTTGATCACACGACCTTTCTAAACCAACATGCTTTTTGACCCAAAAAACTCTTAAGCTAGTGAATGAATATGATGAATTTAATATTGTATCATTCATTGAAGATGCAACTCGAAATAATAAATAATTTTCTATAACATACATTTAGTCCTAGGTGTGGACTTTCCTTGAGCTAAAGGTGCATAAGCAATCAAGGTGACCCCAAGTTCATCACAAGCAGCCTTCACACCGTTCTCTTCAGGTAATCTATATATGAGGCTATAATTCACTTGATTTGAAGATAGTGGAATACCTCTTTTCTTTAGTTTCTCATATGCATTTCGAAGCGCTTCTCTACATTGTAGAAAATGAATATGAGACATAAACACAACATGACATGCATACGGTGACAATTTATAGACGAAAATAGGATACATATACGACCATAACACACATGTTTATTAACGAGCATATTTCATTTTTATAGGACAACAAAAAAAAATCGAAGTTAATAAGTTAATACACATTTTTATGCTAAAAAAATCAATTTGATGCATTTCACTCTATAAAACTTGTTGAAAGTCAAAATATTCAATGTACTGTTTAACAAATATTTTAACCTATATTAACTGTGTACAACTAGTGTCTAATACGTATATCTATATGGTACTAATAAAAGTCTGAACATGTGTTGAAATAAGTGTCGACAGAACATCTATCAGATGCAGACACACGAGCCAAATTAAAGTATCCATGCTTTTAGGATGGACACAAAAATTATAAAAGGTTTGTCATCACATTATTTAAGTTCGTATGTACCATTATAATTAGAAACACCAACAGCCTTCACAAGTCCTTGCTCAACAGCATGTCCAAGACCATCAATATACTCTGAAAAATGATTTGCTTGTGAACTTAATTAGGCCTATTCTTCACAATCATATGGTCATAAAATCTTAAAAAAGAAAAAAAAGGTCAAATAACTTTCAAACTACTTTGAACAAACCTTCATTTCCCCATATTCCAGGCCTGAAATTCAAAGTCAATGCGTAAATAACTACAAGTAAAACAAGAACATGAGAAGAGAGTTTAAAGAGCACATACCAATGAAGTTGATACAAGTCAACCGATTCGAGACCGAGACGACAGAGTGATTCCTTGAGAACACTCATGCCACTGTGACGACCGAGCCTCCATGGAAAAATTGCATATTTGGTAGCAACCGTGACCTCTAATCCAGGATCCATTCGCACCTTTTTCCATTCTCCATTCTCCCAACTCTCTCTCCTTTCCTTTCAACATTTTCCAAGAAAAAAAACAACAATTTCTGTATTAACAATCTCAATCTCTTCTTTGTCTACATTAACTTTGGTAAGAAATTTTGTTAACCAAAATAGTTAGTGAATAGAAAAAAGAAATCAAAATACACATATATATTATTTTGAGAGAGAAAGAGAGATGAAATGTACCATCCCAATCAAAGCTATTATTATTCCAATAGACGTTATCTCCCCAAGACCAAGCTCCAATTCCAAGCCTACTTACCTTCACTTCAGAACCCCCCAACTTCACTTTCTCTTCCTGTCATCCATACATACCAAATTTATACCACCAAACTTTATAACATTAATTAAGCTTCCATTTCCTAACCTTTATATTTTGCTTTTTGAGTTAAAAAACTCCATAGTTGTAAAGAAAGAGTATTTTAAGCATAAATAAGAGATGTGTTAGATTATGAACGGCAAAGTAGTAAAGAATTAATATATTACCTCAAAATTAGGAGCCACTGCCCTCGGCCTCACTCGAGAAACTCTATTATTGCCTTTCCCACCATTTATCGAAAAGAAGTAGCAGCAGCTGTAATAATGAAGGCCGCCGCCATGGTTCTACGGCGGCGCCACCGCACGGTTTAAGAGATAATAGAAGTACTAATAATAATGTATTAGTTTCAGTTTCTTGAAGAAGAAATTATTGTTATTATTATTATATTATTGTTTTCGATATTTTTTAAATATTTGATGGAGACGGTTGGAAAATACAAAAAATAAAAAAACGTGGAGGAAGGAGAATGGTTTGCCAAAAAGAAAAACAACTCGAAGATCAGAGGTTTCATTTAAGACACAAAATTATTTTGTGGTATTTCTTCGAAGGGACTTTTTCTTCTTCTTTTTGTTATTGATTTTTAATTTTGATTTGGATCACAAATACCCTTTTGTTACGTGGTTTCATCACTACCCTTGTTTTAGTTTACTTTTCTTTCTTTCTTTGAGAGATGTAAAATACAGAGGATTTGGCATACCTCATTCCTCTCTTCACTAAGTTTAGTTGGGTTAGTGAATGCATTGAGTATGATCAATCAACCAATTCGTTGAAAAGGAAGGCTTCAACTTCAACCTTGGTCAAGGTTGAACCTAGCTTGGTTCAAGCCTTTGATCCAAACTATTTTCTTTTCCAAGGCGAATTTGGGTCCAATGTTTATGGTTTATGGCTTTGAAATTCGTCTTTTTCATGAAATTTGATAATTTTTCAATCTCTTCATAGAGTCTTTTGTATCTTTTAGTCCAAAATAATCCATAACATTAATGTTTTTAAAAGTTATAAAATAATACTTATGAAAATAGTAATATATTTTAAAAATACATTAATTATTTCCAATATTACCATTTACATTTTTTTTGTTATCAAAACTACTCTCGAATTACAAATACAATTTGTAATTTTGAACAAAAATAGAGACTTCAGAATGAATGTGACAATGACCAATATTGGAATTTTGGATTGATTTCACACACCACATTGTTTCACATTTTAAAAAAATAAAAGATATTTTCTCAAAACAAAGAAGAAGAAAAAAGACAATTAGTTTTTGATGTACAAAACAATTGGAAATATTTACAAAATACAACTTAATTAGCTTTTTTTTTTCTACAATCCAAATAGTAGTTGTAATAATAGACTTTCTCATTTATTTAAAAAATACTCATACTCTTTCAAACTTTAAAATAATGCCTTTGACATTTTAATAAAGGTTTTAAAATTACACTTAAACTAAAAAAAAAAAATCATTTTAGACTTTTGAATAGAAAATTGATACACAACAAAAAGGGTATACAGTGTCTTCTTCAAGTCCTTAATTTTTGTTCTACGTAATCACCTCACACTTAATTTTTGTTCTAAATTAAGGATATATAGTTTTAAAAAAAGCTTGTGAAAATGTCTCAACAATATAATATTGCAATAACTTTTTGAAATAACAGAATAAGTATTTTAAAAAAATGACAAGGTTTATAGATAATTCAATAAATTTACTCCTTATAACATTTGAATTTTCTTAATTAGTTGAAAACTTAAAAAATTTGGAACAATTTACAAATAAACTAGCAAAATAATATAGTTAATATATTACATTATTAGATCTGAGATAACAAATATAAAACTTAATAGTTAATATAATCGAGTTTAAGAACTAATTAAACTGCAATCCTATACACACACACACACACACACTTATGGAAAAATATAAACTTAAAGTGAGTCTATTTAAATAATCTTTTATTTTATGGTCAGCTGATTGACTAACCATTGAGGTTTGATTTCTTGTGACCTTTTTAGTCAGCAAAATATAAAATTGTTTACTTGAAATTTTCCTTAATTAAAGCCATGCATGCAATGAAAAAAATCTCAAATAATGTTTTTGCTTTGCTTTGCTTATTTATTATTATTATTATTATGTTAAATCATCCAAAATTTTCTTTTTGTTTTTCTTAAGGCTTAACCCTTATAGTAAAGAGTGAAAATGGGTAAAGTAACATAATGTTTTAGATTATTATATAAGTTTTAAGAGAGATCAAAATAATTTACAAAACACTCTTATTTTTCTATTAAAAAAAATCTAGTGAAAAATTACCCTTACAATAAACGTAATCTTATATTTTTTTTTTCAAAGACATACTTTAATTTCAAAAAGAAGAGATAGATAGGTGAATATCGAAATTAAGAAAGATTATTAAACATGAAAGTAATTTAATTAAGTACTTCTTTTATGATTAAGTAGGATGTATAAACAATATATATAGTAGGTAAGAAAAGGGTATATTAAACCCTCCAAAAAAGAAAATTAGGGTTACACAATAAGACCAGTGAGAGAAACATAAAATAGTAAGAGTTTTTAAACTAACATTTCCTATTATCATCCCATCACCCATACCCTAACTAGTATAATATTTTTGCCCCAAACCCTAAACCCAAAAATCTCACTCCTCTCATGATAATGCAAGTGTTAGTAATAGTTAATAATCAAGCAGCAGGCGCGACATCCACTCTATCGTCGTCGTCGTCGTCGTCATCACCGCCATTTTCCCAATACACACAACGACGACAAACGGCTCCACCGAGGTGCTGGGAGAAAGGAGGAGGAGGAGGCATTTGCAAGGCAATTAGCACCATAATTTTGGGAAGAGGGAATGAGAAGGAAGCAAAAGGCGGATGGATGGATGATGAGGAAGAAGAAAGGAGAGAGGGTATTTATAGGGTTTATGCGTTTAGGAAGGGACAAATGTAGGGAAAGATTTATAGTAATATAGTTTGGAATCAGAGCAGATTCTTGTAAAAGAGAGAGAGTGCTTTTGTGGGTGGTGGAGAAAAAAAAATCTTTATATTTATTTGTTTATTTGTTATTATTTTGATAATATATTGAAAAGAAAAAGAAAAAGAAAAAGAAAAGAGGGTGTGTGGCTTTTATTTGTTTAGTGAAAGAGGAGATAGAGGAATGAGGAATGCATATGGAGGGAAGTTGGACTACACAATTATACACGTGGACATGTAGTCCATGCACACTCCTAACTCTTACTATCTCGTGTGCATCATTTTACACCTTGGATATATATATATATATATATATATATATATATATATATATATATATATATATATTCTTTTTTTAAAAGAACTAATTAAAGAGATACTTTGTGTTTTGTGTCAATTTTGATCAATTTAATGACAAATTTCATATCCTCAAATTAAAACGTAGGGCATTGATTTCATGTAGGTTCGGAGGCTCGAGCCTCATCAACTTTATGCTTGTTGTATAATGAATAATTGTTATAAAAAGAAAAAAAGCTTAAAACTATTTACACATAAATAAACTTAAATGAACACTAGTACTAATCATGTGGTCACTAACACATTTGATATGTCAAATGATTTGTGGTTGATTTGCCACTTAGAATGTATATAGAGAGAGAGAGAGAATTATCATACAAATCTTTTCATTCTTTATTTATTTTTGCAAATTTTTATATATTTTGATATGCTGTTAGCAGTAGACATAGAAGTTGGATATATAATTGCAAATGGGAACCATATAGACAACATATTGTACATTCATTCTTGATTCCATTGGTTGGGTTACTTGTTCTGTTAGATGGTTAATATTAAAGAACTAACAATAGCCTAAATAAATCTACACTTTTCTAAATTATGTTCTCTCTTTTATATCTTTAAATTGGAAAGCTGTAATCTAGCCTTTCTCTTTTCAATTTTATTTTGCTAACTGTGTGACTTTGAGTGCTTTTTCTCTCTATCTCTATTTTTTATCCTATAATTTTGTTGTCAAGTTAAAGATATATCACTGATCCACCGCTTTTGGAATATGGTATTGTGAGAGTTATGTGTTAAATTGTTGGATATAAAATGGTATGTAACTTTTCATGCACCTACGGTTGGGTCTACTCAATCATGATCTTTTGCATTCAAAAAAAAATTTCCCATTTTCAAAATCATTGAAATTCATTATTCTATATTCACAAAGTTTAGTTCATTTATCTTTTTTATATGATTCTTACTTCTAGATGAAAAAGATGATATGTTCTATCCTTAAGAGATAGTTACTCTCAAAACTTAGGCACTAGAAAGTGAATATATTAAGAAGACTACGTGAATTCGTTGAGTTCAGATCTTTGTTCCATGTATTTTCTTGATTTTATGTGTTCTTGCGTTTATAACTCATTGAAATATATATTTTCGACTAATCCTTCAACCATTTGTATTTTGTTTAAAAATAATGATAATTTTTTCCTTTTTGAAAAAAGTATAGAATAAATTGTCAAACTTGATCCACAATATAACTTAGTTGATTAAGATGATCAAAAGATTAAGGATATCTTAGTTTTTTTTCTAATAATTTGATTATCTGATTAATTTCAAAGTTTGATTTAAACCCATGTATTCTTTTAAAATAATATGGCGATAATTTCTTTATTTTCTTAAGTTTAAACTTTAACTAACAAAGTATTATTCCTTTTTTTGTTATGATATTATTATATCAAGTTTTACGAGAAATTATCAAAAATAAAAAAATTGTAAAATATTTTAGATTTTTCTAAAAATTTTCATTATGTTGTTTTTATTTCAAACTTTAATTAAAATAAAGTATTATTGTTCTTTTTATAAACATTTCGTAATGATTCTTTCATGGTTGAAAAGAGATATTTGATTATCCTTCTATCATTTTTTCTATGCAAACAAAAACCCAAAAAAAAAAAAAAACATAGTCATTCTCCTCCTTATCACTCTGTCTGTGTCTAAATTGTTTAAACTTTGAGAAATTGGTTGATCATTGAAATTAGCAAAGGCATTTCTCCACCCTCTGAGGATGAATAGGTGAATCTATTGCATGTTTACTAAAACTATAGAACTATATTAAAAAAAAAAAACTCTATAATCAATCAGTAAAGGCAAAAGGGGAAAAACAAATATTTATTCTCATAGCCACTCTTAAATAGTATAGATTTATAACCACGTTTTAAGAAAGTGAATGAAGTAAAGTGTCATGCTTTCTCGAAAAAAGAAAAAAAAACTGTCATGCTAAATTTTAGATTGAATAAGATGATTTAAAATGAATATGGTGAAGGTAAAACCAGAATAATATTTAAACGTAGGTTCTATTATATTTTCTCAAATTACAGAATCTTAAATAAAATGTCAATAGTCCAAAGTCTAAACTAAATAACATGTTATTGAGTAAATAAAATGTGATGATATATGGTTCTATATAAATACAATTATATTCTTTTGTAGGGCTACCACTTTTTTTTTTTTCTTCCATAGTTAATTCTAGCATTTTTTTTTCTAATAAATCACAACAGTTGCAACACATAAAGATTTTTTAGTTTCCTTTCCTTAAAAATATTATAGTATACAGAGTTGATTGAGAAATTGTATCCATATTCTCTTTGTTCCTATCAAATATTAGGTGGTGCAACTCATGTAGCGAGCGCAATAGAAGCAAGATATTGAGGAAAATGATGGTGGTAAGAGTCATTATCAAAACCTACAAATGAAAAGATTAAAACCACTGCTTACACCTTCATAGTTATGGTTTGTATATTAAGAGGTAATGTTTTTCTTTTTGAAAAAAAGGAAGTCGCCCATAAAAACAAACAAATCAAGTTTGAGGAAGGTCTCCAAATACAAACTTTATTTAGAAACTAAGATAAAATTTAAAGCAATGACTATAAGACATTAGATATTACCTTGGAACAAGAGATGGAACACTCTTTCTTCATAATGCAACGAGCAAGACCCAACTTTTATAAATATGACAATGAATTTGGATTGGAGAAAAAAAAACTCAAGCAGATGCAATTAGAAGAAGCCAAACAAACTAAGTCAACTATGGTAGATGATAATTATTTTCACTAAATTTTCTATGACGTGATAACAGCAATCTTATATTCCAAATCCAACTGCCTATAAGGGAGTGACTTTAGCCTAAAAATTTGGAATATTACCATGCCCTTTAATTAAGCATCGCGTGAAAGACTTAATTAATTCTAAACAGTTGGATTGGCCATTGGGCAAAATCCAAAAGAAAATGAAGCGTTAGAAGTGCAAATAAAGTCTCACATATGTAAACAAACGAAATGATAATGAGTATATAAATGAAGATAATTATCACCATTGATTTGAGATTTTCTGGGTGGTTCCAAATGTAAAGTTTAAACATGAATGGAACAATATCATACTACTATTGTAGAGACAGATGAAAGTTCTATTGTCCTAGCCCTTATTAAGTAGAGTAGACCACAAGAAATAATACAAGGTGTGTACCTCTGTTTCCAGAAGTTGCCTACTTGTCATCCAGTCCCAAGTTTAAACATGAAGGAACTGAAGAGCAATCCAACGAGGGGTAGGAATGAAAAGTAATATAATAACACCTTAAAAGAAGATAAGAAAAAGTAAAATGCTTCCACGTAATTCATTGAAGATCAAAGAAACACATTTAAGTGCAGAGAGACAAGAAAAAACCAAGCTAGCAGTAGATAATACGTTTGATAATTCTAAAGGATCACAATCAAGTTTCACACCAGAAAATGAAGCCCATGAAAGCATATTTCAGTGCTCACTGCAAACAACAATGGATCATAGCTGCCGAAGCATTGATTATTGCTCGGCAAGCCATCCCAAACCTGACAAACAACCATAGTATTCTAGATGCCTAAGCTACCTAAGATCTGTGATGCATGAAGTAGACGAAATAAAGTGAGACAAGTACCATTGAAATAACTTATTCATTTAAGAAATAAACTTCTTGATTCAGATTTAACATGAAGAAAAGTGACAGTAGTAAGTATTTACAGGAGCAACTGTCAGAGAGGGAAGAAAAGAATAATAACCGGGGAATGGCAGTGAGTCCTCTCATTAAGTTCCAGTTCCACCATTGCAATAGTGGACGCCATTACTGTATGCATTATTCCGTTTTATGTTTAGTCCCTTTAAGCCCCATATTCTAATCGTATGGTCATCACTGGCTGATGCCAGCATGTGCGTGTTTGTAGGATTCCAGCTCACACAATTAACTGAACCAGAGTGACCAGGTAACGATTCTATAAGCTCCCCGGATCCTCTGTGCCATATATATACCTACAGACAGCAAGGAAGAACCATCAATTAGGGCATAAAAAAGGGTATTTAAACAGTTTAGAAAGGAGAAACTCAAAATCCTGAGTAGATTTACGTTCTCAATTTAACTACGTCACCAAAGTCGTTCTTTGTTCAACTAGCATCGCTCTATTCAAACATAAATGCACAAATACAGACTTCTCCCTAGTAAGGAAACTATCCAGATTTATACATCTCAAAGAAATTTCTTTTACAACCAAAAATAAATCAACATAAAGCATCCATGCTTCCGCATCCCCAAGATGTTTAGTGCCCGAACAATGACATGCTGCTGGCATACTCATCCAAACATAACGTTGTAGATAAAAATAAAATAAAATAAAAATCTAGGCTCAATATAGAAAGGAAGTATTCAAGATTTTAGAAGAACAAAAGGATTTGCATACCTGTGAATCCTCACTACCACTTGCAATAAAAGCTTCCTCAAGTCCTCCAAAACAAGACCGGATAACAAAACGAGTGCGCCTATGACCTTTATACTTTGATACAAGATTAGGTTCACCTACTAAACTCCATAGATGGATTTCTTGATTCAGAAGATTAACCAGCAAGAACTTATTATCTTTGGACAACCTAAAAGAAGTTATTATTTGATCTTCTTCAATCCATTTATCAATTTTTTCCTCCCTATCAAGAAGCAAAATTGCAGTTTCTCTGCATATAGTAATAATTTTCTTCCCATCATCTGTTATGTCTAAATCTGATATCTTCAAAATCCGTTGCCCTTTCCAAGAATCTAACTCTTTGCCATCTAAAGCCCACATGCAGATACTTTTGTCATTAATACCAGCTAGTATAGACTTCCCATCAGGAAACCATCCACAAGAAACCAACCTAGCGCCAGCCTTTTCATAAACATGGAGGCACTTGCCGGAAGAAACATCCCACAGCCTAATAGCCTCCTCCACCCCACAGGTTAGCAGCTGACTATCGTCGGGACTCCATGAAACCAAGGAGACGGGTTTTTGGTGACCAGATAGTTTATGCTTTAGAGAGACCTTACCATTGGAGTTTACCTACAGAAAACAGGTACGCACAGATTAGATAGGCACAGCAGATACCAAATGTGGCAATGATGCACAGGGTACTTGGTGATATTTGAATGCATGAGATATTGGCCTGAGTCGCATGGTTAAAACACCTCGTGATAAAGTTATCATATGGAATTGAAATGACGTTTTGGTTTGGAGAAGTTGAATGTTTTCTTATTAGTAGCAAAAAGGAAACCACTTTTGGATCCCTCTCTAGTCTATCCAAATTGGTACATACTTTGTTGCAAAGCAAATGAGACAGCGAATCATATCTTTTTCGAGCAATTTTCTCCTAAAATATCAACCAAGTTACTACTTCAATTAGATGTTTTTAGTTCACTCCAAGAGATGTCCATTGTCAATTTAGTTAAACAATATTTGATAAAATAAGCTATTGTATTGATAAAGACCTTTTGCCGCAAAGCATCTTTCGGTGGAGGCGGCGACTATCCGTGTGAATTGAGTCTAAAAAAAAATTAGAGACACACAAGTCGCAATCTAAACTTAAATTTCCCCATGCCACAATCATATGGATAATTAGAAGTAGACTTCAAAGACTACATAACTCAAATACAATAAACTAATCCAAAGTTTATTTCCAAATTGGTCCAACACCCAAAGGAAAGTTCAGAGACTACAACAAAACTACTGCATAACTTTAAGCCACACACCAGTCAATGGCGAATAATGGCATAGTAGATAGAACTGAAGCACCAAAGATATTGTTTTCAATTGCAGGAAATAGATTATCACAGACTTTAATGACTTATGTCTTAGTTTCAACCCATGCAAATGATTCAATATTTACAAGGGCTATTGATGAGTGGATGTAAACCCAATCTGAACATATAGATTATTAAACCACCAATTCACCCAAAAGCTTAAGTGGGTGGTTGAAGGCAAATTTAATTATATATCACTAACACTTCCCTCACTTGTAGACTTGAAATATTTGAAAGGCCGAACAAGTGGAAATCAATTTTAATTGGGAAGGAAACAACAATGAAGAGGCTTGAACACATGACCTCTCTGAACGACCTGCTCTGATACCATATTAAACCACCAATTCACCCAAAAGTTTAAAAGACAAATTTAATTATATATCACTAACGTAGATAACTCTCAAGTAAAATTGGTTCTGAAATTAAATTCTCAAGAGGTGAGTAAATTTTACCAAACTTCATAAGCTTGATGTGTGTAGTTCTAAAGAAAAGGGAGAGGTTTGTTGAAACACCTAATCAAGAAATGGTCATAGAACTATCGACTTCGATGAAAGGATATCTTCTTCATGTAGCCTTCATTAATGTATTAATGAAGTTACCTCTCTTGGAAACTGTACTCTTCACGTAGCCATGGGGTACATTTTTCATTTCCATTCATCTAATCACCATGGACCCAGTGGTCACTGAAGCAAGAGAAAAATATTAACGTACCCCAAGGAAATTAGTTCAAATCCTATGTTGGCCACATACTCGAGGTATTAAAATCTAACAAGTTTTCAAGTAATCAAATATCATAGAGTCAACCTGTTGTCACCTTTGATTAGCTTAGATCTATCTAATGTGCGCATCAGTTGACCCAAATACTTACATATGTTCAAAAATAATAATCACAATCATAATCACATCATTTGTGTAAATATTTCTCAACTGGAATGGTAGGACCTTAAAGATTTCTGGTAAAACCATACAAGCGTTTGCAAGACCATCAGAGCAAATGAAGAGTAATTACAACATTCCAAATGAACATAGTTCACTTAAACCAGAATATTGATAAAGTGATAGTGATAGTGATTATACCTCCCATATGATTGCAGATAGATCACTAGATGATGAAGCTAAGTACTTCCCATTATGAGAAAATTGCAAGAACCAAATTTCATCACTATGTGCTTGTAACACCTGCACGAGACATAATAAATGCAAAAATACTAGATTCAGCCAAACAGATTCAAATACATTTGTAGTATTATGACATGATATGATGATAGAATCCAATTTGTTAAAGAACTGTACTTCTTAAGTAAATAACTGATTAAATATCAAATTCAGCGGAGAGCTTCCCATGCCACAACTTATCTCTTCTTAAGTTGAAACTCATAGCTTCTTATATGATAGGAGAAAAAACAAAACGAAAAAGTATTAAGAGCTAGGATGCATGTGCATTGTTTTTGCTTGAAGTAAAAACAACCATTTCTCACCTGCAAAGTTTGAGAAGGTATCTTATTTTTCCCACAAGTATGATCTGTATACAATGACATTTCTTGATCTGAAGCATTGTGATAAACACAAGAGTCTCGTTGCAACAAAAGAGCCTGTTCGACTAAATGTTCCAACCTATTTTCAGGAATCATAATTGCCGGTGGAAGAAGCTTCTGCAATTCCTCCAGCAATTTTGACCGAGACTTAGCTCTCAAATGCTCTTCACCAGGTGAACCAAGTAAACCACCCAGTGAAGGAGACATGATGAAGGATGAAAGTTCGTGTATCCTATTGTTGTTAATAGAAAGGGGAGCTATCTCAGTCCTCAATGTCTTCAAAGCTTCCATGACCCTATCAGCTTGCAAAAACTCCAAATATTTCTGCTCTAGTATCAAAAAGGAGGCAGATTTAACCATGCTTTCATTTGATAGACCAATTTTACATAATGTATTAATGCTTTCATCCCAATTTCCATTAAGAATGTGTTGCATAAATATATTTACAGTAGAAGAATGCAGGGGTATTCCGGACTCTTCCTCAAGGAGAGCGCTGCTCTTCTTGTAACCAAGGGAATATAATGCATTAGCAATTATTCTCACAAACTCATCTTTTCTAATGACTCCTCTCGAACCAATAACCTTGCGATTATCTCCTTCAGACGGTAGGGGTCTAGCCATCAAGTTCCTAGAAGAACCCCCTACACGCTCTACAATGGATGAACCGTTGGAAAGACCCCTTAACTCTGTAGAGGCTACTTTCATGCGTTTCAAGGCTGGTTCTTCATCCTCCACACCTCCCATGAAAGGTTTAGCTCAGTCCATATATATCTACATAATTGAACAAATGTCAAATCAATTTCCATTATACTTTTAAACAAACAAGTTAGCTAAATGATTCCAAAAGAGCACACTCCTAAAACTAAAAGAGTCAAAAGTTTTGGACCTAGTGCCTCTTCCATAATAAAGAGAGAAATCTAATAACAGAGAACATACGAACATACAAACATATGAACATGAACATATGCAAACAAACACCCTCTCTAAACGTGAATATTCATCAATTTCCAAATATGCTATCATCAGATTTCAAGTTATTGGTTTTCAGTTGAGATTTCTACGACTGTCTGAAAGATCAACGTCCTATCAAACCAGCATAAATCATTGATCTTTTAAAATGGTTGCTCGCCACTGAACTGAATAATACAGCTCCATCAAGCCTTCTTCACTAAACTGCAACTATTTGCTGCAACTGCAATGCAATGATTTCAAACACATGAAAATTACCATGTTCACAAACAATCATTAAAAGGATCCCCTCTTAACAAAAAGAGTTAAACTTCCATTTCATTCATATCATTTCCCCTTAACAACTTCACTTCCAATAAGCAACAAAGATCTCAAACTACCCCAATACATTTGCTCAAACAATCCAACCAATCCATTTCCACTAACAAAATTACAAAAATACAAAACACAAGAGAACTCATAAGAAAACACTATCTTAAGCAAGCAAGCAGCAATCTAACATGCGGAAAAAGGCCCAAAGTTCTCATCACTTTGACTTAAAAACAAACATTATTTCAAGTTCATCAACTAGATTTCCTGCATTTCCAGTTGGCAGTGCAATAATAATCAATGAATCAACCAATCCCAACAAATCAAAAATCCAAACAACATCAACAAAAAAAAACAAAAACAAGGAATTGAAGCATCCTTCCAAATCAACAAAAGAAACAATAATGGGGAAATTCTTGCCTAAGAATTACACAACCATGAACCAACCAAGTAGATTATCAACCAACCGATGATCGAAGGCAAGATTCTGGAAAAATAAAGCAACCCCAGAAAGAAAAAAAAACAATAAGAGAAGGAAGAGGAAGGGGAATTTTGAGGGGGAAGAGGAGAGAGCAATAATGGAGGAAGATAAAAGAAGGGAAAAAAGAAGAGTTAAGAAGAAGATGGAGTGAGAAGGGTCAGACTCAAAAATGATAAAATATTTATTGGAATTGATGAATTGGGTTATAGTTATAGAATGAAGAAGGAAAAAGGAAGAGTCGGTAGCATTTTTGTGGGTTGGAACTTGGAAGAAGAGAAGCTCAGTGGATTTGTGTTTGGTTAGAGGAGGAAACCGCATCAAAAGGTTTTCGTATAGAGCGAAAGAGAGAGTTGAAAACACAGAGAAAAATGGAAACATGGCCGCCATGGGAGGCCTACTTCGTTCTTGGTTTGGGCCTTCACATAAATGGCCGAAACGAAAAACTAAGCAACTGTTCTATTCTTTATAGCTTTAGATTGACATTCGTCGCTCTTCTTTTTCTATGTTTCCTAAATTTCTCACTTTTTAATTATTTCGTTCACAGCTTTTCGCTTTAACCAATTTAATTTTTTTACCATTACTTCAAAACTTCTAAAATACTTAATTCTTTATCGTTTTTAATTTTGACTTTATTTATTATTTTTATTTTTTTACATTCGCTGTATTTTCAATATATTTTTATATATTCAACAATTTTGTAATCTAAAATAATTTATAAGTATTCTTTAATGCATGATATTCTAAATTAATATTTGATTTGTTGATTTCGTTTATTTTATATATGTTTTCTTTGTTAAAATTTATGTACATATTGAATATATTGGAACTGAAAGTTGTAAATCTACAAGTCTTTATTTTCTACGCAATTTTTTAGATGACTTGCTTTCTTTAAATTTAAACTAAAATATTAGATTATGTTGGATAATCGTTGTATTTTTATATGTTGATATCTACTTACTAATGTTTTCAAAACCCTACCCAATTTTTGGAGGAAAATGTAGTTTTCATACTATAAATTGAAGTGTTTCTTCAACAAATCTTAAAACTATAACTAAGAAATTACAAGGAAATTAGCATAATTTTTTTTTAAAAAAGACAATATTAAATGGAGTCTTAAGTCCTTCAACTTTAAAAATATGTACTTGGATATAAATTTAACTCAATTAATTCAAAGATATATTTTTTACCAAAATGTCAAAAGCTTGAATCATAGCATTTTTACATCATACAACTCATAGATAAAATACTTTTTTTTTTTAACTTTCAACGATACCTAGGTATCTAAACTTTTGAATTTGTGTGTAACAACTATATAAACTTATATAGATTTTGTGTCTATGAGTTATTTTATATTTTCTAAACTTCCTATCCTTAGTATATATATTTAGATATTGAATTTTTTTAAACATAATTCAATTATATGTACAAAAGAAAATAGTGAACATGGCATTAACTTTGGGATCATTCTCACATTTAAGTTGAATGACATATCAAATATTAAATATAAAATTTATGGTGTATTTGATAACATTTATGCTTTTGTATTTACTAGTTAGTAACACGTGCTATGCACGTTAATTTTTCACACAAATAGTATGAAGTTATATTTATTTACTTCTAATGTTTGAAAATTCTTTTTTAAAATAGATTTTTCAGCTTCATTTCTATAGAGATCTATTACTCAAGACTTGTTATATTGCGTGTAGAAATCGAATGAGCTAAAAGATATAATGAATTTGATAGTATAACTATGAAACAATCAATTCAATCAAATTTTAGATTGATGAGTAGGGCTTTTTTATATGAAACAATTACATATCGGATATTTAAATTGATTGAAATTTTGAACATCGACATTGACTTGATTATTATTTGGACATTTGTGCTAATTCTAATATATTTTATGTATTTTATCATATTCCAGAAGTATAATTATTTAACAAATTTTCCAAGAATTATAATTTAGTTATTATTTTGATATGAATAATTAAATTTAAATGAAAATAGATTATTGAAATAATACAAATAGAGAAGACAATTATTTTTTCATTTGATCCCTCAATTATAAGATCCATAATATACTATTGTGGTAAGCATATTCTACATTTTACATGATCAAAAGCATACTTAATTACATAGCAATAATTAGAAATTGAAAAACTTAGTTCTTTGGCATTATCATGCCACTTTGTTATTTTTTGAAAATGAAGTTTCTGACCGTTCTCTCTTTAGTTTTCCACTCTTCATCTTTGAATTCTCATCAATTTCTCTCCATCTTTTTTATTGGGTTGATTGCTTGTTCCTAGGTATTGCAAAAATATGATGAAGGTTTGTGGATTTTTGTAGTTTTGGCTCACAAATCTTCATTTGAACTTGTTGGAAGACTAATTTTTTCCTACCCTAACTTTTTGTTATGACTTGTGAATATGAATAGAAAATAAAAAGAATGGAATATTTATAGCTAAATATTTGAAAAGGGAAAGAATTTGAAATGTTGAAATAAATACAAAATAATTAATACGAGATAAGATCGGAATGTGAATAGGTGAAAGATAGAGGGATATGAATGGTTTTAGATAAATGTTAATGATATAATTAATTGGAGAGAAAAAGTTAAAATTATTAATACTCAATTATTTATTAATAACTAATTTCAAATTAAAATAAAAAGCAAATTACAATAAAACTAAAGTAGAAAACAAACAAATCTAATAAGAAGAATGGCAAAATTGGAAACAAAATGTTTCTTATCATCCATACTTTTATATACATTACATAATACAAGCGTTTAGTAATTTTTATGTCTTTTTGTTTCTTGGTTTTAATGTGTAGAATTTTTAGAAACAACCAATTCAAGTTTAATGTTTTTTTTTTTTATAGTTTTATCAACCAAGAAAGGGCTGGAAACGGTTCGATTCGGTTTTGTATTTAAAATAAAAAACTAAAAATTATTCGATGTGGTTCTTTAAATTAAAAGAGAACCTCGACACATCTCACGGGAGATCGCCTAACCCAATAGGAATTTAATTCCTAAGTAGGTGGCCACCATAAATTAAACTCATTACCTCTTAGTTAATTTTTGACCATTTTACTACTAGGTCAACTCATGATGGTTAAACCAATTCATTTTTTAATTATGTTTTACTCTTATTTTTTTAATATATAAATATTAAAATAAATATAGGCAATTTTTCATAAATATAATAAAAAACAAAAATATTTACGGCTCGTGTAGGGTAACAAAATAAAAAAGTCCATGAAAGTGGTAGAAATTTCTCATAAATTCTAGATTTGCTCTTGATAGTTTGAACGATTTGTCACTTCTCTTTCTTCTTTCTTTGCCATCTTCCATATTTTCTTTCTTCTATTTTAATTCATCATCTTTTTTTTCTTACAACTCCTTTTCCAGAATATCAAGATCGTTTAAATATCACTTTGATATGATCTAATCGATCGCTTTCCTAGTTAACATGATCATTTAAATTTGAAGCAATTTTTTCATCGTTAAAAAGAACTATGCGATTGTGTATAATTTCTTATGCGATTGTGTATAATTTCTTACACGATTGTGTATCATTTCCTACACGACAGTGTATCATTTCCTACACGACAGTGTATCATTTCCTGCATGATCGCGTATCACAATCGTTTAGAAGAAGAATTACATGAAACATTTTTTTCATCGTTAAAAAAACTACACGATCATGTACCATCTCCTACACGATCACATATCCTTATCATTTAAAAGAAGAATTGCACAAAACATTTTTCTCAACGTTAAAAAGAACAATCATGTATCATTTCTTACACGTGATACACGATCGCGTATCATGATCGTTTAGAAAGAAGAATTACACCCGTGCATGTAGCTGGTGTTGATATTACCTACACAATCTCGTATTATGATTGTTTAGAAGAAGAATTATATGCACGCATGTAGTCGAATCGCGTGTTGGCTGAGGCATTTTTGGTATTTCTCACTGTGGGCATGTGAGCTTTTTTTTTTTTTTTTCAAATTTGTTCTAAACAGGGTAAATATTTTTCCGGTTTGCTATATATTTCTTTTAAATCCCATAAATTTTGATGCACAATCCCGGGCATACCATGCCTCGTGATGTCCTAGGATGAAAGAATTTTAACTTTAATTCATTCGATATCAGACATACAATGCACGGAGATGACTTGAGATGAAAGACAGAAGTGTAGATCTACACAATTTTGTACTTCATTTTAAACGACGACCTTCAAATTTAAATGATCGTGTAGATCATGATACACGATATCGAGCCTTAGTTGCACTGAGATGCCCTAGGATGAAAGAATTATTCCTTTAATTCATTCGATCTTGGGTATACAATACCCTGGGATGAAAGAATTCTTTCTTTAGTTATTGAATCTTCGACCTTAGTGGCACCAAAATGACTCGGAATAAAATAATTCTACCTTTATTTTATTCAATCTCGAGCATATATTGCCTCGAGATTTTTGAAAATGAAAGACTTCTGCCTTTAGTTATTCGATCTTGGGCTTTAATTGCACTGAGATGACTCGAGTTAAATAATCGCAAAAAAATATAAATCTAAAAGAAAATATAAATTGCAAAGGCATATATGAAATTAATGAAAAATGATCGCGCGTCATGAACTTTTCTTATTTTCTTATACATGTCATAAATATTTTAAATTTTGTTACATTTATGTAAATTACACAATATTAAAATTACAAACTAGAATAAAATCCATCAAACTCTCCTTAGTCTAATAATTTTTTTTTTGTTATATTTTATAAATAGGTTTTTTTGTTATCCATAACAAGTAATATGTCTTAACTCAATGGAATTGACATGACTTGGAGTCAATGGTTCAAGACATCCATAGATAACACATTTTTGCCATAGTTTACAAATGAAATACAATCTACCTCACACACACACGAACCTGCAGTCTCTTGGATCTCATCATATGTCAAACTTAACATTTGTTTTGAAGATTGTTCATGTGATGGATGAAGGAATCCATTACGATGCGAAAACCTATCATACTTCACACACTCAAAGCTTCAAAATATGAACTACAAACATAACCAAAAACTGAGTTCTAAATTACTTGTAAAATATAGCCAAAAAAAGAGAGAGTTGAATGAACTGAGCATTTTTATTAATGGAGAATGACTTCATGATGCACATTGAACAACTTTGAATGTCAACTTGGGAAGAAGCAACTGAAGGAAGTATTTACATAATAGCAGAGCCAACTATAAAAAGAAAGAAAAAAAAAGTTACAAATGGGTGTGAAGAAAAGAAGGAAGCTTTTTTTTTCTCTTGCTTTGTTTTGTTCAAGATGTTCCCCCATTGGTATAATGGACACCATTACCATTACTACTACTGTGTTGTTCAGTATTTTTGAACTTAACAACATCATCCAGCTCCCTTAATCCCCATATTCTAATCGTATGATCGTCACTCGCCGATGCCAACATGTGAGGATTTGTAGGATTCCAGCTCACGCAGTTTACAGACCCTGAGTGTCCTGCCAATGCCTCTATAACCTCCCCTGTCCCTCTGTGCCATATGTATACCTGCCACAATCCATGAACCAACAACCTTCGTTAAAACTGAAACTGAGCTCTAATTAAAAAAAATAAAAGAATGTACAAAGGCATGAACAAAAAACCTCAAACTATCTATAAAAACAGATTCCAATCCAAAAATGATAAAGTACATGAAGTCTTGTCATCGTAAGTTTAGCTTAACCTTAATTCGCACGATCTTTTCCTTAGAGATTAGAGGTTCGATCCCCAACCCACCCCACAAGTTATACTCTTTCTTAGAAATCTTATTAGGAACACCCATAGAGAAGCATAAAATCTCACATTGTTGACCCTTCCAAACCTCCTCAAAAAATCTCACCCACTCTAAAATTTCTACTCTTCCTCTCGGGCCAAACTTGCCACAAAATAGCAAAAGAAACATCATTCTACCCTATGGCAGACATGACATCTTGATATGTTGTATGGTTGTGTTTAATGTAGTGGAAAACTAATGTGACGTTTAGTATGTGAAGGTACTATATCAACTTCTTGTTACCATATAACTAATATCATTAAAAGGTTAAGAAAATTAGATTTATCCTTTAACCAAAAAAACAAAGATAACCAAGAAACATGAGTTAATGAAAATTTAGAGAGGTAAACTGAACAAAAGAGAATTTATGATGCTCCCCGCAGTATATAGCATATAAGTTAAAAGAACAAACTAAGAACTGTACCAGTGAGTCCTCACTGCCACTTGCAATAAAAGCCTGGTCAAGCCCTCCGAAACAGGACCGAATAACAAACCGGGTGCGTTTGTGACCTGTGTATGTTGTAACAATCTCCGCTTCGCCTTCTAAATTCCACAGATGGATTTCTTGGTTCAAAAGATTTACTAGTAAGAACTTATTATCCTTTGACAATTGAAAAGAAGTTATTATTTGATCCTCTTCAATCAATTTATCGACATTCAACTCCCTGTCGAGTAGCAATATTGCAGTATCCCTACAGATACTGATAATCTTCTTCCCATCATTGGTTATTTCTAGATCAGATATCTTAAGAGTTCTTTGACCCTTCCACCCTTCCAACTCGTTCCCATCTAACTCCCACATGCAAATACTCTTATCGTTAACGCCTGCAAGTATATGCTTTCCATCGGGAAACCAGCCACAAGAGACCAGTCCAAGACCAGCTTTTTCATAAACATGGAGGCACTCGCCCGAAGTGACATCCCAACGCCTGACAGCTTCCTCCACCCCACACGTGAGTAGCTGACTATCATCGGAACTCCATGAGACCAGAGAGACTGGTTGCTCATGACCTAACAGTCTGTGCTTCAAAGAAATTCTTCCATCTAAGTCTACCTAAAGACAAAAATGAAGCACAGAACAAAAAACGTTCAGACATGGAAGTTAGTGTGAAATAGATTTTCAAATGAATATATGTTTGAAGATATCTTTAAAGTTCCTGAGCTCAAACCTTCAACCCAAGATCTTAATAACTTAAAACCATTGTTGTTTCATAAAACTCGACCTTGGTCAGTGAAGCCTCCTCAAAAATTACATTTAGAAAGAAAGAAGATTAAGTACATTCAAAGACAATCTGTAAACTAATTCTATCTTCAAGAATGCTTCCCTTTGGGGGTCTGCACTGTATGTAAGGATTTTCTGTAACTATCATTTAGGCCTTGTTCTTTTGGATTGAGCTATAGCTAGTTAATTTCTTTGCGACTCTTTATGTTAGTTTGTATCCCTTTTTTTCATATAGCTAGTTAAATTCTTTTGTCACACCATTTACTATATCCAGCTAGTTTCTTTGACACACAATCTATAAACTAATTCTATGTAATCATTCTTGAGAGATTAAAAAGTGATCATCACAATTACCTCCCATATAATTGCAGATCGGTCGCTGGACGAAGAAGCTAAGTATTTTCCATTATGAGAAAATTGCAAGAACCAAACCTCATCACTGTGATCTTGTAACACCTGCTCAGATCAAGAAAGCTAAAATATTCAGCTAACAGCAGAAAGAAACCAACTTGAAAATGCTTCATTGCATCAATTATGATTTCATATCAATCGAGTTCTAATGAATGAATATGCTGAGAATAAACTATAACTCAATTGTCGACAGGAAAACAAAAACTACATGAGTCACAGAGAGAAAATTAATGCCTTTTTAGGTGTTGGAAAGTATTATGAAGAAGTTCAGCATTTTGCTCACTTAAACGCTAAGCTTCAACTTGAGCCATTTTGACCAAGCTGCTGAAGAATTGAAGCCAATTCTCACAGTTTTAGTTTTGTCTTGTCAGAGGATCCCTTCTTTGTCCTTGGTCATATACTAGTATAGTTGATAGTTTATTCTTATAATACAATCTTTGTCCCTTGATTGTTACATAAACGCATTTTACCAGTTCTATTTTCTTTTCTTCTGAAGCATCTAAATAATCCAATTGAAGACAACTGGATGCAAGGAGCTGAAAAAAAGTGATGGAATCACACAATGAGGTCATAACTTATTTTTCCAAATTTTAATCACTGATCATCTCAAAGGGATATGTAGCAATAGAACCTCAAAATAATTATCCTTAATACTTTCACTAATTTGTGCCCCAACTGGAGTGTTTCTATCTATGGTGTGGACATGGTAACTAACTTAAAAGAAGTGTACAACAATTTTTCAACTAGAAACCAAACTGCAAAATAGTTATATTATATAGTATCATATGGAAGAAAATCAACAATCAAATTAAATTGTACCACAAGATAACCCTGACAAAATAATATTCTACATATAAGAAAGAGTTTAAAAAATATGACCTCTATGCAAGAAGATAGAGACTAAATGGAAATGGATACAAGCTCACCCAAAATGTTTTAAAATAACATTTCTTACCTGTAAAGTTTGAGAAGGAATCTGATTTTTCCCACAATCATGATCTGTATACAGTGACATCTCCTTATTTAAGGAGTTATGGAAAGTGCAAGCATCTCGTTGCAACAAAAGGGCACGTTCAACTAAATGTTCCAATCTTTTTTCTGGTATCATAAGAGATGCAGGAAGAAGTTTCTGCAATTCCTCCAGCAATTGTGTCCGAGACTTGGCCTTTGCACTTCGTTGACAAGATGAATTGGCTTGAGCTCTCATTGACGGAGAAACCAACCAGGATGAGAGCTCACGAATTCTTTTTTCATTAATCTGATGTGGAGCAATCTCAGTCCTCAGCGTCCGTAAAGCTTCTGTGACTTTGTCCCTCTCCACAAGCTCAAAGAATTTCTGCTCTAATACCAACACAGAAGCCGCTTTGACGATTTTCTCGTCTGATAGACCAATTGTATGCAAAGTTTCAACACTTTCATCCCATTTTCCATCATGAATTTGCTGCATAAGCACGTTCACAGCTGGAGAATGTAAGGGTATCCCAGACTCCTCTTCTAAATAAGCACCGGTTTTCTTATAACCAAGAGAATACAATGCATTGGCTATAATTCTCACAAACTCAACTCTTTTGATCACTCCCTTTGAACCAATAACATCACCACTGTCCCCTTCGGATTGTAGGGGGCGAGCCATCAAATCTCTTGAAGAGCCCCCTAATGGCTCTACCACAGATAAACCGTTCGACAGTCCCTTCAATTTCTCCGATGATACCTTCATACGTTTGGAGGCTGGTTCTTCATCCTCTAAACCTCCCATGAAATGCGCACCTCAGCCCATATATAACTAAGATGAACGGATAGACAGATAATTTCAAAAACAAAAAACGCCCCCAATAAATTTCAAACTCACTACACTTCACAATGCAGCCAAAGTAACAATCATAAAACTAAACGATACCCATTTTGAAGACAGACAGCCACAGTGACAGCTCAATAAATCAAGATTTACGAAGAGAAGCAAGAACATGGTAGAGAATTTTGAACCAAAGCATGTTTTTCGACAATTTTCTTTCCCAGAAACCGCAACCTAAAGCACTGTATCTGAATCTAAAGACATGTCAACCATCCAGCTAAATCAACTTTCACTACTTCTAAAAAGAAAAAATGGGACTTAACAAGTAGATACGAATTGCAATCAACGGTACACTATATGGCTAACAAGAGAGGAAACGATGTCGTATTACTAAAGCAAACATAATCAGACTATAAAGAACATGAATCATCGTAATCTCAAACCTGATGAATCGTGAACCAAAGAAAACACTAATCATCTCATTACAATATCATTTTGCAATCAATCAATCGAATAGTTAGCAACAAAATTCCAACGCAAATACATTACCGACAGAAAAAAAAACAAAGAAATTCAACAGAAGAAATGGGCAACATACCGATGGTCTAAGACAGAGATTCTCACACAAGAAACAATCCCAGAAATTTCTTTAAAGAAAAAAAAAAAGAAGCAAGAAAGACAAAAGTTCTCCTCACGTAAAGGAAAAGAGCAGAAGCCGAAACCGGCGATTGAAGAAGAGATAGACAGAGAGAAAAAGAATCAGAAAAAGAAAAATATTTGGGGAATCGGATTTGGGAATTGAGGGTTTGGTGGGGATGATGAGATGATGGGTTAAAGAAGAGTAAAAGAGATGATGGAGAAGGGGAAAGAAAAGGGGAAAAGGGGAAAGAAAATACACAGTGGGTTTGGCTTTGCGTGGAGGAAACCAACTCAGAGAGAGAGAGAGAGAGAGAGAGAGAGAGAGGAAAGGGTTCTTATGTAGTGAGTGAGGATGAAGAATGAAGAATTCCAACAAAAGAATACACAGAATGTGGAGAGACAAGAGGAAGAGTCGTGGGCGCCATGGAAATGGAGCTTGGGCCTGGTTTCCTGTTCTTCCTTATTAGGGCCTCCTCAAATGGGCTTCTTCTTTGACCATTTTTCTTTGAGGGATTTGTTGATTTTTGGGATAGATGCCAATGTTTTGAAGTTCTCCTTATATATTCGACTAAATTTATACGACAATTCGTTTGATCTTACAATATCACGGTCTCGAGACGTTATTAAATTTTAAGTAGGTGGTTGAACCAAAATGCTAGAGTTAAATTAGTGTTTTGGTTCTTTGTATTAGAAGTGTCACTACAAGAAAAACTACATACTATATGAAAGTTGTATACTTCTCAAATTGAAATGAGGAAAGAAAAAACTATCACAAAAGTTAAAAAGCCGCGTTTTTGGCGGGAAAAGACGGAATTTTTCGGATTTCACTTTCCGCGACAGTTATTTGGTGTCATAAAAGATACAAAAAATAATTTATTTAATTTATTAAAATAAAATTTATTTTAAATCAAAAGTTTATTAAAATCAGATTTTTTCCTAATTCTAAAAACATTAAATAATTTATTTATTAAAATAAAACATCTCCAAAACCCTTTCTCTACCTCCTCCTCCTCTTCTTCTTCTCCTCCTCTTCTTCTTTTTTCCTTCTTTTTCGTGGAAGATCCACGTGTCGCCCATCCTTCTCGATTTTTCCTCCCTTCCGCTAACCATCTCTCTCCCTCTCTCACGCACGCCGGAAACGACAAGACTTTTCGTCAACGACACGCCCGAAATCCCCCTCTTTCTCTCCCTCAGCCGATACCACCACCCAACACCCCTTGCACCGCTGAACTCACTGGTGAATCTCAACCATTATTTCTATTGTTTGTATTTATACAGTATATTAACTTCAAATGCTTTCATTTTACCCACAATGTGATATATTGATGGTTCTTTTTATGAAAAACATCCCTCATAGTTTTGCTTTTATAGGAGATATGTGTTTGTTTTGTCTACCATCCTATTCAATATTGTTGTTTACGATCATTTTTCTAATTTGCATCTACATTTTTTCTTTTGGTTGGCTATGTGATGAAGCATTTTGGTAGCTTACAATGTGTTTGATGAAATGCCTCAATCAAGCATTTGGTTGATTTTTAATTGATTTTTGAGAAAAAGAGAATGAAAAATGAAATGTGAGATTTTAAACTTTGATGATGTGTAGGGTCTTTTTGTTTGTCTATGTATTTTCCAAGTGAATTTGAGTACTTTTGATTTTTCTATTGATCTTTTGTTTATGGTTGCTATTGAGTTGTATCGTAATTGCATGATAGTAATAGCATAAACAAACTATATATATAAACTTGAACACAAGTACTTGTTATCTAACTCATTACTAAATTGTTGTGATATTTGTGAGGTAAGACATTTGCTATTAAACCTAAATGTATCACCCTAATTTTGAAACTCATAACAAAGTTGCTCCAATCTCGAAGGAACTTTACCCCCGAGTTTACAACTTAGGGGTGATCTCAAAACAACCAATGTCAATATCTTCTTTAAAGATCCTTCCAATACTTTCACCAAGAACAACATAATAATCAACAATCAAATTGTCATCAATTGAAGAGCATGGAGTTGAAATTGGGTTTTTAAGTGGAGTTGAGTGTGGGGTTGGACTTGAAATTGGGCTTACATTTGGAGTTGGTACTTATACTTGGACTTTGTGAACCTTTATTTGTTGAAGGCGATGAAGTCATTGATTTTTGGAGCCTAGCAAATTATCAGACAAAATGAAACAACAATAATAGTGATATACAGAACTTAATACTAGAAAAGTCAATGAACTCATGCCTTGAGAAATGAGTTGAATGTATTTCACTCTCCAAAGTTCTTGTATTTGTCTCAGATATGTATGTGTCTATTGTTTATTAGCTTACCAAAATGTTCTTCACTCTCCAAAGTTCTTGTATTTGTCTCAGATATGTATGTCTCTAATGTCCAACTCACAAAGACTTGGTAACACTAAAATGTTCGTCTTCTTTTTGCATAACTATTGAGGCATAAGTCTAGCCAATTTGTTTAATATCATTTGACAGTATAAAAGTTTATGGAGCCCTTGTTTAGATAGGTTTCTTTTTACTAGTATTTGGAATATATTTATGTATGAGACTTGCACTTTATATTTTCATCCTAAAGTGTACATACTGGAAATGACTTGAAGTTGTGATAAATTTTGTAATAGTACCATCTTACTATGCACGAATGATAAATTTTGAGCAAGAGCATTGTTGTAACAAACAGATTTTTAAGCATATAACATTTCTATTTATAAGCAGTATATCATGTAAATTTTCTCCTAAATCTCCATCAATGACTGCATATCTCTTTCTATACGACCCTTTTTGTAGCATATCTCCATTGCAGCAATGTAATTATCTTATCTTTCTCTCTTCCATTTGTTAAGTATTTGGTTGATATCTTTTCTTAGATTGCCACTGAGTTCATTAACCCAATATTGGTAAATATTCTTTCATACTCTTTTTTGGTTAGTGATGTTAAACTTTACTCTTAAAATATCGAAAGTATTGGAATGGTGGAGAAGTGCAAATGCAGTATGCTTTGATGTTGACAACACAGTTTGGGTTTATTGACAATCATTGAGGTGACCTTGCTAGTTCTCAATTTCAAAGGTCAGTTGCCAATATTATACAAATTTCACATATATGACTCATGTTTAATTGATCTAGGCAAAATATTACATTATGACCTCCAAATTGCCAAATTACATGTCAAATATTTCATGATTTTAGTGTTCTTACTGCTAGGAGAAAAAATATACATTTTCTTTTATCATTTGTTGATTTTCTGTTGGGATTTGCCATATACTTTGATTCATTTTTCATTGGGTTTATCCTCAAGGTATAGTTCACTGAAGCCTCATTAGTAAAACTTTAGACCAATTGGTCATTGTCTATATTTTAATATGTACTTTAATCACATCTTTCTTTTGAAATATATATGTATTCTATATGTTTATAATTTTATCATTTAGTCATAAAGTTATTTATTTCTTAACTAAAACCAGTCCACACTATACATTATATTTACAGAGTATTGCACTCAATTGGGCAACTGTTTCCAAATTCCACCATGTTTTCATCCACCTTGTGCTGTTGCAGTAGCTGCAGGGGAAAGTACGGGTTCTTTCTTTCTCCTTCACTCTTTGTTTCTTCTTAACCCTAATTATTATATCTGATTTTGAATAGTTTTGTACATTTTCACATTGGACTTTGTTCCATGGTTATGCTTTGAAGTTGATATCTTTTTGTTTCTAGTCATTTTCGCGTTTGGTTTATGTGAAGGTTTGCTAAATGCAGCTGCACTGTGGTTTTTGTTTGACAATCTATTGCTATGTTGTCTTATGTGATTTGTTATTGAATAATCTCGCACCCTGATTTGTTGAGATGCAGCCTAGCAACATTTTCAATTTTAAAAACTGATTTTTACATAAGTAATTGCATGTTCTGAGTTAGATTTACTTATAGGAGATGGTCTTATAATGTTCAGACACTCTAGTTATTCTTCTATAATCTCACTATTATTTTTTTTCAATCTTACATTAATTGTAATGTTTTAATTACCTTTAAATAGCTTTAAGTAGAATCTTCTTATAAGTAATGTTCTTTAGTCATGCTTTAAAATGAGATTTTGTGTTTATATGTATATAAAACTTTGTATGAATTGATTTCATTGTTGTATATTTCTTTTTTGCTATTTTTTGAGATCTAGATAATGTGTTGTAGAGTGATGCAAACTGATGTACTAGGGGAACCTAGTTTTCAAAAGCATGGAGGATCTAATATGGAATCTGGTTTGTCCATATTATACTTTATAGCTAATCCATAACAAATTCGTATTTCAGTTCTTTTACTTCTTTCCATTATATCCACCAACCATTCGACACTATCCTTTTAGCTTACTTTTTTTAAATTTTTTGTGACCGTCTGCTATATTCATGTTGTACTCTCTTGTCCTGCGATGTATGCTTATATTCATGTTGTCTTTGTAGGTTCTAATGGAGCCGACAAAGTTCATGAAATTTCCTTCAAAGAAGCTAATCAGGGTCATCAAAATACACTGGCTGTTTTTAGAAATGAAGGATTTGACCATGGTTCAAGCAACAAAGAATATTTTCAGAGGTGAAGGATTACCGGTTGGTTGTTTATGCTTGTACAAAAAATCATGTTATATGTATTATGATGGTATTTACATTAGTTTTGATTAAGAGTTGTAATTCCATACTTGTAAATTTTTCAAACTTGATTGGAAATGTACGAATATTACAAAGTGTATTATAGCGTGTATATATTAAAGTGTCGACTATTTGTTTCTATATGGGTGTTATGTATTATAACATTATTGTCATTTAAATGGTTCGTGTAATGCCGGAACGACAAGGAGAACAGGAAAAAACGTTAGTAATTGAGGAATTTGCAACAGGAAATAAATGTCATAATATATGAATTCGTTACACTCCATAATTGTCATCAATACTAAAACAATGACATTTTATTTATAAAAAAAACTGTCACGATTGTCTTATATTTGACAGGAAAAAAATGTCGTCAATAGAAAACAATGACATTTATATTTAAAAAAAATGTCACGATTGACATATCCTTGACATTTAAAAAATGTCATAATAAACGAATTTGCAACATTTTTTAAACTGTCGTTAATACGCAAATGATAGTTATTTGTTGTCATAATATAAAATATGACAGTTATTTGTTGTCATAAAATAGTAATTAACAACATTTATTTTCTGTCATGAAAAAACTTATTGCGACAGTTTTCGAAAACTATCGTAGAATGACTTTCCATGACTCTCGCTTCTATGACTGTAAATAACTATCACGGATTTTATTCACGACAGAAAATAACTGTCGTAGTAGACCATTTTTGTTGTAGTGTGTGTAGATGAATGATGTTGTAACAAAATAGACGAGTAAAGAATATAAAACAATAGAGAAGATCGACACAAAGATTTACACTTAGCTACATTTAGGGATAGATAGAAAACATTTTTATTAGAGAAAATGTTACTAAATTTATAGAATAAATAATGCCTCATAAGTTAAAAGTGTTTATGTAGCACACTTATATGAATCCAAAGCAAAAGAGGGAACAAATTAAATAAATAATTAAGATTAAACTTGAAATAGGTAGGTGGTGGTGGAGGCTAGTAGGGGCTATCCATTGTACCTTGGTTAAATGTATTTTGAGCTTGAAGTGGTAAACGAAATGTAATTATCTTGTTTTGTTGTTTGGATTTTATACACTTTTCTACCAGACATGTGTTTGTATGTATAAAAATGAAAGAAAGATGAAAATATCGAATATTTTTCTTTCGTAAAAATTTGGATGTAATGTATCTCTTTGGATGAAATATTGTCATATGAAAATTTGAATTTTTCCAAAATTGTTTTTTATCTGTGGAAGAACGAAAAAGGTAGGTTAATTGAGTCAGTCATCATTTGGGTGAAACTTAAACTCGCAATTGATATAAGCCATTATCTATATGTGAAAAAAAATCTAACAACTAAGCTCAAACGGCAAGTTGGATCATAAAAGGACCAATTACACTAAAAAAAATCCACACTCAGAATAAATATCTCAATTCTCAAACAGTGGTTTGAGGATAATAAAATTTAAAATAAGAAAAATGGGAGAAGAAATTGAAGAGAGAAGAAGAATGGTAATTATAGCGATGAAAGGGCATCCAGGTACCGGCAAAAGCACTTTGGCCCAAGCCATAGCCTCTCTCCTCAAATTCCCTCTCATCGACAAAGACGACGTCAAGGACTGCGCCGCTCCCCTCGCTGCCACAACCACCGCCTCACTCGTCAACGATCTCTCATACGACGTCGTTTTCCGCCTCGCCTCCACACAGCTCCGCCTCGGCCTCAGCGTTGTCGTCGATACGCCTCTTTCTCACCGATCTCACCTCTGCCGCCTCGCCGACGTGGCTTCCGTCTCCGGCGCCCGGGTTCTGATTGTCGAGTGCAGACCGTCTGATCTTACGGAGTGGAGGCGGAGATTGGAGAGCCGCGGCACTGATGATCAGACGAACTGGCATAAGCCGTCCACGTGGCGCGAGATCGAGATGCTTCTGGAAAGTTACGGCGGATGTACGGAGTTTGATGTGGGCGATGTGCCGAGACTGGTGGTGGACACGACGGCGCCGGTACGTTTCGATGAGACTGTCTCCACTGTTTTGGATTTCATTGTATCTAACGGTGGTTCTTTCGGTGCTCCGTTACCTGCCCAATGATGAAGCGATATTTTCAGTGTAAATATAAATATCTTAATTTTGCTTTTTCTTTTTGTAAAAACAAATAAATATGGGTTAATAATTAAATATATAAAAATATTTTTATAAAATTGCACTCACAGTTATTCTCTCATCGATAGATTTATATCATTGATATAATATAGACTATTGTTATTGGACTCTGTGAGTTTGATTAAAATTTTGTTAAATTATCGTATTGTGTTATATTTGTTAATTTTTTTTAATTTTTATATTATTATATTTATAAATATTTCATTTTGTGACTGAGAATTTGTGTTGTTAACTGATTAGATTTTTATTTTAAAAATTAATTATATTTTCTTCCAATTTTTTTCCATTTGTTAGAATTTAAACAACATTTTGTTAGTGTTGGTATGCGAGTAAATTTGTTGATAAAATAGTTAGTTCTAACTCTGAAAGAAAACGCCTTCGATTGGTACATTGACATAGAACATGAATCCATTGATAGTTGGAAGACTTTCTCAGTCGCTTCTACAGCACCCGATGTACGCCATATTTTTTTTTTTAATAAAAAAGTTGAATATTTTAAACCAAATTATAAAAAGAAAAAACTACTTTTAAAAAATTTAAAACGTGAATTGGTTTTTGAAAACATTAAAAAGTAAGAAATATAAAGGTAGAATAATTGTTTATAACCTTTAATTTCTAGAACCATCTAGTTGTGATAAAGTCTCACTGAATTTAAATTGACTAGTGGTTCAAATTTTCATTTATGTTAAAGGAGTGATTTTGAAAGGATTAATTTTACATTCGTCATATTTCAAATTATTTAAGTTTCAACTCTTCGTTATCTATTCTGTAATATTAGTAACAATTCAATCATTAAATTTTTAACCAATAGTATAGTTCTCTATTTGAGGGAAATATCTCCTTTTCAAATCCAAACGAGCCATATAACAATTATGGCCAAACTTTGTTTCCAGCAAAAGATCAACGGTAACTTCAAAACCCTAAGCAAGTCCCTTAGAATCAAGTGGTGGAAAAAATTCAGTTTTTCACACTTGGAAGTCAACAAGATGAAAAATTGGTTCAAAGCCAACGTTCATCTTCAGGACATGACAAGGCAAGAAGATGAGAGTTTCCTCCTTGCGAAGAATGCGGTTATGTCCTCATTAGCCGGAGCCGGATCCCAAGCAGAGTTCAACTCCGTCGTCAACACAGTTGTTGTACATCTCTTGGATTCAGAAGACATTCAAGATGAAGCAGCTTCTCCATCTTCGGTCAATGATGTCGAAGACAAAGACGTAGACACTTTCGACCCCTACGAAGGATATGACATCAACGACCCATTTCTGGATTCACAACCTATGTGAATTCCCCAATTTCAAGTGTTTTAATTTTATTCAAGTGTTTGAATTTTAGTTAAATTATTGTAAATATCTGTAAATTAATTTGTTTAATTTTCTTGAATTTATTTAGATAAGATCATTGTATTCCGATCTTATCGTTGCTTTAACAGTCTACTAGAATTCTGGATTTTCCTAAAAGAACATTTGAAGGAAAAGACTTCATGCCTGAGATGGCACACTTCTGATGAGGATTCACCAACTTTAGGCGGCGCGGTTAGCGTAGTGGATTGACTCCGAATAATAGAAGATTCCTATATCTCAAAGGGATGAATTCATGTTACAAGGATGTCGTGCTTCTAGTGGCAGCATGCGAGGTAGCCGAAGTAAGACCATAGGTGAGGCCGTGTATTCCAAAGAGCATGAAGAATGCATGTACAATCAATATTAGAGGAATCAACAGTCCAAGCCAATCAGAAGACAGCCGGGTGACGTCATTATCTTCTCCAGCAAGTTTTCAGAAGAGAGAATTCAAGATTAGCAGACATATCACACCTATCTTTAATCGCTTTCCTTTATTGCTTTTCCGCTGTAATTTTATTGCTTTCTTTATTGTTTCTGATAAGAGATAGTGGGGGTCCTGACCCACCAATCTTATCTTTCTACTTTTCAAGTAAGCAAAGGCTTTCAGAATAAGCCAAACAGGGGTCCTGTCCTGTCGGCCATTATGAAAATCTCAATTGTAATTTTTGTTGGAACTACTGTGAAGACAATAGTGAAATTTAATAATTGGAGCGCTATAGCTGCAAAATTGAATTTCATTATAAATACCAGTGGCATCCGACCCTTAATGGTAGAAATCTGTTTTCACAAGAAGAAACTAATGCCTTAAAGAATCTGTGTTCATCATCTGGAAACTAATGGATTCTCTCTCTCCCTCTCTATGATCTTTAAACTTCTCTCTAAGCTCTCTCCTCACTCCCCCGCGATTATCGACACAACTACTTCCCCTTCCTCTTCGCTTGCTTCAAAGAACCCTAGATCAAACGATGATCTATCAAAAGCTTTATCTACTCATAACTCAGCCGAAGCCCATCTGGCTCAGGTTGAAAACCGACTCAAAAATTGGTCTATTTCAAAGATCGATCCAAGCCAGGTATACAAGATCAATACCTTCAATTTCTCTCAGCAAGACGTCATCGTAGTCACTGAAGAGAACGTTGCAATGAAAGACGAATTCACTGCAATCAAGCTCCTACCTGAAGAAACCCTCTTCAAAGTCAAGAACAAGTTCAAGTACCTCCACATCGGTTGCGTTCAAGTCGCCTTGAAGCCTCTCTTCAGAAAAGGTCTAGATGTGCCAGTCTACCTTGCTCTAAAAGACAAAAAGCATCTCTGATTCACTCCCTCTCTCTTAGAGATTGTTCAGTCAAATCTGAAGCAAGGACCAGTTTATTTCAACTGCAAACCTGGTCTTACTATCTCCCTTCAAGACCGAAACATCATGGATTCCCTAAGCCTTGATGTTCATTCGCAAGGGAACTAAAGGACCGTTCACTTCCTTTCGCCGTCTCATACCGCATCTACTTCAAACTGATGCATACAAACCTTTCTCCTAAAGCCTTAGGTATTTCTTCCAAAGGCTACACCATGCTTATGGAAGTAAATCTGAAAAAATCTTCCATAACCATTCCAAAGACCCTCCAGTGGGCTGATCTAACAAATGATCCTATCTGAAAATTACAAGGAGAAACAACTCCAGTCAGGGATCCTGTCTGGAAATTATGATTGAATGGTCAAAGACCTTGGAGAGTCAAGAAGGCCTCGTTCCTTCCAAGTATTTTGAAAAAACGAAGAAATCCCTGAGTGGAGCCAACGGCGGTCCTCTCAACATCCAGTTCAAGTTGTCCAAGGTGCACATTTGCAAGGGAAAAATGTGTCTCATCAACACGTTCATTTTGGTTAAGATCCTTAATGAAGGGATCATTTTAGGAACACAATTCCTAACCCAGCTATATCATTTCCACGTCTCCGACAAGGGTATAGTCTCAACGAAGTTCAACAAGGAAATTACTTTCGGGTTCATTAATCCAGTAACTCCTAAGTACATCAACAACGTTGAAGAAGAAATTCATCAGTTCATCAATCGCATCGTCAGGAAGGAAAAACAGATCGAGTTCCTTCAAGATGAGATCAAAACCAGCAAGGTGGCTTCCCAGATAGACAAGCCATCAGTTCAACTCAAAATCCGAAGCTTTCAACAGAAGCTTGAAAGAGACGTTTATTCAAGCCTTCCATTAATGTCATAGCCAAGAAACCTGATCCTTGTTTGAAACAACTTGATCTTTGGTTGGGATACCATAAGACCATTGGACTTGATAACATTCAGGAACACTTGCAAATGCTTGAATGTTAAAGGAGTGATTTTGAAAGGATTAATTTTGAAAGGACTAATTTTACATTCGTCATATTTCAAATTATTTAAGTTTCAATTCTGTAATATTAGTAACAATTCAATCATTAAATTTTTAACCAATAGTATAGTTCTCTATTTGAGGGAAATATCTCCTTTGCTAATCCAAACGAGCCATATAACAATTATGGCCAAACTTTGTTATGCAATAATAAGAGATAAAGAGATGGTATTTTTATTTGAATGAAAAGGGTAAAATAATAATATTAAGAAAAAAAGAAAGAAAAAAACTCTTTGACCCATTGCAAAAGTGAAATCTTAAGTGATTTTATCTTATTCTATAGAATATAGTATTAATAAATTATTAAATCCACATGAATTATTTCATTAAAAAAAATCTAATTTAAATTTCAAAACGTTTATAATTATTGCATTTGCACTTGTAGGTTGAATTAACTTAATTATTGTTTGAACATTCCAAAACCAATTCAATTATTGCATATCCCACTTTTAATTGCATTTCTTTAAAATATTAAATTTGGGGGATAATTGTTCACATTTTTTAAAATAATGGTGTAATTTTTCATTTTGTTCAAGTCAAAGTCTTTATTTATCGCTTTTAAATTGTCATTTACCTAATCCCCCATTTCATAAACATAATAATAACACCACCAACAGAAATAATATCACGTTTATTTAGTTTAATATATTTGAGTTTTCTAATAAAAAATATTAAAGTACAAAAATATTTATAAAATATAACAAAATTTTATATTATATATGACACTCATTAATCTTTTCAAAATTTTGCTATATTTTATAAATATTTTGATTATTTTCCTATATTTGAAAATGTCACTTTTTCCAAGGTAAACCAACTTTAAGAAATTTTCTTTAAAAAATATATTAAAGAGATATTTAGAACTATTTGTAAACTAGCGGAGGTAGCACAACTGAAGTAGCCTCGCAATTTCTAACACGCTTGTATGTCAATCGAATTAACTTGTTTTACCATAGTTAAGAGTTAATAAGCTATGAAATTTATGCTTTCTTTAATGGTGACACCAACAAACTCATTAAGGCAACCAATGAGTGAAGTAATTCATAATTTCAATCTTTGACTCCAAGGGCTAAACACCTGTAAAGGATAGGAATCCAAAAAGTCTCAATCAAAAGTAGAACCGTGAGTTTCGACATTCCATTGATCGATCATGCCCAATCAAACAACACAGTAAACAAACAACTAACTTTTGTAATACAATCACTCAACCAATTAAAGAGGTTAATAGATCTCATCAAATTATATTCAATAAAAAAGTAAGAACTATATATCAAATGATGGCCATAATCCCAATTTAAGTTAGACACTGATTAAATTTTATAATTTTGAGTTGAAGCTAAGCTATTGGTCTAGTGAAACATTGCATATATCCTAAACTATAAAGATGCATTTGGTCCAACAACCCAAATTTCATTATAGAATCACACATGCATTTCCAGCTAAAGAAATATTTTATATTTAGTTATTTAACAAATGTGAGATAAAATTGATAACCTAAAAAAATTGGTTTTAGTATGCCAAATATAGATATCCTCTAAGGACTAAAAAGGTTAAATAATAAAAATTGTGTGACACCGTAGTTTGAATAAAAAATATTTTTAAACTTCAAGAGTTTAAAAAACGTCTTTTTAATTTTTTAAAATGATTCAAAAAATATCCTTATGATTAGTTTTATATGATCCAATAAAAATTTTGTTAAAAAAATATACTAAACTATTGAAAATTTTCCTAAAATACTCTTAAACTTAAAAGAAAAGTAAAAGAAAAATACTCCATTATAAGAACTAAATAGTTTCTCGATGCTTTACAAATCATTGGAAAATAGTCAAAAACTTTTTCAGGAGTTAATCCTCAACACATGCAACCATAGCATTGGAAATGTTGGAATTTATGTCCTAAAACTAATAGTTTGTAATCATATTCTATTCAATAAAGTCGTTATTAGTACTATAATCTTAAACCCAATAAAGTAAAGATCCGAGACTATTATTGAGTAAACTTAAACTTTATGTAGAGACATAAACGTTGATCAAGTTCGAGTATATAGCCTAAATAGTCTATAGTATACGAATACGGTTGGGCACCTTATTTTGAGGACACTATGGATGCAGCTCGCTTTGTAGTTAGTACAAACGATGTGATCTTAAATCGTTCATATAGAGACATGGAAATGAGGACATCTTATGTAACAAGTTTACATAAAACTAGAACCATGAAATAGTTGCTTTTAGGTTATAACACCCAAACAAGGAGTGAGTTATTATAACCCACCCCACCCCACTCCAACCCAAGGCCCAAACAGGCCATAAGAGTTTTAGTCTAAGTGGAAGTTTGTTGAAATTTATATCATAAAACTCGTAGTTTGTATCATATTATATTCAATAAAGTTGCTATTGATAAGACCTTGTAAACATAAGTTCATAGTTAGTTCAAGATTAAAATTAAATTATACTGAATGTCTACAAATGAAATAATCGGTTTTATTAAAGTTAATGGTGTTAAAACTTAAAAGCGACTATTTCATGGTTTCAATCTTATGTAAACTCTTTATATAGGATGCCCTCACTTCCATGTCTCTATATGAACTATTCAAGATCACATCGTTTGTACTAACTACAAAGCGGGCCAGATCCATAGTGTCCCCAAATAAGATTCCCAATCGTATTCGTATACTATATACTATTTAGACTATATGCTCAAACTTGATCCACGTTTATGTCTCTACATAAAGTTCAAGTTTACTCAGTTATAGCCTCATGTTCTTAGTTAATTGGTTTTAACATTATAGTATCAATAACGACTTTATTGAATAGAATATGATTACATACTACTAGTTTTAAGACATAAATTCCAACAGGGAATACTCTCACGAACTCTTGACAGCGTTGGGAACTCACTCACGAAACTTTCGATGCTTATATACGATGTCAGGAGTAAATGTTTTTCCCAATGGTGTATTGTACGGTCGAGAGTTTGATTAGAAAACTGTTTTTTTTTTCTTTTTGCATTTCCATTATTATTTATTATTATTTTTCTTTTAAATTTTTTCATTTCCACCTCAACTCCATGGAAGTAACAAGAAGCTCAACTCTACCTGGGACAAATGATCTAACTCAAATTCTATAAATTTTGTTGAACTTAGTAATTTTCTTTATTAAGCTATGCCCTTAATTCACTGTAAAAAGTTAAAATGACTAAATTTACAGTCCCATAAGTTTCACTCAACAAACAAAAGGAAAAAAAAAATACTTATTTTATAATATTCATGGAAATGTCAATTATTTCAATGACTCAATCCCTTGCATTTCAACCAATATTGATACCAATACCAGAAGAAAAACATATTTTAATAATACATTTGAGAAAGCTATGTATCTTTTGGTCATTAACACCTCTCGTACATTGACTGAGCTACGCTAGCATGACATATAGACCTATAAGTTGTATGTATCGACTAGTATTCGATTAACATTAGACCATCTCTAAAATAATAAACACACTAAAAATATTTTAAAAAATAGTAATAAATTCAAAGATTAATTAATTTAATATGTATTACAATTGTCATCTAAGAGTTTTCATGTTTTAAAATCGATCAATGATTTTTATAATCTAACTTATCAAATAAATCTTTCTCAGTATAAGTTATAAGACAATCATTCATCAATTGATTTTTCATTCGATTACACAGTAAATTTTCACAATATTCATAGCAGAAAATGTTCTCTATAATAGCTGTTGGAACCGATAAAATCAATGTCAATGTGAGCAACAGATAAACTAATGGGTACACTTTATCTCCTTTTGTAATGGTCATTTTCACTACAAGATTATCAATGTTTTTCAATTCAACAAATTCTGAATGCATATCAATAATGTAATTTTGAAGTTGATTCTCAAGCATAGAAAGTTCAATAGGTGAAAAGTCTCTTGGTCAATTCTGTACTTGTTTCACTAAAACGATTTTTCAATTCTTGAAGTTGCATATCAATGACAATATAGGAAGACTTCAACACGATAATGATATAAATTTGTAATTGGATGAAAATTTTGACTTTGTTGTCCTTGAACTAAAAACATAGCATCCATTTTAAGAACTTCAATGTCATGACTATTGCAGAAATTAGAAACCGCCCTATATTATAATTATATTAAAAAATTCTAATTTTGAAGTCGGGGCACAACCACTAGACAACAACCATATTTTGTTTAAAACAAAACATTATTTAATATATATCGTAATTTGACACTTGAAAATTAATATTAAAAATACAAAAACCGATAATGTGAGGGGGCACGTGCCCCGGCTAACCCCTACATAAAGTCGTCAGTGGTCCCTAATATATGTAATTTCTACCTAGGACATATTTGGTAATTGTTTTATTTTTTATTTTTGAAAATTGTATTTGTTTTATCATCATGGTTTTCATATGTTTATATAAAAATTTGAATTTTTAGTCAGCTTTTTTTAACAGATTAATTCTATATTTTTTTTCAAAATTAAAATTTAGACGATTTATGAACCAATAGATGAGGAGGATGAGAATAATCTATTTAGTTAATAGATTATCATGAATGTGTATTATCAATTTCGTGGTTTGAAGTTCAATCTTCCTCCCTGTGATTGTAAAAATATATAAAAATAACATTATCATCACTATTTCGTAAACATAAATTTTAAACCATAAACTTTTTGGTTATATCAAATTTAAACCTTGAACTTTTGGACACACGCTTATGAAAAATTACGGTTTAAATGGAAACACACGTTAAAAGTTTAGTATTTTGATTAATACAATTGATATAACTTTTAAAGTCAAATATCTAAATTGATATAATTATTAGTTTATAAAGATTAAGTTGATACAAAGTTGAAAGTTTAAGAGAACATATAATTTTTATTCTTCTTTTTTAAAATTCTAAATAAATACAACGTTAAATATTCATTATTTCGACGAACAAATTGTCACCCTCTTTATTCTTTTAATTATAAATCTCTCAATTTTGTTGAATAATCAAATCCGTTGACAATCTTATTAATTATGATTAATGCTAATTTTGAAAGATTGTTTAATGAGCTTAACATAATTGACATCATTAATTTGTTCAATTATTAGATTGTAAAATTAGTTTGAAGTGATAATTTTTTTAAAATTATTTACAAATATAACAAAATATAAGTGTCTATCTATGACAGACATAGACTACTATTGTATCTATCATAATGTAAATAAAATATACAGATAATAGTTTTTTTTTGTTTTATCGTAATTTATTATACTGTCACGATCTATTGCAGATAAACCAAATACGATAAACACAATAGATGTAATGAACAAGATAAACACCAAATTTCATTCAACACCATTCGGATGGAGGAGACGCTCAAAGATCTATCATTAGTGGCACGTACCAACGCAAGGGGCGTCGCTCTCCACCACCACTTGAGTACTCAAATTGCACTCCACCACCATTTTAAGCCCATAGAGAAGAGCAAGAGTCTCCACTTCCAAAGCAACAATCCCCATCCGAAGTAAGAAATTAAAAAGAAAGGAGGAAAATTAAATAAATTATGTTTTCTTAAACTTATGCCTACATTATGTTTTCGTTATATTTATAAATTTTGCATTGCCATAAATACATATAAAAAATGTACTGTCTTTCGATAATTACATCGCATAAATATATGTAAAAAACGTGGAGTTTTTCGTCACATAAATTAAGTGGACAAATATTTAAAATACCTGCTCACACATGATATGTGACCATATACTAAAATAAACGTTGATAGAAATCAAATTTAAAATTTTTCTTAAAACCACACAACTTTTTGCCCACGTGTATATTTTCACCGGCAAAAATGATGATGTGTCCACGCAATACACAAATTTTGTCCATGTACATATTTTCGTTGGCAAAAACAAAGATGTATGCATGCAATGAAAACTACGTAGATACATTATATCTTTGTCCATTTTTTTTTTACATTGTCAGAAAAATTGTCGGTAAAAATCAAAATTCTTATAAGAATTGGAATCCATACAACAATCGCACGGATAAGAGCCTCATCCTTCCCACGAAGAGTAGCACCCACACCATTAGAAAAAGATTGAGGCCGGCAAACTAATATTAATATTGTTTCAATGCCCAACTAATATTAATTATATGCATTATTATTGCTTCCTAAGAGAGTCTACTATACCAAACCCATTAATAATCTTTGTAAGAGTAAGAAAATGGGTAACATATTTCATATGTAACATATTCTAATCTTACCTACACTATCAAACCATTTTATGAGTGAAAATTGTAACTTGAAATTGCTTTATAATCTTTACAGTCTTAACAATAAGTTTCAATATGCTATCAAAGACATTTGAGCTTTTCATACCAAAGGTTTTGTTCGTGACTCTAGTTTTAATTCAAGAAGCTGCAATTCTGTTACTCGCTTTGAAAATCATCCTCTATAGGTAGATATTGTTTGTATATCTACTTATTTGTTGTACCTTTATTTACATTTTTCTTTTTAGAAAAGACATTGGTTACAAATCTCTCATAAGTATAAATCAAGAAAATCAACTAATTAATTGGTCCACAGAAAAAACACAAATATAATATAATAAATGAATCATTTTTTTTCTTTAAATTGAATTTTTGATTCCCTTTTTACCAAAAAGAAAATAAATTTAACAGGTTGATTCAATGTGTTATTAGCTACACAAACTTTGACATTTTATCTCACAAGGTTTGTAGTGTTATGTCATATTGGTCCATCTATCTAAAATTTCAATTAATTTTGTAACAAAAGTTGGAAGTAACATTATTTTATTATTGATTGCATTTTAAAATAAAATATTTCTGTTTTAATCATTTTTAGAATAATAGAACCTTTATTGTTAATTATTTTAAATAACATGTCTTTTCACTTTTCTTCCTTTCTTTTCCCCTCCCTTCATCTTCCTTATCATTCCTTTCAATGGCTACCTACTATTGTATATTTATATATCTATATATATATTCCATTTTCCTCCTGCTTTCCTCTCCTTCTCCATCCTCTCATCCACCTCATACTTGAAATATACTTAATATACTTTCATTTATATGATTAGACTTTTAAGTCAATCGATTATTTAATATGATATCAAAGCATATATAGGTATAAAGAGATTTAGTGTGTTAGATTGATACGATATTAAATTTATGTATGTCATACCACGATTAAGATGATTATCATTTAATGTGCTCTATTGTTTTTATAAGAAAGGTTATAATTAAGGAAAGTGGAAGAAGACAAAGAAGGATAAAAATTAAAGAAAAACAAATGTGTACAATCACGTAAACATCAATATTGATTAAATATAGCAAAATAAACTAAAATCTTTAAACAAATACACCAAAAATTTCGAATTCTATCCAAATATTTTCAACTTAATTTTTAAAAAATTCGAAACAACTTTCTTTTAAAAGATAAAAAAATAGGTATGCATTCAATTTTTGTTAGAATGAACAAATAAAATTTGATGGAATAGAAGTGTATTTTCTTCTGAATATACTTCAAACTTATCCACAATTATAGAAAAGCAGTTACAATCTTTTGTTTAGTTTGTTTGTTTGATTGTTATTTTTTCTAAATAAGACAAAGACCAATTTGTTTGTTAGTTTCTTTTTTTTTTTTTAATGATTTATCCCACAAATTTAAATACTATTGTAATTTATACATTTTAAAACGATTATTTTAGTCTCTATATTTAAAAAAAAAATATTTTAAATATTGTACTATTGTGTTGAAGGGTGATTTTTTAAAAAAAAAAATCAAGATAATATAAAGATAAATCAAGATAATATGAAATTACATAAAATATAAGATGAGACATGATTTAATTTAAGTTGTTTAGATTAGGAAATCTCATATCTTAATCGGAGATCAAGCAAATCTTCAGTAAATATATATATTTTTTATTTCTTATGAGATAACTAAGACTTCAAAGTAAATCTGTTGACTCCTTATTTCCTCTATAAAAAAAATAAAATTATTGTAAGACATACAAAAGAAACAAATTTAATTTTAAAAGCTAAAATGATTAGATTGAAAATTTGAACGACGAAAATAAAGGGAAGTCATAAGTAGAGAAACAAATAAGCTATTTAAAGTTAAAAAATTAAAATAATAAGAGTGGATTTGTCTGGAAGGTTCGTACCGTAGTGGTTAACGCTAAGGAGCGCAGCGTAGCGTGAGAAAAGAAGAGACTATTGCTTTGGGCCCAATTACCTGACCCTAATCCTTCCCTCTCTCTTTCTTCCATTCCTAACAGAAATTTCTTTTCCTCTTTCCATTGCCTTTCTCTCTATTTCTCCTTCTTCTCTTCTTCCTCATTTTCATTATCATTCCCATTTTCCGCCTTTCTTTCTACTTCTCTTTCTTCCTCCTTTAATCCTTCTCCGCTCTTCTTATTGCTTCCTGATTCTTCTCCGCCGCGTCCTCACGTTTTCCGCCGATTTTCCGGTGAGTTTTTATGATTTTTGTGATCATCTTTGGTCATTTTTTGCTTATCGATTTCTTTTGGTTGATTTTCTGATCAAACGCGCATTTCTGTGGTGTTTTTAATTCTATTTTATTCTTTATATGAGTTTTTTTTTTTGCTTAATTCTTGTTTTTGTGTTTTGTTTTGTTTTGTTGATTTTTTTGGTTTATGTTCTCTTGCTTTATAACTTGATGTCGGAATTTATCCTTTGTCAAACTTACTTATTGCCGTTGATGTTCTTGCACGATCTTCTTCGTGTTTCGATTTTCGCGATGAGTGTGAATTTGCATTCTACTTGTTTATTTCTTTCGTTTTTCAGTGTGATTGACTTTTTTTTTGGCTGCATTAGAAATTCATGACGGATTGACTTAACTTTGTCAAACTTGCGGATTGCTGTTGTTGTATTTTGACGATCTTCTTGGAGTTCCGATTTTCTTGATTAGTGCAAATTTGAATTCTATTAGTTTGTTTGTTTCTTTTTCAGTTTTTAAAATTTATTGACGTATGTTTTCAAAGTGATTGATATCTTTATAAGAGTTTAAATTAGACTGCCATTGTGAAACGTGCTGGTCACTGGTCCTTGGAAGTTGGACGTTCTCCTTTGTATTTCAGTTTTGTGATGAGTGTATGTGTGAATTTTACATACGGTGGGACTCTGAAGCTAATTCACAATGTCTGTGTTTGGTAGTTTTGATCTTTCAGTTCTGAGGTTGTTATGTATTATCTATCTATCGTGTAGGACTTCATTGAACTGCAAGTTTATGATGGTTTAGGAGATGCTTTGTATATTCAACCTTGTGGTCCAAAGATTTTAGAAGGTTGGTTGTACTTGTTGTACATTTAGAGCTTTTGAACAAAAAGATTGTGATGTGTTATTAGAAAATTTGCAACATGCAATGTTGTTTTTACCGTGTTACGATCATCTTATCCTAGGTTTTAAATCTACTTAGCTTAATGCATGCATCTGGAAGTTGGATGACTAAGCATTAGACCTCATAGTTCTAACATTTAAGTATTCGACCAATTTTTTTACCAGTAAAAATTGGAAATAAAATCTACACATGTTCGTTTGCTCCAATTTTGATTGAGCTGATTAGCCAAAAGGAACTACCTAAGGATCGAAAGCCAAGGGTGCTCCCTCCTAAAGAGATTGTACGACAAAAAGGTTTTCCAATCTGTAATAATAATGGAAAGATTTTATTACGAAAGATGTCTTTGTGATTTGAACTCCACCAAGAGGCCATATGTTGTATACTATAGATGAGAAGAAGTCTCAGTATTTCACGAATGAAATTTCTGCTTTGATCTTGCCAGCACACCAGTTCCTGTGTCATCATGTTTGATTCTTTGTATTCTTTCTTTGGGGGTTTTAAGCAATCTTTCTACATGGGGAATATTTGAGCATGAATACTAATATTACTTTGTGACTATTTAATTTATCTTCTGACCTGCTTCTTGCTCATTGGCGCATTATAGATTAAGAAGAATGTCAAGTGTTATCCCTTGTTAGATAATATAAAATTGTAATGAGAGATGTGACATTAAACAAAGTAAAATGCCATGGTTTGTACAAAGTTCTTTCAGTTGGCAATATAAGCAAAAGGATTCCACCTAGATGAGTTTTGGATGGTAGAACCGCTCCATTGTTCTCTTGTAGAAAAGAGGGAAACTACTAATTAATTACAAAAGTAAAGCTTCTTAAGGAAACCTTAAATTTGATAAACCTATAGTACCTCTCCCGTCCTAGTGCCTTAACTGGGATTCTGAGAGCACTCTGCCACAACTCCCTTGCCATCTGTTTGGATGAAACCTTTTGATATGTAGTTCCTTCACTTTGCTTTTTAGTCTCTCCTATTGTTTTGGGTTGACCTTTATAGAGTGGTGAATGAGAATGATGCTCTTGTTTTAACTCTGCCCATTATGTTTAGTTTTCTTCATTCGTTGGTTGAGCTGGCTTACCTTTTACTTTGAAAACAGGTGTGAATAGGCAGAGAAGAAGTTAGAGAATTTGAAGGAATTGCGCATCTTGTTTCTTTTGAAGCTGTGGCATGCTGTAACCCAAGATTGAAACAAGCGATCATGTCACTAAAGAGCCAGGCCGAGGAACTACTTAAGTATCTTGTACTATCAGATCCTGTTGTACCATATATTTCCATTCCCGCAGGCGTACTTGCTAGCAAATTGGTACCTTCCTGTCATTTATGGCTCTTTTAACTTGTTGAATGTGGGTCCCTTGCATGCGACTTTATCTTCAATGCAATCATCATGATGTTAAAAGGTTGATAATATGCTCGTAGTTAGTTTCTTTTCTCTTTGTGAGTTTGCATGTGAAGTTCTTCTTCTTTGTATTTATTTCTGCATCATTTGTAATTCATCCTATGGTTTCCAGGTCTATGATCTTACTGATTTGATAAGCAGTGTTTACTTCAAGAGCTATTCTAATCTTTCTAGGATTCAGCGGGTGGAGTGGAACAACCGGTACTTGATCATCCCCTTCTTTGCATTGGTTTATTTATTTTTTCTTTATAATATGTTTTTGTCTTTGCTGTTTTTACAGGGCAATGTCAACTGTCCATGCCATTTTCATCACAGCAGCAGCATTATACACGGTGTTTTTATCAGATCTCTACTCCGACCGATATTTTGGCCCTATTACCTTTCGTAGTTCAACAATATCTACATTTGGCCTGGGAGTAAGTGCAATCTTTGTACTAAATTCATATATACGAGTAGGTATATTATCATAGAGTGGGAAATTTAGTCTTATGCTGGAAATGTTAAGGGCCTCCCTCAACTTTGTGAAGCTTATAGACCATAGTGTGGTTCAGAGGATGGTTCTTGAAAGATTGAATTCAGATGGAAGATTTGTCTAGTTAAAATTTTTTTTAAAAAAAGATGGAGATTTTTGTTTCAGAGGATGGTTCTTGAAAGAATATGCCCTGATCAGGTCCTAAGAATTAGGATCGAAACCTAAAAGGAAATGAGATTTAAGACTTTGACATGGTACTTCCCTATCAATTTTTTTGGGTGGAGTAAATGATATAGATCATTGGTACTTCCCTATCAAGTTTTTTGGGTGGAGCAAATGATATGGATCATTGGTACTTCCTTATCAAGTTTTTGGTCATAATAATTGTTGATATTATATTAAATTTGCCATCACCTATTAGCTTAAGCTTTTTGGATGAATTCGTGATTTAAGATGGTAGCAAGTGGTCCAGAAAGGTCTTGTGTTCAAACTCTTGCAACGTTATTTCCTCCCCATTTAATATTGATTTCCACTTGTTGGGTTTTTATTGATATTTTAAGCCCATATGTGAGAGAGTGTTAGATATTATATTAAATTTGTCATCACCTATCAACTTAAGTTTTTGGGATGAATCGGTGATTTAAGAAACTTGAAGTTTCTCACTGAGAGGATAACAGTGGTATTAAGCTTTATTTATGAGGAACTATTGCATGGAAAGTTGGAAGGGGGGACAGAGAGCAGTGTGAATTTGGCATTTTGATAATTAAAACTCTCGACTGAAATAATATATAGGCTGAAAATGTGTTATCGAACAATCTAAAAATCTATGTTGATTTTTGAAAATTGTATCCAAAGAAACATGACTCATCGTTAACCACCATGACTTGTCATAGTGGTCAACGGATGTTAGTGTAAATAATAAAGGATTAAAAGAGAATAAATTCGAGTCATGTGCCCACCTTTCTAGGATTTGATATTCTAGAAGCTACCCTAGATGAAACATAGTTCAAAGTGTTGCTGTGTTCTAGAGAATGATAGAAGCTTAGAAGTAAGAGCACCTGAAAAATAATGCTTTGAAACCAATTTCATCATGGGGTAATTTAAATATAACCTTTGTTTCTGCATAAAAGTTTTCTTGTGCTACTTGATAGTTGATATCAAATGTTATGTGTAGGGTGGATAACATGTGGGCTTTTTTGGAGATGTCACGTTAGGAGAACATTATTCAATTCTTCAAACAACTGTTCTTATTACTTTGAAAATTTAGTTGTTTTATTATATTTGGAAGAGGATTTCAAGTAGTGCGTTAAAAGGGTCTAGTAAAAACCTTTGGATGACCATAGTCTTGGGTTGTCCTTTGTTTTACAGTTTGTTAAATGTCTACTTGGCATTGGTCTAATATTTACTTTTGTAAGGATTTTTGGGTGTGTTAAGCCCGCTGTGATTTTCCCCTTCCTTTTATCATTTGCCTGAAATGAGGTTTCACTTGGTCACTTCTATTCTACGTCTCTCAGAGTCTCCACCTTTTTTATTTTGGGTTTTCGTCATCCTCTCATTGATGGTGAGTTTTTGGAGGTTGTGGGTCTTCTTCCTATTGTTTCCGATAAGAGGTTTGTTGTTGGGATAAGGGATGTTTGGGTATGGATGGCTCCCTAGTCTATCTGAGGAATTTTTGTGTCGTTCCTTTTTCTTTTCCCTCAGTTCTCTTCCCATTTAGGGCTTAATTTTATTTTTTTTTCTCTTTGGAAGGTAAGTTCCTAAGAAAGTGGAGTTTTTTGCTTGAGAAGTACTACTCGCTAGAGTGAATGGTGAACACCGATCCTTATCTTCTGTCTTGTCGTGTCCCTAACTTAGGTTTCGTTAGGAGGAGGATCTTGACCATCTTTTGTGGGGTTGTGAGTTTGCTTTTTCTCTTTGGAGTTGTCTTTTTTAGGTATTTGGTGTCGACTTTTATTACATAATGGAGGAGATTTTTAATGAGATTTTCCTTTCGTGACAAGGGAATAGTCTTGTACCAAGCTTGTTTTTGTGTTATTTTGTGGGGAGTAGCTCGAGAGGAAGCCTTTAACTTTTCAACAAGTGTCACTTACAATTTTGTCAGTCTAAACATAGTTTAGTGGTTAAAGCATCTATAATCTACTGCTATCATAGAATCATTTCTTCAACCATTTCCCCAGTAATTATTAAATTCGGGATAGACTTAGTTTCGATGACGCTCCTGCAGGTGTCTGTCGGTTACTTCATAACCGATCTTGTGATGATCCTTTGGTTTTACCCTGCAATTGGTGGAATGGAGTATGTAAGTGCATTCTACTTTTTAAATATTACAAGCTATTTGTATGTTCCCGTCATCTTATCTTGTGTTCTTCCGGGAAAAAAACGTGGAAAATTCGTTGTTGACAACGTGGTGTTTTTATTTTTTCAGGTGATACACCATCTTCTTTCTGTCGTAGCTGTGGCCTATGCCATGTTGACTGGTGAGGGGCAGCTTTACACCTACATGGTTCTCATCTCTGAGACAACTACCCCTGGGATCAATTTGAGATGGTAATTTGCTCTTAAAAAGTTTATGTTAAAATACCATTTTGGTCCTTGTATTTCGAAGTTTATGTTAAATTACTATCCTTGTATTTCTGAATAAATTTTGACAACTTATTCACATTTTATATTTTCTTGCATGAAAACTACCGTCATTAATTAGTCAATTTTGATAAAAGTGAAGTTTGAGAAACTAAATTTAAGATTTATTAAAAGTATAGAGACTAAAATTGGACATGGATTAAAATTTTACCAACTTTAAAATAATTTTAAGCAAATTATAATTATCAAGTGAAATAGTGTGTTGATTTTGACTTGGAAATTGTTCATACATCCTCGGAATATAGTTTATTTTCTAAAATAATTTTTTCTTCGTAGGTACCTTGATACAGCTGGAATGAAGAAGTCAAAAGCGTACCTCATAAATGGAATTGTTATATTCTTCGCTTGGCTGGTGAGTAACAAAAAAAAAATCTTATTATTTATATATGTATTTTTTTTATATATTTATTTCGGGTATTTTCAAATATAGCAAAATATAACAAAATAATAGATTGTGATAGATGAAGATAAACTGCTGATCTATCATAGTCTATCAAGGATAGATTATGATATTTTGTTAGTTTTGTAGACACTTTTAGAAGTTTTTATCATATAAAATAAAATTTCATTTATTTTTCTATATCTAATAATTTCTATAATATGTATTTTTTTAAGCAGTTTGGACTAATATGAATATATATATATTTTGTTGTTCAGGTTGCGAGAATTCTCTTGTTCATGTACATGTTTTACCATGTCTACTTACACTTGAATCAGGTATAATCAATCTCTCAACTATTTGTTGAAGTTATTGGATTTACTACTGTCACTGTTTGCTCATTTATTGGCAAAATGCATTTCCAATCTTTTACTTCCCTTATTATCATTTGGGCATTTTGTTTGAATGAACATACTCATATGCTTGCCATCCAATCATATCTACTAAAAACTTGGAGAAGGGTGTGTTAATGGGATTTTCTTTTTAGACTCTAAGTTTTTTTTTTCTTGTTATCTTTCCATTGCCACTTTAATTTTTTTTTTTTATTTTAATATCCGTGTTTACACCCACCTCAACTAATCTCATGGGACAACCCACCTGATCCTTACAACATTTGAGTGTTAAAAGGAAATTTATAGCAAATTAATTTCTAGGTAGGTGGACATCATGGATTAAACCCATGATCACTTAGTTAGTTATTGAGACTATGTCTCCTTTACCACCAGACCAACCCACAAATGGGCTTTTCATTACCACCAAAATATTATAGGATCAAGCGGGTGTTGTGAGATTAGTTGAGATGTGTATAAGTGTAGGTATTAGAAAATGATTTTAGTATCACTCTTTTGGATTGAAGTCCTTTCTTGGTGCTAGAAGTCTTTAATCCTAGTGGTTTTTTTTTTTTTTTTTTTAAATTAAGAAAAACATATGAAATGCTTTAATATTCTCTCCCTTTGGGTCCATTTAGTGACGTTGGAGTGTTAGTAATAGAGGCTTCGTATTCTCCATAGCATGCAAAAGACCAATCATCATGTCCTTTTGGACAATAATTCTGTAATCATAGCCTCCATGGATTACTTTTAGCTTTAAATTCTTATATCATTTAGTAACTAAAGCATACAACAAATTTGTCAAAATATAGTGATGATTAGTAGTGTTTTATTATATATATGTACTTCACTTTCAATGAAATTTGATAAGGATTTATGTCTTGATTTGCTTAAATTAAAAAAAAAAAAAAAAAAAAAACCAATGCATATTTTTTTTTTTGTGTGTGTGGCCATTAACAGGTTCTGCAGATGCACGTTTTTGGGCAATTTTTGGTGTTCGTGGTTCCATTGATATTATGGATCATGAACTTGACGTGGTTCTCTAAAATATTTAGAGGATTGAAAAAGACATTGGCAAAGAGGCAATGAAAACCCAAATAGTCTACTATTTGGAACCAACCAGCATTGTGACATAAGAGGGAGGGTAGTTCAAATTATTAAAGCTCCTCTTCTGCTCCCACCTCCCACCTCCCACTTCCCCCCACTTTGTACATCTCCAACTTTCAAAATTTGTACAATTTCATGTTAAAATTAAGTACATAGATAGCCATTTCTACTAGGAAAAGAAAAAAAAAGAAAGAGAAGAATTAGCATAATTTTAATGTCATTATGATTGTTTATTGTAGATATTTAGGAAAAGGATTTCTTCTTTTTTCACTCCTTAATTTCATGCCTTGCTTTTGTTGATAATATTTATTTGTTCCATGTACTTCAAAATGTTTAATAAGTCATACTTAGATTGTATGTTTTTAGCAAGTTTTTAAACTTTTAAATGATCTAAAAGGCCTCTTGTAGTTCATTGAAACCTTAATTAGTTGGTCTTAACATAATACATGCTGGATGTAATTTGAACTTTTTAAATTGTATTTGATCCTCGCGGGTTAATTCACACAAAAGTAATCAATTAAACTCAAAGTTAACCGAAATCTATGTGAACAATAATAAACCTTCAGATTAAGAGTTAAATTTGTAGTTCAATGAGAATATATCTTAACCTGACGTTAGATATCTATATTTTTTAATGAACAAACAACAAAACTTTGACATGTAATCTAACATAAAAAGTGTGGGTAAAGCTACGAATATAATGGAAGAGTTTAGGGTTTCTCATATGTTTAGGTCCAAATTGATATGATGGTGAGGATGGGGGAAATCTTTCAGCTTTACAAATTTAAAATTGAGTTGGGAAATGGAGGACATAGAATTGGAATTGGAAGAGGAGGTGTTGTTATCTTGATTATCACTTAACTGTCTCTCTAGAATTTGCTGTGTCATTGAGGGTTTGAGGGACAATGTGAGTTCGCAATCACATGTTTGGTCCTCTAACATTGACTCCCCAACGCATTCTTCCTCCCATTCTGACTCTGACTCTGATTCTGATTCCTACAAAAGTTTCAATTTGCAAATTTCGGTTATTATTTCATTTCATGTTCACGGTAATTTGGATAAATAGTCATTTGGAAGTTCTATATCTCATGAGATAATTTAGTTTTTAGTTTTCAACTTTGAAACAGTAATTATATATTTAAAAATCAAATGAATTACGTTATCAAAACTTAAAATTGAAATTTTACCATTAGGCCATGGTTATACTTTAAGTAGTGTTTCAAAGATAATGGAGGGTAACAGAATTTGCATATCTCAATGGTACGAGTTTCATCTTTGGAAGTCTGATCACCAATCAATAACAGATTGATGTAACATGATTTCGTAAGGCACATTTGAGGTGGCGTCAAATATTTGAACTTTTTTTGGAGGGAGTTAGTAACAAACTGGTCTTCTAAAAAAGGTAAAAACTAACTGGTGTTAATAAGTCAACATGCCTCCAAAAAAAAAATTCAAATCTTAGACACACTACCTTTGAAAACAATATATACACACACGTATCTAAATAGCCATTACGATTTACTGTTTCGTCTTAGAGTTTTATATTATAAACTGACGACTCAATGGTTCACCAACAACTTAACTCAATTGGTGTTTGTGTATGTGTAAAGAAACTGGCACTTGAAGTATGCGGTTCAATTTTTTCTTTTTCCAACTTGTACTTAAATAATGACTTGATCGTTTGAACTTATTGAGATAGAAAAAAACTCAGTGTTGTCTAGACTGTTATCTAAGTTTTTGCTATCCAATAAACACTATTTTTTAAAAGATTAAATTATTTTTATTACTATTTCTATTTCTTTGAGTAAAAAGGAATATTGAACTCGATATGTACTTGTACAATTCCCACTTTGAATGAAAAGGATATTTGAAACCGATTCAATTTACATACCATTATATAATGTTTTTAAAAGTTTGTTAGAAGACATATAAATTAATACTGTATTAAGGATTATTTTCAAAATTAGAAAAAAGAAAAGAAAAGAATGGTAATGGTGACAATGTGTTGGATGAGATAATTAACTATAAAATGAATATGATATTTTGAATTAAATAAAATTTGGAGCACTGATTACCTGTTGATAAATAATTCGGTCTTTTATGTTGGAGGAAGGTTCGTCTTTTGTTTTATCTCTACAGAACACTTCTTCTTCTCTCAATATTCTGCAAAATATTGAATACCGATCAGTAATAATATATAATTTATTTTAACATTGTTTTTAAAAATATATTTAAATACAATAAAATTGTAATTTTGTAAACCAACTAGTTAAAAAATAAAATAAAAAGAAATATTTATAAAAAATTACAAAATTTTAGATCATATAGATGATAAGTGAGTATTGTCATTTACAATAAATTTTCAAAATAAAGATTGATATTTCAAACATTTTATGATGAAAATTACATCATATATATATATATATGTGTGTACATATCAGTTAAATAATATAATGTAAGAAGTATTTGATGTCGATCTCAAACGTAAACCCTTAAATATAAAAATGAAGAGAAAATAAACTATAATCTGAACCCACATCTCATAACTCACACGCACTCTAATCAAACTTCAAAATCTAACATTTTAGTATTTGATTTTTAAATTATATCTTTTGCATAAAAAGCTATTCTAGGGAACCTAGATTTTGCATTAATGATTTAATCAAATATTTGAATTTGTAATTGTCTTCCCGACAAAATTTATTGGTAGCTTCCACTCACCCTATCGTATTTATAAAAAGAAAAATGATTTATTTGTATTAGAAAAAAACTCGTTTAATTGTGTAATATAAATTTTGTGTGAATGCATGCTTTGTTTGTTTCTTATTTTTTCTAAAACAAAAAAGGCAAAGACTGAAATTATTTTTCTATGTGATGACTATGTTTTGTCATTAACCATAACCACTCCCGAGTATAAGAGTAAAAAATAGATTTTTTTTCTTTTCAAAAAACTGCATCTTCCGTTAGTGGATTTTTTTAAATATTGTTTTTTAAACAGGATTTATTAAAAGAAAATAAGAAAGATTGTAAAAACAAAAAAACAAAACAAAACAAAATCTATAGAAAGGTGTGATGATGGGTTCTTTTTTCTATAGAATGTAAATTCTTTTTTTTTTTGAAAAACCTCTACAAATAAATAGTTTTTTAAAATTATCGAGATAAATATTGTAGCTACGATCAAACCATACATGAGAAATCAAATGAGATGGAAGTCAGGTCCAAAGCATTCTTTAACATTTGGGTATCTTCTCCAATAAGTCTATTGATGAAAAAACAACCTTTATTGAAATGGTGAAGAAAGCTAAGGTACGACATGCCACCTTTTATTTGTTCACAACTTTTTTTTAAACAAATTCTAGGTTTTTGTGTGAAGAGTGATTCTTTAGGAAGGTCTCATCTTCACTGTGTAATCTTTTTAAAAACTACAATATTTCTCAAAATAATTTGAAACCATACAACTTTAAAAATATTAGAAAATGAACAGAAAGAAAGAAAGAGTGATTGCTATCCGTATGCACAGGGCCATGCACGTACATAAGTATATACTGTCTCCAACCATTCTTAATTCTTATTATTCAGTTTCTTTATTTATATTCGCTTATCTTATTAAAATAAAATTGTCACACATTTGTAACCAATCTGGATTTTAATCTTATAATCATTTCAGAATTTATAGTCAAAATATTTATTTTTCTTTTCAAAAATATATTTTTATTTCTAGGTTTTAAAATTAGATTGAATTTTCAAGACATTTCTAAAAAAAACCCTCAAGAAAACAAGGACACCTTTTAGTTATAAGCTTAAATTTTCAAAATACATAAATGCAATACTCATAGATAATAGCGGTTTTTTTCTTTAAAAAATTGTACTTGTTTTCTTTCCATGGTTTTCACATTTCTTAAACCATGTCTTAAAAGAAATGTTAATATCTTAAAACATCTGTATAAAGTTTACAATAAAACAAATAAATTTGTTTTGAGGAGAAGTAATGTTTATAAATTCAATTTTGAAAAATAAAATCTAAAAATTAAAATAGTTTTCAAATGAACGGAAGTTAGGAAACAATGTAGAATTTTTTTATTTTTTATTTTTTTTCGAAAAGCACCCATATCCTTTGTGTAACCCAATCAGCACTCAATAATGAATGCTTGTCACATGCAATTTCTTTTAAAAAAATTATATATGTTCTATTTAAATTTTACTTTTACTTCAATTATAAACTTTAGGTGAACCTAATCATTGACTAATGATTTATATCTCGATAAAAATCACTAATAATAGAATTTATTTTCAAATATAGAAAAATGAACTAAAATATTTACAAAATATAACAAAATTTCAGTATCGATATCTACCCATTATAGATATGGATAGACACACTTCTATCGATAGTAACATTATAAATACCAACAAAAATCTATATAAATCTTTATCAATATTTATGATTGATAAATTATAAAATTGTGCTATATTTACAAATATATATTTTTTTTTTTTTGTAGTTTTATGATTTGAAATAATTTTGCAGACGAGGATGCTATATGAGAAGAGAAAGGAAAGTTGAGGAACGTACTCGTTGGAAGAGGAGATTGAAGAGAAGAAGGTTTTGATATCACAAGAGTGCAATGTTCTTCTTCTGTGCTTCATGCCTTGTCTCATCACTAAATCCTCGCACTTACTCCCATTTTCTAATTTAATACTTCTGTACATCTACTCAAAATACATAATAAATCATAGAATGAATTTATATTTTAAATATATATTTACAAATATAACTAAATATTCTACTATATTTGTGATAGTTAGCATGATAGATATAAATAGTAGTTTATCGTGGTCTATCATTGTCTATCAAAGTAATATTTTATTATAATTAAAAATATTTTCAACATTTTTGTAATTAAAAAAAAAATTTAAAAGTAACCTATAACACCGTTTTTTTACATAATCGTAAATAAGACAAGTAATTAGATATATAAAAATCATATAAACAGGACAATAATATGACTATTTATGATATTTTATTAAATGGTAAAAAAATAAATTCTAATTTTTAAACTTGAATTGAAATAAGTAACACTCTTAACATTAATAATTTAATATATAACAATATTTCAAAAGAATTACAATATAACAAAATACAAAATGCATGTTAATCTCTATGATTGTTATATTTACAAAGGTATGTATCTAAAATCAAACTAAATATATAATTTAGCCTATATATAATATAATTATTTTGAAATAGAATATGAATATTTGTAAGTAATGATTAAAATAAAAGAGTAGCGTCGCCATGCAAGAACTCATAATTATTCTACTTCTTTGTTTTTAATTTCATATTTAATTGAATTAAAAAGGCTACTTTTTTCTGTCCCGATGTATGGAATTTACCTAACCAAAACTTAACTCTTTATTTTAATTTCTAAAAGGAAAAAAAAAGTAGAAGACGAAGAGAAAAGCTTCTTTAATTAATTAAAAACCAATGTCCTAATCCTATCCCTATGAATTAGCTATTAATCTTATCTGTTTGGCTTAATTCCATTTTCACATTTGGAGAGAGAAAGAGAGAGTCCTACTCTACTCACTTACCCTCATTCAAATATTTGAATAGATTCATTTTAATTACAGATCGTAATTGTTTCATTAATTTTGCTAATTTTGAGTTTAATTATGTGTTACAAAACTCTAATCTACTTAACAAAATATGTTTCGTTTGTATGATTCGTGTACAAAAATGTGTTTATTCAGTGGATTTGTAACACCCCAAAATTTTTAAGTTATTTTTTGTTATCATTTTATTAATTTTGGGTGTTATTTTGTGAAATGATTTTAATTCGTAGAGATTAAGTGTTTTGAAAAAATGTGGGGTTAATAGTTGAAAAATTGGTAATTCTATTATTATTGTTATTATAATTATTAAGAAGAAATATAAAAGAGGTGATAGAAGAGTTATTAATGAAGAGAGAGGGAAAATTAAATAGGAATAGGGAGAGATGAAGGAAAAGATGAGTTAATTGGGGGAAATTAAATAATAATAATAATAATGGTATTATTATTGTTATTATTATTATTATTTTATATATTTAAATACCCCTCGGGATGCGTGCCGTAGTCACTATTCATCACCTTCTTCCTCACTAGAACCCTAGCCTTCGTGCCCCATTCATTGTGCACCTCCGGCCGCCGCGAACCCCACGACCAACGCAGCCTCTGCACGACGACGATCGGCCGAACGAAGCCTTCTCCGCTCGCGCCTCAGTCGTCCAGCCGCTTGCGTCTCTGTTCGTCCAGCCGCACGCGTCTCAGTTGTCCAGTCGCACTCGTCCAGCCGCACGCGTCTGTCTCCATCGAGCCTCGTCCGAATAGCAAGCCAAGCGTCTCCATTGCTTTGAGCCGCACGCGTGAGTTCTTCTCCACCGAGCCGCGTCCGAGTCGAAGCCTCTTTTAGTCGAGCCATCTTCAAGTTTAGCCTCTTGCAACCTTTTGAGCTATTTGGGGTGAGTTTGTATGGGTTTGGTACACCCAATTAAATATTTTTTTATCTTAATGAGATGGTATTTGGAATAAGTTGATCTATGGTTGCTTGAAGGTTCAAGTGAAATTGGTGGAAATAGGACTGTGAATTTTCCAGTTAATGTGGTGTTGGATTCAACCCTAATCTTGAGGTAAGCTTGGATAAGCTTGGTTACTAATTAAAACAGTAGGGTGATAATTAACAGAATTATTGACTTTGAATTTTACTGGTGGTTAGGTTTGAGTATTGGGAGAACTTGATTATCAACCAGTAAATTATTTTAGTAGATCTCCAGGTAAGAGATTTTTCCCTTTTTATTGAGATGCAACACCATTGGTGCATGATGTGATTATTATGTATTTTTGAGTTATGTGTGTTGAGCTGAGATGTTGATGATATAATGAGCATGTATAGCCTATAGTGTTCTGTTGGTCTGCTGGTTAGAGTCGTACCACGAGGGGTCCATCAAGGTTCTCCCCTATATATGTCTGAGTAGTTATTGAGACGTGATTCGACGGGATCAGCCCGACTCTCCTTTAGAGTGATTCCTTTAGGCAGTTCAGTCCCGATGGGATTACTGGATAGTGTGCGTTCGAGAGGACCATAGCGTGTGGTACTTTATTACAGAACTCTAACAACACATAGTGAGACTAAGTATGAGTCTCTTACTGAGTATAAATTTATACTCATTTTTTTAAATGTTTAATTTTCAGGTAAGGGTAAAGGCAAGGGCAAGCTGACGAATGATAAGAAGTGACCGTGGAACACCATAGGGAATAGTTCAGTTTTTCCGCATTTATGTTTCAGTAATTATATTTTTGGATTTCAGAACTTTGGTATAATTATTTGAATGTATTTCTTTTATTTTATGGGCCCAAACTATTTTGTTTTACCAATTTAATTACTTATTTATTTTCTTATTATTAAAAAAAAAAATTCTCAACTTATAAATTAATTTTCCTTTAAAAAAAAACTATAGACTATACATGCTCATTATATCATCAACCTTCTAGTAAAGTTGGATTGTTACAGGATTTGTGTATTGTTTTGTGATCGGTTTATGAGATAGATTCAGCAGACTAGAACTCGATCAAGTTTATACTAACTATATTAGCACGAGGAAATATTGAGAATCAAGCACGATCAGATCGCGCAACGAACAATATTAACAAACGAATGAGAAAAGAAATCAGAGACGTTTTGTTTTGTGAATAGATGAGGAAATGCAATTGAAATATATATATATAGAAGAAAAAAGGAATCACTCAGTCGAACGGATATAGCGATGAAAATTAAGCGTTATATCAAAATTCAATTTCGAAAAAGTACCTGTAAATGGCTCTTTATGTGTGAAATCTGCAGTCCTTTCACTCCCATCATTTGCAGGATTTTTTTCGGCGTTGCTTCTGCAACAAGTCAGATCTTCAGAAAAAAGGCAATCAAAGATTCGAATACGGACGATCGCGCATAATCGCTCTCTCTCTCCTCTCTCTCTCCTCTCTCATGTTTTCCGAAACAGTTTTCCAATTCCAAAGCCAAAACTGGCCGTGAAATGAACGAAAGAAAAGCTTTTAAGTACTAATCAATAAATAAATTACTTACGGTTTCTTCCGCCGAGGATCTCGACTGTCTGAACAAAGTACCGATGAAGCTCCGGCGTCCACCGCAGACGTGGAAGCTCCGATTTATTGTACTGTCTAACTCCGATTCTGTCCGAAGCACAGGATTTCATCTTCTCTTAGAGAGAAAAAACGAAGAAATCAAATCTGATTATGGAAACGAAGCAGAAGAAGATTGAATCGTCATACAAGAACAGGTGAAGATGAAAAAAGAGGAAACCGATGAATCAAATGGATAGAATCGCTAGGTGAGATAAAAAATAGATGAAGATGAAGATGAAAGAGATTGTTGATTTAGAAAATATGGGTTCAAAGTGGTGAAAAATGGAAGGGAAGAGAGAATGAGAGGGGCGGGCAGCAGCAATTATAGAAAGGCAGAAACCGAAATCCTCTCTTAAGTCTAACGCCCTAGACTTTTACACTACGTAGTTTCTATGAACTTCCTTTTCATGCTTTTTCCCCCTTTTTATATTCGCTCTTTTATTTCTTTTTCAAAAATTCCTTCCATATTATATATATATATAAATTGACAAATTATTTATACTCCTTCAAAACTACTAAAAACAAAATTTATAATATTTCGTAAATAGAATTATTTAGAAAATGTAATTCAATTTAACAATATTTTAATCAATTTTTATTATGAATATTTTTGTAAATAAATTAAAATATTTACAAAATATAACAAAAAAGACAGACATCGATACACATGTTGATACATTTGAATTTTTTTTATATTTTATAAATATTATTGTTAGTTTTGTTATTGAAAGTTTCACTTTTGATCAGTAGAATTTAAATAAAAACGAGTATTTCGAAGCTCTTGTAATAAAAACAAGCAAGGTAACAATTTATTTCTTATATTCTTATTTTTATAACCATATTACCTTCTAAATTTAATTATTAAATTTCAATACGTCTTTATTTATTCCTAGCGCTTAATGATTTTGGATATATGAACGTAGTTGAAATATTTTGGTTAATCATTTTTCGTCTAGTACTGTGTTAAAAAAATTGTAATGATCTATAATATTTAGTTAGATAATCAAATTCAACATAAGAATTTGATGAAAATTTTCGGATAATAAACGTTACAGAATTAAGATATTAAAATTTAGAAATTATAAGGGACTGAATCAATTAATTTAATTACTTCCATGAAATTTCATACGAAAAGTGAATATTATTTCTTCTCTCTCTCTGGATATTAACATTTTCTTTGAGGTTCCAACTTTTGAAAAATTCCTTTCACATAACTAAATATATGCTTTATGGTTTTATTTTCTTTCTAAAATATATTAAAAAAAGTTTTTTTTTTTTTTAATTTTTTCTTTATATACCTTTCTATTAATTAAGAATGAGTAATCGAACTTTTAAAAGTATAAAAATAAAATTTGTCGTACTAAGAAAGTCTGAATATTTATTTTCAAAATGTTGACTAAATATATTTTTAGCCTTTAATCTATTCAACCATTATTGTTAAAAAAAATTATAGATTGCATTGCGAAAAAAATTAAAATTAATTGTATTCGTCCCCAATTTAAATTTGGTTGGTGTGTGAAGATAAACTTACCTTATTATTAATACTCATTAATTAAAGTAGAATTTTAAATTAGTCATTAAATTCTCATAACACACATATATATGTATATGTATAGCAAACTTAATTCAAATATTAAGGATTAAAACATATTGAAATAAAAGTAAAATTATATTTTATTATATATTTGAAATATTATATAACCACACTGATCTTGTCCCTATGGTTTTCTTAGCAAAGATGAGATGTTTGGATTAAGTTGTTTTTTTTAGTATTATAAATTATAATCTAAATATGTTATATTATGGATATGTTAAATTAATCGTGTAGCGTAAGATATGACTTATAGTGTACTTGGAATATATTTTCAAGATTAATTTTAAAAATAAGGCATTTTAGATAGAAAAAAACTAGAGTATTTAGTAACCACTCAAACTACTTTTAAGTTTACTGGTGATTTAATTATATATAGATAATAATTACTAAAAGACTAACCTACTAGATTCATAATATTTTGACTCAAACTACTTTTTAAGTTTATTGGTGAATTTGGGACCTCCTGTCATTGAAAACATACATATCATAGTAATTGAACTCATGTTGAAACATTTTGATTCACTACGTCAATAAGTAGTAAATATGTGAAGTATCATTTTGAGTATAATTCAAATTACAATAAAAATATGTATTTTCTATCCAAAATATTAAAAGTTCAAATGATCAAATAACTAAGGAATATTTTTTATTATGTTTTAAAGTATAGCATGATGTGGTTAAGTTTTGAAAAGAGCAATAGTTAGTGTAGTTTGTTTATTTAATATTAAAGTTTTGTGATTTTTTCCTATAAAAGGTTGGGTTAGTTTATAATTTAAGTTCATTCTTCAACATATCAAACATTTCATATACATAATCATTTTAAATGTTATAAGGGATATTTTTATTTAACAAAATGGTATAATGTGAGTTATACTCACTTTAAGGTACGAAAATCGCGATATATTAATAACACAACCTATTAATAAAATTTTGATTTATTTTTTCGATCGCTCTTTAAAATAATTTTTAAAAAAAATAATTATCCGAATTTTAGAAAAATACTATCCATTGGCATTTTTTTTTTCTATAATTTTTGTCTTGCATAAAAGTTTTAAATTATTATTAAACCCATATTTTGATAAAAATTAACTTTGAGAAGAAAGTTTAAAACTTAGTAAATTAAAAGGACAAAAATTGAACAACGACTAAAAATAATATTCAAACCTAATTTTGATGAATGAGGTTTGCACACATATGTATGTGGAGAATAAAAAATGCAAAAGGGAATCGGATATTTCCTTCTTTGGAGAATTGAATAAAAGAGTCCTAAAAACACAAAAAACACATCACCAAAAATTTAAAATAAAATAATAAAAAGAATTTATTGTACACAACAAAGGGGTAAAAATGTAACAAAATTTTAAATTCTATTCGGTCAATGATAGTCATGGATAATAGATACTAATAAAAGTTTAACAGTGTACTCTACCATTTAAAATTTTGCAATATTTTAGAAATAGTTATAAATCTAGCATTTAGATTCCAAATAATTAAGTATATAGCAATATTTTTTAAAAATTACAAATATATCAAAATCTGTAAAAGTCTATCAATGATAGGAGTATAGACCATAAAAATCTATCACAGATAAACTTTGTTATATTTTTTAAAATTAAAAAATATTGCTATAAACTTAATATTATTATTTCTAAAATTGATATTCATTATAATTATCATATATTTTATAAATATTTTAATTAATTAATTATATATATATATATATATATGAAAATCATTATTATGATAATAAAAAAAAATAAGAAAAAAGAAAAGAAAAGTGGCAAATTAGAAGTCAAAGGTGTAAACTAAAAGAAACCTAAAGAGTGAATAAATTCCTTTTTTTTAAAAAAAAAATGTTTGGGGGGTAATGAATTATTTTCATGTGTCAATTAAAGACGGTGCCAACTATTGGACCCATCTTTTTTGTCTCTGTGCTGCCGTATTCAACACTATGCCCATTCCCTCCTTTCTTTTCAAACCTCAAGAAAAATATTGCCTCCTCACACAACACCTACACACACGAAACCCTACATTTCCCTCTTCCAAAATTTTCCTTTTCATATACCCGGCTCCACATCTCCTACTCACTCTCTACAATATATTTCCAAAATGTTAGAATTTAGTCTTTCTGTAGTTTATAATAATTTGAGTTTAGTCCTATGCTATGCTATATATATGTATATTTTTATAAATAATATAATTCCTTCCTGAATATAATTTAAAACTAGTTTTTGATTAACTTATATGATAGAATTACCTAAACACATTGGTATAAAATAATAAAAGTCAAGATATTTGAATTAAATGATTTTTACAATATATAGCATGAGTTATACCAATTAACTATATTATTGATTCGTAATAATGATCTTATCGTGGATTAATTATGCTTCTCTCTCTTTGGTTTTATTTATAATAACTCGATTGTATATTTCATGACCAGAAGAAAAGAACTAGGTTTAGAGAAAACAAATCCTTAGGGTTTTGTCTTTTATACCAACATATTGGTCAATTAAAAATGATCTTTTACTTAATTTATCTAATAAAATAATATAATAAGCCTAAAGGATATAAAGAGCAGTCTACGTTGGCGATACTAATGATAATATTAAATTTAAATTAAATATATTTTACCTAACAAATACCACGAGATTGATCATATGATCAATTTTGTCAATCATATGATGATTATGATTAATTTTAAGTGGGTCCTTAATTTGTAGTTAATCACTTGATTACTCAACGTGAAAGAAAATTTTTACATTATAAATACAAGACCCAAAGGAAAAAAAAAATTGATGCCATTTATGAGTATGATTTCTATAGGTCTATTTTGTTGGAATAATAATATTACACAAAACCTTGGTATAAATGCAATATATAATATCTCTTTTTCAAAAAGAAAAAAGAAATATTTATTTATCAAACTGTTATGCATGCAAAAGTGAGTTTTCAATGGAAAGTTGCAATGTGTGTTTGTAATAATGCCTTTTCAATTTGATTGGTGTATATATCATTGTCTCATGAAAAAACTTTGAAAAATTAAAAAAAAAAAAAAAAAAAAAAAAATAGTATATATTCCAAAGTATTGTTTGAAAATTTTGTTGTTGATTGGGCAACATTTTGACCACTATATTATAGGTTTTATGGCAACGTCTACAAAAATAAATGAATTTTTTTGTTAGAAAATTTCTACCTTTCATATTATCCTATTTATATTGTTGGGATTTCAAGAGTGAAATTATATTATATTATATTATATATATATATATATATATATATATATATATATATATATATATATATATTAAGGTAGTAGTTTGGTAAGGTGTCATACACAAAGTCTAAACATCTAGTTTTAATAAATTGTTTTATCTTATATATTTATATCCTTGGAAGAACGGCTTATCGTCTTTTAATGAGTGTTGTTTTTCTTTATCGATTTGATTATTTAAAGAAAATTGTGTATATCATTTAAGGTTTTCGAACATAATTATAAAGTTAGTTGTTTGTATTCTTCATACAAGTTTGCATTTGTTCTTTGAGCAAATAGTTATTCTTCATACGACCATTGTTTCATTGTGTGCTTGTTGATTGTCAACGGTGTTTTGCTACAAAATTTTGACCTATTGATTGTAACATATCATTCCGATTATTTAGGAGAAGTTGAAACCATTGTTGTTGCAAAGTGGTTCTCAATCTTAGGGGAGCCTAAGATGTATCCACGAGAAGAGATTCTTTGGGAGTCTAAGATCTATCGATGAAGGAAGTTTGTTGATGAATCAGAAGAAAAGATATCATCGTGAGATGGGGAGTCTCACGCTCACTTTCGGAAGCCGTAGTGAAAGACACTAAAATTGACACTTTTGTTGAGAGCCTAAGCACACATGAGAGTGTGTGAGAGAGTGCTCATGCACTTCGGGGGAGAGCCTAATTAGTCTTGAGAGGGAGTCTGAGCCTAGGTAATCATTAAGTTAAGGTCTACATGAGTCACTATAGTAGGAGAAATTTTATACAAGTACTATGTTGTAAACTATTTAACTTTTTAATATTAGTGGATTATCTTTCCTACGCGCACTTCTTCCAGACATTGGTGGTATATTGTTGAACTAGCTTACCTACTTTTGTATTGCATTTACTTTTATTTGTTATTGGTGTTTTACTTGTTTCAGTTATTGTCTGTGCTTTCCATGCGACATCCATGAATATGTGACGAGTCATCCATACACTTTTTCAATTAACATTATTATATTTTGCAATATAGTTTTTCTAAGAATATATTTTCAATATAATCAATTAGTTAACTAGCTTCACATAATCATTGATGGTATGAATTCATTTCACTAGAGTCTAGGATTCAATTCTTATCGTAATTTGAGTTTGACAAAATCTTGCACGTAATCGATAAAATTGTTATTTTAAGTTAAAAAAAATGTGTAGAGAAGAGAAAAACAAATTGTAGGTACCTAACTATATTCTTAATAAATAAATAAATAAATAAACTCCTTTTTAGAATGTAAGGTAAGAATTTGACTTTTGATTCACAAAATGATGACCAATACATATTGCTTGAAATAATAATTGAGGTATTATTGTTAGATAATAAAGTAAACTTTTGGAATAAGATGAATTTGACAAAGATATAAAAGATTCCAAAAACATTTTCATATATTTGCAATTTGTGTACCAATAAAAAAAGAACTATGGTGGATTGAATTATTGTCACAAACATAGAATTTTTAAGAAAAGAAAGAAAAAACAAAATTGGTGAGATGGGGGATGTGACATCTAATGAATTTTTATCTACATTTGAATTCTCATTCTTTGCTTTTATTATTTTTTTGGAGTCAAATATAATATTTAATGCTCTTTTTTGTCATATATATCTCAATTTTATACTTTATTCATCCAATCAATTAATGAGTTTCACTATTATGGTCCATTATTATTATCATATTATCATATTATCATATTATCATTATTCTTATTCCTTTTTTTTTTTTTAATTATTGTAATTATAACAGGCATATATATATATACACCAAGAATTTCAACTCAATTATTATTCTTTTTTGTGCTTACTTTCAAATGGGATGTTGGGAGCATTTAATGTTAATTATAACCAAATAACTTTCAAACTTTGAAGAAATAAATAATTAAATTCGCTTTGAATCTAACATCCTAATTAACATTTTGAAATTATTATATTTCACTTTAAATACCATGGAAAATATGAACCTTTTTAGTACATAGAGAAAAAGAAAAAGAAAAAGAAAAAGACTGTTGTATACTACCAATGGAAACCCCAACCATATGGTTTTTTTTATAGGGATAGTTATTAATTCATGCTTAAAAAATAGTTCTCTTTTATTAATTTATTTATTTATGCAAATCATTTTATCTCCTAATTTCATTTCTCAAGAAAAAAAAAGGAAGGCAGAGAGGAAGGTGATGTGCACCCAAACATTTCACTTACAGTTAACACTTCTTTAGCACTCGTCATCAAGTTGATTTTATTGGTTGAGTAAAAAATATAGATTTTAATTTGTTTATATATATAGTCAAGTTGATAAATAGAATCAAAATATTAATGTATATTACAATATTTTTTAAAGATAACAAATATAGCAAATCTATCCTTTTATTATTGATAGACCTTCGTAAAGTATATAGTAACATTTATTAAAAATTGAAAATATTTGCAACATATGATTTATTAGTGATAGACCGATATTTGCAATATAGTTTATTAATGATAAGTTTTTATTATCGATAGATTTTGATAAATTTTGTTATATTTGTAATTTTTAAAAAATATTTATATATACTTAATTATTTTAAATTTAATTGTTATATTTGCAATTATTACAATACATCAACGTGTATATATAGAGAGAGAGAGTTTTTTCAATTAATTATAGGAGTATTTTAAAAAAAAAAGACAAAATATTGAAACTATTTACAAACCATAACCAAATTCATCCGATTCTCTTTAATTCGTTTAAATTTTTTACTATATATTTTGTAAATATTTTTATTTTTTTCTATCAATAACAATTTTCATTTATTATATGTAATTGTTAAAAAAAAAAAAACAATAAACGTGGGTGATATTTGTGGAAAATAAAGGGTCGGTGCCAACATACATATATGGGAAGCAGAAAAGCAGTTGTTAACCAATTTGAAAATTAAAAAAAATATATATATATGACTAAACTATTGAGAATTTCCAAAAAGAAATGACTCTTTTCTTAATTAGGAAAATTAATAATGATCATTTATCACCATATATAATTAGATATTGTAGCATTTTAAATAAGATGTGGATTAATTTTAATCAACATTGAACTATAATTTTTTAGTATACACTAGTGTATATGTGGTAGTGGTTTAAATAAACTATATCGTCTTGTCAAAATAAAACTAATTTCAATTTATTTAGATCGTTATATAAATAAATCAGTGAGTTATTATTTGTGTATATATATTTTTTAAATTGTATAAGAAGTAGTCAAGGAAAAGGAAATTAGATTTTTGTTGTCTCTTTTCCACAACCGACCAATTCAAAATTTAAAGAAGAAAAAAACCAAATAACCCTTTAAGTTTATATAATTTCATTTCTATATTGAACAAAGTCTATTAAATTGAATTTTTTATAATATGTCAATATTATTGGTTTAATATACTAATTGGAAATATCCTCTTTTTTTTATATATTCTAAATTTTTATTAGTTAATTCTTCATTTTTTATTTTAGTAATATTATTTTAATTAAAGTGAATATAAACGTAGGGTTGATAAAATTTAAAACGTCATATATGATTTTTCGTCATTGATTTACTTGATTGTTCATTACTTAATTTCTATCCATTTGCAAGGTTAGAGACTTATTTTAATAATTGTTTAAATTTAAGGGTTTAATTTTAAGGACTATATAAGTTTGTATTTTTACTATTAAAATTTTAAGGAATATGTAATGGTAACCCAACACCATACTTTAGAAGGGTGGGTTTGGCAATTTCCCTTCAATTAAAACATCAAAGTCAATTGGCCTATAAAATAAATAAAAGAAATTTAATATATTGTTTAGTATTCATTAAGATGACGATTTAAATATTATTTTTTAATATAATAACCATAAAGATGGATGATCGAAAGTTTCGACTTCTAAAAACAAATCATATGAATTATCCTTGTGTTAAGCTGAATTTGACATCAATTGATATTTTTAACTTTAGAGGTCATATAAATTAAATCTGTAACTCGATAACTATATTAATTTAAACCTAAACTTTTTTAAAAGTATCAACTTGCATTATATTTGGAAAAATATTGTGAACTAAACCCCCTTCACTTTAAATATGAGTTTACTCAAAATCTCAGTTGGGATTCTTTTGAAAATCATCCATACATCAAACGTAATCGTCTATTTTATATAACTAACTTTTAAAAAGCATATAATGTATAATGTGTGATTTTTAAAGATAATTGTAATGATAGGTCTAATTAAATTTATACATTAATTACAATTTTTACCGACCAATGTTTTACAAACTAAATCTAGAGGAGTGTGGAAATCGATAAACTATCTATTTATAATCATACAACCTAAAGTTCAAGAGTATAATTTGACATTAATTTTTTTTTATCAAAAGTATCTTGACAAAATATTTACAATTAATAGAAAAATTAAATACATTAAGAAAATTGTTATAAGTGACAAAACTGCTAAAAATATCTAAAATATTTAGTATAATTTATCAATGTCTACCAGTATGTTTTAGTGATAGATACTAGTAGTCTATCAGTGTCTATCAACATTTACTGGTGATATTTTGCTATATTTAAAAATAATTACTCTAATAAAAATACACAAACATTTCCAAAAGAAAAAAGAAAAAAGGAAACATATTACAAAATTTGAAAAACATTAATCACGATGAAAGTGAATACACAAACATTTCCAAAAGAAAAAAAAACATGAAATTGATAAGTACCTAAAACTTCCCATTCCGACTCTATTATTTAAGAAAAAGAAAAAGAAAGAAAAAAAAAGTTAAAAAGGTTTATTTTTATTATCATTTGTAAATTAATTTTTTAGGTTAGAAAAAAATGAAAAGAAAAGAAAAATAATAAAAAAGAAGAAAGAAAGACACGCACGTATCACGCAAGGCTATTAAACTCTAATCCCACGTGCTTTTTTAAACCTAAAGTTTATGTTCCCATTGCAAACTAGAGCACATGAGAGAGGGGCATAATCGTAATCATACTTGTCCATGAAATTTCTCATCACCAAAATTCAAAATAGTTGAATAATATAATTGGAATTTTGAACAAATTTTTGTTTTTATTGTCAATAATTTTTTTATATAGATTTTAATTAGTTATGTGTGCCTAGTATTACCTTTTTAATCACGACATTTTTAAATATAATAAAATGAATCAAAATATCTATAAATCTATTATGATAGACACATAGATGGTAATATTTTGTTATATTTGTAAATATTTTTAAAAATTTTATTATTTAAAATAATTTTTTTAAATTTTGAATTTGATTTTAATTTAATTTATAAATTTTTAAATATTATTCAGGAGATATTCGAGTTTGGGACGTGAATAACTATTGGTTAACTTAAATTAATTATGAAGAGAAAACTTACTAATAGCTTGAGTAGTGATTAAAAAAAAATAGTGAAAGTTATCTCATAGTTACAATTATCTTATTTCTTTTAAATAAAATTATTTAAGTCTCACTATTTGTATATTAATATAAATTCATAACTAATTAACTATTTCTACATTAATTTGCACTAAAAAATGGATGCTTCCTTATAATTTAGATCAGAAGGAATTGAAATTCGTTTATTTATTAAATAAAATCACTATATAATTCATATAAAAAAAGTTCATCGGTAAAAAAGTCCAATGATTTTTTAAAAAAGTTTGACATTTATGTTATAGGGATCAAACCACCAACTTTTATGACAGTAATTGATGCTATATGACTTTATCTATTGATTTAGATTTAAATAGTATGTATTCACCTGTTTTTCTTTTTTTCGAAAAATAATGTATACTCGTCAATTAAACTATGTTTATATTGACCTAATTACAATCATAAAAGAACGAGTACAATATTAGCGAGAGGTTTGAATATTCAATCGTAATTAAAAGAATGAGTAGATTCGATCAATTATTGCTGTGGATTCATATATATAAAAAATTATTGTAAATGACACAATTACTATTTTTTTTTTCTTCAATTGAATCAACTATAGACACTAATAGACTTGTATCAATAACAACATAATATAAAATTTTATAATATATTTTATAAATATTTTGATTATATGTGTGTTGATAATTAGTATATGTAGTTTTAGTGGCAAAGTTGATGAAGTTGTAAATTATTGATTGAAATTTGTCTCACTTGTTATGATTTTATGGCCACCTTCAATGATGGGAAGATGTGAGAATGTTTTTTCCAACTTTGGAAAGGCGAATTTAATTTTCCCTTTGAATTTTATTGTTTCTTATTCGCCCTTCCAACCTTTCAATAAATTCCTCAACAATATTCTTTCATATATAGTGACGAGCGGAAAATTTTAAATAAATAATTTCAAACTTTTTTATCGTTCACATTACACATTTATAGATGTTACGTTTTATTATAATTTTAAATAAACGTTGATGTGACATACAATAAATGTCTCAAGTATAGAAAATTTACCATACTTTCGTAGTATCAAAAATTTTCTCATTTACATCCATAAACTTTGTTGTTATATCAATTTAGACTTCAAACCAATAATTAAAATCAATTTGCACATGAACTTTTATAAGTGTATAAATTAGTACAATCATTTAAACTTAGCAAAATATCGTATGAAACACATCGTTAGCTTATCTCAATCAAACTTCAAAATTGTTAGAAATGAATCATTTTAGACCACTTAGTTAATATACTATTACATTTGAAAAGTGTCCTTGAATATATTGTTGTATACGTGTGACTTAATCTTCTAATGTTGAATAAATAAATAGATTATTAAAACGAAATAGAAGCACTTTTAAAACTAAAAATTATTTAAGGGCCTAAATCAATTTATTTATGAAACTTAGGAGGCTGGCTAACCAATAAATTTTAAGTTTAACCCGAGGTTTAATTATCAGAACATAGTGTAATACACATCAACAGATTTTTAGTTCTTAAATTTTATGCTTTTTTATGTAATATATATAAAAAAACTAAATTAAAGTTAATAGTAATATAGTTTTTGTAATGGTAAAACTATCATTTTGGTCAATACTCAAACTACTATTAATTAACAGTAATATAAATAAAGGGGGCGGCGTTACGGCTGTGTTTGGATGCCGAGAAAGTTCTATATTTTCTTATCCTTTGACTTTCATCATAAATTTATATAAATTTAATAAGAGAAATTTTTAAAAAGAAAATTTACCACCCGATTAACAAATGAGATATTCGATATAGTTTACATTTAAATTTTGTTTAGAAATTATGTGTTTGATTGAAAAAAATGAAAATTAAGAAAACAAGTTCATTATTCTAAAAAAAATGATTACAATAAATATCAATTTTAGGAATAATAATTGAATATCGAACAAGGGTGTTCAAATAACTCGACAACCGAAACTATCCAACTCAAATTATAAGTGTTAAGTTGGGTTGATTTTTTTTTATGTTTCTTTGGATTGGGTTGGGTTCGTGTTACATCCTTAAGAATCTGAACTGACCCAATCCAATCCAACTCGAATATATAATATTATTAAAATATATATTAAAACTTATAAATATTATAATTTTATATATACTATTACAAAGTTTTTTTTTTCAAGTTTGTAATAGATATCTTTAATTTTGATATTTAACATTTGAGTTTTATGAAATTTTAGTTATGAAAATGTGTGGTAGACGAACTTTAAGTATTTTAAGTTAATAAATAATATATTTTTTTAAAAAAAATAAATAATCCCTAATCCAACCTAACGCATATCTTATAAAAAAAAAAACCTCAAACCCAATTCATTTACACCCAAGTATATAACAACATTTTAAAAAAATTGTAAATATATCAAAGTTTCTCTACGATAAGTACTTCTATTAGTGATAAACCAATATTTGTAATATGGCCGGTCTATTATCAATAGACTTAGATAAATTTAATATTGGTATATATATTAATATTTTGAACTTAATTGCTATATAGAGTCAATTTTTAAAAGATGAAACCTCAAATTTAATAGTTATCCAAAACCTAATCTTAAACCGTTCCATAATTTTTCAAAATCAAGAGAGAAGAGACAGATGGAAATATAGGAAGAGATGAACTTTGTGACACATTTTGTCCAAACCTATAAGAACACATTAAATCATTTCTATATATATAACAATTTTGAAATTCAAGTTTGCATGTCAATTATATATATATAATTCAGTCGTGAAATTCAACTCATTCTTATGATTTTTTTTTCAATCAAAAGAATATTATTATTAATTCTCACTTTTAAACAAACACGTAATTTGTATAAAAGAGAACAATTCTAACAAGTAAATCAATTATCATTTATTATGTGTAAATTCCCTTTGAGAAGATAACCACTCCATAAGGACCATTAAACTCAATTATATATACACAAATTTCACTCATGTGTTTGAAACAAAAGAGTTTAAGTCGCCAAAAATGGGCTTCATTTGAATTTCTTTTTAGAAATGAAAGGTTAGGTTTCCATTTTTGTAAAAAAAAATTAAGTCACTCAGTCAAAAGTTTAGCTCCTACGACATGAAAATGACTAATTAAGAATAATTCAACTTTGTTGTAAAAAAAAAGATAAAAATAGCAGTAACAAGTTAAGAATAGAAAAAAGCGATTAAAAATGTTTAAAAAATATAACAAAATTTTAATTCTATAAATGATTTGACATTGTTATCGATATCACTCATAGACATTGATATCATTGATATATCTAAATTTTTACTGTATTTTGTAAATATTTTGATGATTTGAAAATAATCCTGATTAGAATTTTCACGGTCGACATCATTTAATTTCCGTTTATTAAGTTTTGTAGAATAGATGTAGCTTTGAAAAAAAGATCCATAAAAAGAGAGAAAAAAAGAAGTTTTGATTTTGATACAAAGACTTTTTGGTTGCAAATTCATCCATATGATATACCATTGCAATTGAAGGTTTCATTATGCGTATTCGGCGCCTCATTCGATAACTATTTTGTTTTTTGTTTTTAAAATTATGTTAATCATAATTTATATCAATCTTAGGTGGAAGAATGGTGTTTTTAACCGAATTTCAAAAGCAAAAACAAGCTTTAGAAACACTTTTCTTAATCATTTTAAAATTTTAACTTCATTTATGAGCACATGGGTAAAATCTAGCTATCAATCCAAGAGATTTATAGATGATTATAGACTCAAATTTTAAAAACTAAAAATCGAAAACAAAATAGGTTACTAAATTTAATATATTTAAGTTTTATCTGTATAAATTTGGAAGTTTACAATTTAACATTTGTTTTTCACTTAATACTCACTTCAATGTTCAATTCATTGATTTAAAAGAGTTTGATAGTTTCACTGTCTTTTTTCCACGACTGTTCAAATCAAACTTAAAATTTCACTCCACGATAAACCTTAAAGTTAATGCAAAAATTGAGAGTGAGTATTAAAATTAATTTTAAATTGATTGATATAGATTGATACAAAAACTCATAATGAGTATTTATCGAAAGTTTGAAGTTAAAAATATAATTATTGAAATTAAAATTGAAACAAAACAAAGATTAAATTTAAGGGATTTTTACAAAAAGTAGCATAATTTTTTTTGATAATAGAACCGATGTTACTACAATTTCTAAACTGTAAAAATAGTAAATTTAAAAATGGATAATCCTCTGATAGTCGTCTCACCTATGATATATTTAATTACTTGTCATATTTGCAATATGCAAAAAAGAGTTTTTATGAACTGTTTTTTTCTAAAAAAATTTTGTCATTTGATGCAATTTTTCTAAAATATTAAAGTATAACATTTTTGAATTTATGGACTAAATTAAAATCAAATTCACAAGAATTATAAATATTGTAACATTTTGGAACCTAAAATTGAATAAAAATTAGACTTAAAACTTATCGAATAGAAATGTATTTTTTTTAAAAGGTAATGATATTATTATACAACAATAAAGTGGACCTCACAGCCTGAGGTCAATGCACGAGAGAGGATAACGCTCACTCAGACAAGATAAAAGTTTAAAAGACCAAAGAAAGACACCAACCAGATCAAAAGATTTAGAAGAAAACACAACACAAAACAACAAAACCAAAAACAGAGAAATAACAACCCCACAACCCGAAGCAAAGAAAGGATAAAATGAAAGAAAGCAACTAAATAGAATCCTGAGCATTCGCAGACCAAGAAGCAACACGAGCACATATACAAGAACGAATGAGCAGAAACAGAACCATAGGCTCGCGAGTCTGACCTCCATGATGACGATGATTACGCTCCATCTAGATAAAGTAAATCGTAGCACACCAAAGAACACGCCACAACTTTTTCTTCACCCCCTTCCCAATACCCTGATGACAAATCCAAGACAACTCAACCCCCAATACCCAATCCTATGAGAAGAAGACATAATCCGAAAGACCCTAGACCAAACTTCACACCTAAAAGGATATGAAAAGAACAAATGATCCCGAGACTCACAACTCCCTCCACAAAGAATACAAGACAAAGGAATCGAACTATCCCACCGACTTAACCTATCTCTAGTACCCAATATGTCCCTGATAGCCAACCAAGCACAAAAGAAATGTTTGGGAATATTCCCCCCACCCCACAGTAATCTCAACCAACAAACCCTAATATTACGAGGACGAATAGTATCCCAAGCACTAGCAATCGAAAAACCATCATGATTACCAGGAATCCAAACCCACCTATCCTCAAAACTAACACCCTGAACCCTTTCCCAAATGTCAATCAAATCCATAGAAACGCGCGGCCACCTCCACTCTCCATCCAAACCAATGAAATCAACAAGCCTAACATCCCGCCGACTCGCCGCATCATAAACCAATAAAAATGTATTTTCCTCTATGATTTAGATATAAATGAATTAAAAGCTCTAATTTCATGTAGTAAAAAAAACTATTATCATAATCAACTTTATAACGAAAGAGTTTAATTTTTTAGAAGTACCTAGGGTTTTATGTTGAAATTAAAAGAAAAAAAAATCCTAATTTTAAATATTACAAAGTGAAACTTCAAGGATTATCATTATATCTCAAAAAAAAAAAAAAAAAAAAAAGGAAAAAAAAAGAAAATTGTAAACTATATTTGCTAATATAATAAAATGAACCAAAATATTTACAAAATATAACTAAATTTCGTATATGTTATTGATAGACTTTTATGAGTATTTGTCATTGATAATATCTAAAATTTTGCTATATCTCGTAAATGTTTTTAACGGTTTTACCCTTTACTATAATTCTTCAAATTAATTTTAATCACTTGAAGAATTTAAACTTATTATAAAAAATAAATTTAAAAAAATAGTATTTTTATTTAAATATATTTTGATTGTATATAGTCAATTCCCACCTCTACAATATTAAATATAAAGAATTATTGATTGTGATTTGATATAATTTAATTAGTCAAATATTAGTATTTATATTCTTTTTGGTAGGAAGTAAAAATCAATGTTAGACTCTTTCTTTTATTTATAATATAAATTTCATATAAGAAAAAGAAAAGATTATATTTTGATTTGAAGGTTGTTTTCATTAAAAAAAAAAGGAAATTGAACCTCAACTGCTCCTCCAACTTTTTTCAAACCTTCTACTTTGATTTAGATTAAAAGGATAAAAAAGTTTGACCAATTTGGGATTGAAAATGACTGAACTGCCACTGTTCATCAACTAATAATTGGGTCTCATTCATTAACTTCCCTTAGCTCCTAACCATTTTATTTTATACTCTATTTGACATTTTGTCATTTTGAAACTTTATTATTATATATAAATATATATGTTAGAGATTTTAAAATTTGAAAGAAAATAATAATAAACTATTATTAATGTCACCTGTGATATTTTGTTATATTTATAAATATTTTAATGTTTTTTTTTTAGCTATATTTGAGAATCACACTAGTCTATTTAAATTTTAAATGAATGAATCATATTATTAACATTTGAACTTGTTTTTTACTGTCTAAACAAAAAAATTAGTAATTTTTTTCAAATATTTTTTCTTTCCAAACGAAGTACAAATTAATTGTTTTTCAGATTTTGACAGAATTTATAAATATTATTTCTTGAATTTTCTTAGGGCTAGTTTTTCAATTTTTGGATGTTAAAGCCCATCTCCCTTAAAGCCCAAAACAGGTCCAATGACAGAAAGCGAAAAGGCCCGAAAGGAAATGAAAAAGTTCAGCCCATTTTTGGGTTTTTTTTTTAAAAAACAAACTATACACCTAAAAGAAAGAAAAAGATATTGTATCAGAAGATTTGACCAAATATTATTTATATGCATGATAGAAAAAGCAGTGTAATATATATATTTTTTTAATCTTTTTAATGATTTTATCAGATGTAAATAATTTTTTAATTTTTTATATTTTTAGAAAAGCTCTATAAAAAACCACTGGAAAAGAAAATTTTATTATATTGATTTAGTAAATACTTAGTCCAATTTACTATTTTGACAATCTGCCTTAATTTTCAATTGTTATTTTTTAGTTGTAATTTTTAACCTGAAATAAATAAATATTATACAATTTTGTTTAAGTTTCCATCTACTTTTAGAAATGAGCTAATGTAACAATTTATTTGAATGTTCTCACGTTATCGTTAACACAAACTCCTATCTATTATAAAGTGAGAAAAAATTTCTAATAATTAAATTATCGAATTAATATGTTAATATTTAGTATTGTAATTTATAAAATGAAACGATTTCATTGTAATGATATTATATATCTATTCTTAAGTCAAATGAGATGATACATTGTTTCACTCTATCAATTAATGCTTTTATTCTAAATTATAAAAACAATTTGAAACTTTTTTTCTTCTTCTAAATTTTAGATCTCAATAAAATTAATTTTTTAAGAATGTAAATACAGTTATTTTTTTTTTTTTGTACATTGCATCTCAAATATATATTGGAAGAATCAATACACCAATCCACTTGGAGAGATACATTCACTAGATATCTATTGTAATTTTTTTTTATGAGGAGTTGCGTCTTGTTAACGTCAATTGTACTTATTCTACCTAAAACATTCTTTTTTAAAATATATAAATTTATTTGGAAACTAAAATTTGAAAAAGGCACATTCATTGTCGTTAATTTCAAATAGAGACCTATGTTGGAAAATTTTGAAATGTTACTTCTCAAAATTGCAAAAATAGCAAATTTAGAAGAAAATTGCCATTAGATTATTGTCACATTATCGTCATATTTGTCAAATTTGCAATATGAAAAAAAGATGTGTTATGAGTTGTTTTTTTCTAAATTTTTTTGATGCAATTTTCCTAAAATTATTACTATGCCGCTCATTTGATAATTGTAAAATAATATAGATTTGGAAAAATAATGGCTAAATTAAAAGTAAATAATAATTGGATGGTGATTAATACCATTATTATTATTAATTTTTGTAATGTTTAATTGTACTCTTTTAGTTAATTTTTTTAATATAAAAATAATTTATAAAATGTTTTGTATAGAGGCAACCCAATAAAGTTAATGAAGACTATGTGTATTGGTGTTGGTTTGAATCAGACTATTGAATAGTTTAATTTGAACATTTACTATTCAATTATTTTTAAAAAAATTTTTTTCCTTCATTTCCTTTTGATTTGGTGTTTGGAAATTCTAGATGGGATTTGATCAATTAATCAAGTTGGTAAAAAAACTCAAATCAAAATAATTAATTCATTAAAGTTTTAGTCATCACTTCTTTCAATTCTTTTGTTTCTTATCTTTGACTATATTGTATTTCTTAAACATTTATATGTAGTTAAAAAGTGCCACTACATCTTCATTTTAATCCCTTTATGAACCCATCATTAAATGAAAAATTATTGGAAAATCGTCAAAAAAGATATTTGTTAGGAGTCTAAAGACTTTTAAGCTCAGTTTTTAAAAAGTTAAGTTTTAGGACAAATAACCATAAAAATAAATATTGTGCACTAGATTTGCCATTTCTGTGCGGTATAGAAGCTTTTCATTTTATTTCAAGGATAAACCTAAAAGCTAACTAAATTTCGATGGTGAAGCTTAGATAACAAAACCACTTCTTTTTTAACTCAACATCTTCATGCCTTGAAGCTTGACGCAGCCGTTTCACCGCTACGATTCATTCGTTTGGAAGCTTCCCCTGTTAATGGAAGGGAAAAAAGAAATTCATCACCCGCTAGCTAACTTACAAGACTAAAACCTTTATGAGTAATTGTCTTGTAAACAGCTCCAAACCCACCTTCCCCAAGTTTATTTTCATCTTAAAATTCATTTGTTGCCATTTTAATGATGTTGAAATCAAACTGCAAAACCCCTTCATTGTCGTCCGTTCTTCCTCTGTTTCACATGCGAGATGGTGCAAGATGCGAAATATTCAATAATTCATCGAGTATTTTTAACCAAATATATATATATTATATATATATATATATTTCAAATATAGTAAAATAAGCTAAAGAAAATATTTATAAAATATACCAAAATTTTATATCTATATGTCTCTAACTAGTTTTACCATTTATATATATATATTTCAATAAAAGAGAGTTTTAAAGGTAAATCATCACACAGAGTAAGTATGTAATTCACTAATTTCAACAAAAAGTGATCTAATATCGTTTTTTCCTTATATATTATCATATATTGGTACATTTGCTTATAATTCATTGAACACGTAATGACCCTTTTTAATGATATTGGGAGAAAAATATTGTTAGAGGCTTAAACTTGAACAATTTTAACATTAAAATTGCAAGTTATCTAAATTTGAGGTGCAGTTTGATAAAATTGAAAGCTTTGAGTAAAAAATGCTACTGCTTAAAAAGCGAGATATAATACAATGACCTAATAAACTTACAAAACATGCATAGAATCACTCTAAATGACTTGGAAAGAGGAGTAATTTGATTTTGAAAGTTAGAGCAAAAGTTTGAAATATACGAGATGGTGCGAGATACGTGCAAGATGGCTTGGGAGGGTAGCAATTTGATTTTAAAACTCATAGTGAAGGTTTAGTAAGTTCATTAGTCCCTAATGTTTTATCTCGTACCTATCTCACACATTTCAAAATTTTACTAGGAGTTTCAAAATGAAGTTGCTATCCTTCATAAACCATTTAGAGTGATTTAAACATGTTTTAGCAAGGTTTTAGTTACAAATTTTTATCTCGCAAACATCTTGCAACCCAAAAAAAAAAAAAAAAAAAAAAACTAAAATATATTATGTGTAGGAATTGTTCAAGGTGTTACAATATATGTTTAGGAGTGCAAACAATTCAGTTTAGTAAGCCTCTCATGCACTTATGTTTTATCTTGCACACATCTCTGATGACCCGGACAAGATCAAAAGGAAACATATAAGTGTTACAGATGACCCAAACAAGGTCAAAAGGAAGACATTGTTGATGGTTCTGCGTAATGATCATTCATGAGTACTATCATAGGAACATTTGTTGAAGAGAAAGAAGAAATCACAAGGATATAGTGGAATAATGTGCCTTATAATTTTATACCATTGAAAGAATAAAAGAGAAACTAAAAATTATTTAGTGCTATGGATTATTAGAAACCACTAGTGGCAGATTGTTACATGTACACCTAATGTAGATATATGTAGTATTAAATATGAAGGGTAGCAATTTCATTTTGAAACTCCTAGTGAAATTTTGAAATGTGCGAGATAGGTGGGAGATAGAACATTAGGGACTAATAAACTTACTAAACATGCATAAAATCATTCTAAATGGTTTATGAAGGGTAGCAATTTCATTTTGAAACTCCTATTGAAATTTTTATCTCACACGTTTTAAACTTTCACTATAAGTTTCATAATCAAATTGTTACCCTTCCTAAGTCATTTATGTTGGGATTTATGTCCTAAAACTCTTAGATTGTAAATATAATCCATTGACCGTTATTAATAAAATGTTATTATTGTAATAATTGTTATTGATTAAATTATTAGTTTTGTCTTAATAACCCAAATCCAATAAACTAAATCCTAAGCTGTTTAATGAGTCTTGAACAGTATGTAGAGACATACATGGATCAATGTTCAAGATCAACTTAAAGGGTCTATAGTATAGGGATAAGGCTGAGTACCTTATCCTGGTAACACTATTGATACTGCTCACTTTGTATTTGATACAAACGCAATGATCCAACGCGTTCGTGTAGTTGACATGCGAGTTAGGGTATCCTCTGCAATGAGTTTGCATAAGACCGGACTGCGAAATAGTAACCACTAGATGTAACTCCGTTAACTAGTTGAGTTTCTATTTTACTAGGATGACCTAGGTAACTTAGTCTTAATCCTGAGTGTATTATGAACTTCTGCTTGCGAGGGATTGTCCTTTGATTTGTACGGGTGAGAGTGGTCAGATCGTCGACTCAATAAGCTTATCATTTTTGGGACAAGATCGAGTGGGGAGCAAGGAACATAATTACACAAGATGGAATTCACTCATTCTATACTTTAGGGTAAGTAGATGAGTGTTCCCTTAAATGGTGTCTCCAGGTCTTGAACAAAAGGCCCTACCCTCTCTATGGCACGAGAGGGGTTTCTGTTTATTTTTAGGACCATAAACAGGTTGTTCATTGGAGGAGCACTGATATTTAAGGATTAATGGTAACCTAGGGGTAAAACGGTAAATTGACTCAGCTGGTGTTACGAGCACTCGTGAAGGACTAACTTACTGTTATTGGTCTATATCCGTGGACATAGAAATATATCTACAGTGAGAAGAGTTTAGTTGTGAGTCTTTAGTGGAGTATATACACAGTTAACGAATATTGATTAATGTGGTTAATGAGTTTAGCCAATTAATCTCAGATCGTTGTAGCTTCTGATCCGTAGGTCCATTAGGTCTCCTTCCTAGCTCGTAAAGGGCAATGATATTTATTTATATTGGTTGTAATTTGAAATGTTCAAATTTACTTTGGAAATTTTGCCAATGTATTGGTATTTTAAGATTCCTAAATTAATTTGAGTAACGGTTCTTTAAATTCTTCCTCTGCCATAGGAATTTTATCCCTTCATATATGATATATCAATTTTTAGCTCTCACGTCTCTAAGGGTTCACACTGAGATTCATACTCGGCTTTGTGTCACCCTGGGAGCGGCCTCCCTTCAGAGAGTGTTTGTATGGGTCAATAACAAGGTGAATAGGGGAAATGTTCATAGTAAGTGGGAGAAGGACGCGTGTCAACGTATCCTATGGTCTCCTCCATTAGGTTGCACCGTGAGATTTCTATGATCCGCGTGCGTGTCGTTTTAACGCAACCATCCCTTCGGAGAGCCTGATTGTAGGAGTCGGAACAACGCAAACTCCAGAAATGGATAGGGTTTCTTAGGTTAATCTTCAACAGTTGTCTTTCCCTTCGGTAACTTATTGAAGCATACCTCTGGGATCTGAAAATGGTAGGGTCACACTTACGGGATGAATTACGTTAGTTAATGATTCCTTGACCGAACAACAGTAGCTAAGAACTATAAGAATATGAGTTATTCTGGTATTAGTTATTAGCTGAGATTGTCTCAATTTAGGAGAGGAGTAACTGATCACCCTTCGGTGGTTGTTGCTCTAAACTTCTAAAGTATCGTTGCAAAAACTAAATCATTTGTTTGATTAGGGTTCTTTGATTGCTTGTTTTTGCTAAATTGATTGGATTATTTTAATGAGTTAAGACAAAGATAACTAATACGGCCAATTGATTGTTTCAACATGTCTTCTTCAATTATTCAACTGCTTAAAAATGGAAGTAAAACCTACAATCAGGCCCTTCTTCAATTATGCGATGTGGAAGTAAAACCTGAATAAGATTCTGGTTAATAATGATCTATGCTTCGTCTTAATGGAGGAATGTCCTCCTTTCCCTGCTCGAAATGCATCTCAGAATGTCAGAGATGCATATAACCGTTGGACAAAGCCAATTACAAGGCCCACATCTATCTCTTGTTCAGTATGTTTAACATACTAAGCAAGAAACACGAGACCATGATCATTGCACGTTAGATCATGGACTCCCTACAAGAGATGTTTAAGAAGAATTAAAAAAAAAAAGGAAGGTAAATATGATTTACTTGTCTTAGAAACATGTTTACTAGCCATGTTTGCTCTTCTTTAAAGGAAACTAGTTCCTTTAAGCAAATCAAGGAGGGTGAGACGACTCTCAAGGTTGGAATGGGAGATGTCATTTCAGCTCGTGCAGTGGGAGATGTTAAGTTGTTTTTCAGTAATAGATTCTTGTTTTTGGCAAACTTGAACATAGTTCCTAAGATTAAGAGGAACTTAATTTCTATTTCTTTGCTTATTGAAGAATTGTATTCGGTTGTTTTTTTCTTTAAATGAAGCGTTCATTTTAAAGAATAGTGTACATATTTGTTCGGCTAACCTTAAAAAAAACTTGGATGTATTAAGACCTAATGAAGCAAAAGCGTTTTTAAATCATGAGATGTTTAAAACTGCTAATATTCAAAATAAAAGGCAAAGAATTTCTCCAAATAACAATACCTTTCTTTGGCATTTAAGATTAGGTGACACTAATCTCGATAAGATCGGGAGATTGGTAAAGAATGAACTTCTAAATGAGTTAGAAGATGATTCGTCACCTCCATGTGAATCTTCATAAAAAAAATTAAAAAATTAAAAAAAAAAGGACTAAAAGACCTTTTACTGGAAAAGGTTATAGAGCCAAAGAGCCCCTAGAACCTATACATTTAGACCTTTGTGGTCCGATGAATGTAAAAACTAGAGGAGGTTTTGAATACTTCATCTTTTTTATAGATGATTATCCAAGGTATTATTATTTATACTTAATGGGGCATAAGTCTGAAGCTCTTGAAAAGTTCAAGGAGTATAAGGCTGAAGTTGAAAACCTATTAAGTAAAAAGATTAAAATACTTCGATATGATCGAGGTAGAGAGTGCATGGACTTGAGCTTCTAGGACTATATTATAGAACATGGAATCTAATCCCAACTCTCAGCACATGACACACCTCAACAAAATGGTGTATCAAAAGGAGAAATAGAACCTTGTTAGACATGGTTCAATGATGAGCTATGTTCAATTGCCTAACTCGTTTTGGGGTATGTAATAGAGAATGCAATTCATATCTGATTACCCTAAAGAAACGAGAGGTGGTCTATTCTTCGATTCAAAAGAAAACAGAGTGTTTGTATCGACAAATGCTACTTTCTTGGAGGAAGACCACATGAGAGATCATTAACCACAAAGCAAATTAGTATTAAGTGAAACTACTAATGAATCAACAAGGGTTGTTGATGAAGCTGGTCCCTCATCAAGAGTTGATGAAACCAACACATCATGTCTCTCATCCTTCTTAATCGTTGAGAATGCCTCGACGCAGTGGGAGAGTTGTATATTGAAACTCAGGTTGTCATACTAGATGATGGTGTTAAGGATCCATTATCCTATAAATAGGCAATGAATGATGTAGACAAGGACCAATGGGTCAAAGCCATGAACCTTGAAATGGAGTCTATGTACTTCAATTCAGTGTGGGAGCTTGTAGATCTACCTGAAGGGGTAAAACCTATAGGGTGAAAATGGATTTATAAGAGAAAGAGAGATTCAACTGGAAAGTACAGACCTTCAAAGATAGACTTGTAGCAAAAGGGTATACCTAAAGGGAAGAGGTTGACTATAAGGAAATTTTTTCCCTATTGCTATGTTAAAGTCTGTAAAGATTCTCTTGTCCATAGCCATTTTTTATGATGATGAAATATTGCAAATGGATGTTAAGACTTCTTTTCTAAATGGCAATCTTAAAGAGAGTATCTTTATGTCTCAGCCCGAGGGGTTCATAATCCTAGGTCATGAGCAAAAAGTTTGCAAGCTGAATCGATCCATTTATGGGTTGAAACAAGCATCTAGATCTTAGAACATTAGATTTGATACGTCGATCAAATCTTACGATTTTGACCAAAACGTTGATGAACCTTGTGACTACAAGAAAATCAACAAAGGTAAAGTAGCTTTCTTAGTACTTTATGTGGACGATATCCTTCTCATTAGGAATGATATAGGATACCTAAATGATGTTAAAACTTGGCTAGCAGCCCAATTCCAAATGAAAGATTTGGGAGAGGCCAATATATTCTAAGGATCCAAATCATAAGGGATCGTTAGAACAAAACACTAGCACTGTCTCACGCAACCTATATCGACAAAATGTTGGTTTGATATTCGATGCAGAACTCTAAGAAGGTTTTATAACCTTTCAGACATGGAGTTCACTTGTCTAAGGAATAGTGTCCTAAGACACCTCAAGAAGTTGAGAATATGAGACGTATTCCCTATGCCTCAGCTGTGGGCAGCTTAATGTATGCTATGCTCTGCACTAGGCCAGACATTTGTTATGCAGTGGGAATAGTCAGTAGATATCAGTCCAACCTAGGGTTAGACCACTGAACGACGGTTCAAATTATTCTCAAGTATCTTAGAAGAACAAGAGATTACATGCTTGTGTATGAAGCTAAAGATTTGATCCTTACGGGATTCACTGGCTGTGATTTCCAAACCAATAAGGATTCTAGGAAATCCATGTCAGGATCAATGTTCACCCTAAACGGGGGAGCTGTGGTATGACGTAGCATCGAGTATGGATGCATTAAAGACTCTATATGGAGGCTGAGTATGTCGTTGCTTGTGAAGCAGCAAAAGAACCAGTTTGGCTCAGGAAGTTCCTGCATGATTTGGAAGTTGTTCCAAACATGAACATGCCTATCACTTTATATTTAGATAATAGTGGGGCATATTGTTGATCCATTTACAAAGACACTCACGGCTAGAGTGTTTGAGGGCCTTCTAGAAAGTTTAGGTCTACGAGATATGTACATTAGGTAATATAGGGCAAGTTGGAGATGTGTAATGAATATGAGGATGCCTTAGTTTATTGTATTTGTATATATACATTTTATGTAATATACTTGTACATTTTACTATTTCCAATGTCAGAGGATTATTTTATTATGTATATCCCAAAGGGACTAGAGTTTTAGTCCAAGTGGGAGTTTGTTGGGATTTATATCCTAAAACTCGTGGATTGTAAATATAATTCATTGACCGTTATTAATAAAGTTTTATTATTGTAATAATTGTTATTGATTAAATTATTAGTTTTGTCTTAATAACCTAAATCCAATAAACTAAATCCTATGCTCTTTAATGAGTCTTGAACAGTATGTAGAGACATACAGGGATCAATGTTCAAGATCAGCTTAAAGGGTCTATAGTTAGGAATAAGACTGGGTACCTTATCCTGGTAACACTATTGATACGACTCACTTTGTATTTGATACAAACGCAATGATCCAACGCTTTCGTGTAGTTGACATGCGAGTTAGGGTATCCTATCAATGAGTTTGCATAAAATCAGACTGCGAAATAGTAACCACTAGATGTAAATCCGTTAACTAGTTAGGTTTCTATTTAACTAGGATGACCTAAGTAACTTAGTCTTAATCCTGAGTGTATTATGAACTTCTGCTTGCGAGGGATTGTCCTTTGATTTGTACGAGGGAGAGTGGCTATATCGCCGACTCAATAAGCTTATCATTTTGGGGACAAGACCGAGTGGGGAGTTGGAAACATAATTACACAAGATGGAATTCACTCATTCTCTACTTTAGGGTAAGTAGATGAGTTTTCCCTTAAATGGTGTCTTTAGGTCTTGAACAAAGGACCCTACCCTTTCTATGACACGAGAGGGTTTTCTGTTTATTTGTAGGACCATAAACATGTTGTTCATTGGAGAAGCACTGGTATTTAAGGATTAGAGGTAACCGAGGAGTAAAACGGAAAATTGACCTAGCTGGTGTTACGAGCACTCGTGAAGGACTAACTTACTGTTATTGGTCTATATCCGTGGACACAGAAATATATCTACAGTGAGAAAAGTTTTGTTGTGAGTCTTTAGTTGAGTGTACACACAGTTAACGAATATTGATTAATGTGGTTAATGAGTTTAACCAATCAATCTTAGCTTGTTGTAGCTTCTGATCTGTAGGTCCATTAGGTTCCCTTTCTAGCTCGTAAAGGATAATGAGATTTATTTATATTGGTTGTAATTTGAAATGTTCAGAATTACTTTGGGAATTAGTTTAATGTATAGTGATACATTATAATATAAAGTTTGTGAAACTTTATTATATAAATTTAAATTTGGATATGATTCAAAATTAATTTATGAGAGATAAAATACTTGAATGAGTTCAAATATTAATTTAATGTGAATTAGATTCATATTAAAATTATTAATTATGAGAGAAACTTATATTTGAATATGATTCAAATTTAATATAAGATATTTAATATAGCTATTAATTAATTAGAGAATTAATTAATAGTTTAGTTTTATTTAATTAAATTAAATTAAATTAAATTTATAAAATATTGCAAAGATATTCACTCAAATTAGATTTGAATGAAATATTAATTAAATGTGATTTTATTAATTATATTAATATAAATATATAAGATATTGGAAACATATTCATTCAAATAAGATTTAAATGAAATATTAATTAAATAATTTAATTAATTATATTAATATAAATCTCTAAGATATTAGAGAGATATTTATTCAAATAAGATTTGAATGAAATATTAATTAAATATGATTTAATTAATTATTCACTAATTGATTAATTGTTAATTAATTATTATATTTGATAATAAATTCTCCTGATTCTCTCCTACTCCTTTTCATATTCCAAGAAGGAAATAGAGTTATAAATATCTAGAAGAAAACAGTTTTCTTAAACAAAATTTATCAAGAAAAAAGTTAAGGTCTTTTCTCTCTGCAAAAAGAAAAGGTTTTCTCTCAAATATCTCTAAACATTTTCCTATCCCAATTGGTTCTCACAAACCAATCTCGTCCCAGAGGATAGGAAGGTCTCCGACGGGTGGTGTCCCAAATTCGGTGATTTGTAGATTTAGAGACGTCAACGAAAGTAAGTTCTCTGTATCTTTTAATTTAAAAGCATGTTTAGTGTTTATTTAGAATTTTGATTCTAAAATTTTGCCAATGTATTGGTATTTAAAGATTCCCAAATTAATTTGAGTAACGGTTCTTTAAATTCTTCCGCTGCCATAGGGCTTTTATCCCTTCAATTTAGAGTGATTTTGTGCATGTTTAGTAAGTTTATTAGGCCTTTATGTTTTATCTCGTACACATCTCACACCTATCTTACAACATCTCGCACACATGTCGTAGCATCTCGCACCTATCTAGTAAGGGTTGAAATAATATACATTAAAGACAATGAAAGAACAAAATTCTTCTCAATCACATCGGTCACAGACTCTATATCACAAATGATCAACTTCAAGAATACAATTAAATGGTTCGACATAAGTTCAAAGAGATACAAAACAGTAACTCCAATTCTTGTAATGCCTACCCTAAACCTAATTACACCATGTGTGTCCATATCTTTTGCTTTTAATAAGGCATCAAGCGTTGTTTGATACTTGCTTTCCACCAGTTGTCCAATCTTCAACTAGAGCAGCTAAATTTCCTACCTGGTATACATAAGTAACATATAAGCAATAAAAACGAGGAAAAAAATCTATGGAGAAAACCGATAAAAAGAACCACTCAAAAAGTTCACAAATTAATGGTTTGCTTCTTCCTCATCTGATTCATCTCTTATTTGCTTCTTCAACTATGCACTATTTCATGAACCCTTTTCACGATAGTACCCTTTTGAATGCACTATTATTGGATCAAAATTTAATTTTTTTAATGAGTTGAATATTCATTTTAGATTAAGGATCTGATACCATATTAGATAGCATGAGGTTTCGTTCAAAATTAATTGGTAATGAAAGAATTGACTTATCTATCTTATAAACATTAGGGAGCCCTTGATTAGAATCATCGTAACTAAAGTGAGTAAAAACTTAATAACTAAGGATGGTAAGCCAAGTTAGACCTTGATTGGAATCATCGTAACTAATGTGGGTAAAAACTTAATAACTAAGGATGGTAAGTTAAGTTAGAGAAACATATATCATCCAAGAAGCTTGTTGCCCAACCCAAAATTCATACCATTCAAAACAGAACTAAATGAAGCTGAAGGAACAAGAGTTAAAGCCATGACTTGCTGAGCATATTGCACACATAAAGGATTTAGTATTCTTGAGAACTTAACTACTAGTTCATCTAATGGTATTGATGAAAGAAGTTTTTCAAGTTTAGATGATAGTTTTAGAAACATGAAAGATTTAGTGCTCCCTGACTAGAGTAATGCAAATTAAGTTCATAAATAATAGAATTAAGGTATCAAGTTAGGAATTCAAATGAAAAACAATAAATTTTGAGCTCAAAACAAATATGAAAATCAAAACCATTCACATTCTTACAAAGACTCACCATCTGCCTAATAATTCAGCCATTGCTGATAATCCTTCTTCCCAAACACTACAACATCGGGTTCCACAATATTGAACAACTTAGTAACAACTGTAGCAATCCCTCTAAAGAAAACAAGCCTACTTCTCCCACACATGTCCTTCTCCAAACGCTCAACCCTCACCGATGTCTCATCTCCTGAACCGGATTCCTCCAAGCAAGAAATGTTGGGCATTCCAGGGCAATCCATACCTGATTTAGCTCCATAGTCGTAGAGATTTTGAGGATGGAAAACGACATCAACTCCATAGTTGATTTAACTCCATACACCTCCTCGTCGGAATCTAATTTTCGCCGCAAGATCACGTCTTGGGACTTGAGTGAGTCATGTTCCACAGTGAAATCACTGGAACTACCATTGTTTTTGTAGTTTTGTGAATGAAAAATAGGAAAGGAAGAAAAGGGAAATCAAAGGTTTTGTGAAAATGAGGAAAAATGGAATACGCAGAGGGAGAGATGAGAGAAAAATGAAATATTCTTTTTGGAAGTGAGAAAATGGAGGGAGAAGGAGAAGGAGAAAGAATTCCATAAATTGATTTTTAGGGTTTTTTATAACTAAAGGGCAATATAGACTTTTCCTAATTAATTTGTCCTAACAATCATCTTTTTGAAAATTCATCCCAAAACTTTTTATACCCTTAAAAATTATTCTATTTTTGGTAATTTCCTAAAATTATTATTCTTTGTTGTAAAATTTAAGTCAAGGAAAAACAAATTTGATCTTGAAGTAAAAGAGAGGATATGTAAGATAAAAAAGGTTCTTATACCTAAATTAGGAAAAAAAAATATCGAGTAGATAAAAAGTAAGAATCTATCATATTGCCTCGTTGGAATTATAAAATGGAATGCATTTATAAGAGATTTGGGAGTTAGGATTTATCTTTATTCCGATCCTGGTAGTTGTAAATGATCCAAAACGACTGAATACATCTAAAAATATAGCAAAATTTTAAAATCTATAAAAGATTGACATTGATAGACTTTTATTAATGTTTATTAGTCTATCATTAATAGATTCTAAGATTTTGTTATGTTCCATGTAAATATTTAGATGGATCAAAATCTTTGATTTCAAAACTATCATAGAGTTGAAATTACACGTGGGAAATTTTACCCTAGTTTAATTTTTTTTAAGGAAAAAAGTAGAGTGGATAGCTTATTTACATATTTATCTCAAGAAATTATTAATATGAAAACTTTTAAAAGTAATTTAGAATACATAATATAATATTATTAAAAAAAATTTAACCACCAAAATTAATTTATTAATAATATGATTAATTTATGTGATATAAGGTTGAATGGTTGATGGTTAGCTTAAAAGTTAATTAATTTTAATAACAAGAAGGATTACTTTTAAATATGGGAAATTTAAAAAAAAAAACCAAATATAATACAAATTCAAATTTTATTTATCATTGATAAACTTTTATTTGTGTCTAGAAATGATATTTATAGACATCGATAAAAGTCTATTAATATTTATTAATATCTATCATTGATAAAATTTGAGATTTTGTTATATTTGTAAATATTTTTTATAGTTTTATCGGTTGAAATAATTTTTCAAAATAATAATAATATCATGTTCTAATTTTCATTAATATTTAGTTTGTAATAGTGAAAGAAAGAAAAAACCTCAAAGACGTCAGTATGGAAATTAGAAAAATATGAAAAATGGATAATTATAATGGTACCAATTTTAGGAATAATAATTTGGTATATAACAATATATTTTTAAAAATTACAGATATAACGAAGTCTATTAATGATAGACTTTGATTGCTAACTCTTATGATCTATAAGTGATAGACTATATTTTCCACATGATCAATTTTACTATATTTGCAAGAAAGATTTAGACAAAAGACCTAAATCTACTAGGAAATTTCACAAATGTTCTAAATTATGATTTATTTTCTTGATTAGGTTTTCTTAATTTTTTAGGACAATTATAACCTCGTAATAATTATTAATTATATATAATTTTTAAAATTAAATTCAAATGATTTCCTTATTTATATTATACTAATTAATTAAGTAAATGACAACTTCTTTATTTGGCCTATTAATTAAGGTATAAATTTATTATTGAAATTAATTAGAAATATTTTATTAATTCAATATAAAATAAAATCATTTCTAATATGGAATAATTTAATGATTAAAAATAACATTATATCATTATTTGCATCACCCGTGAACATTCTGAGATAAAAATTTCGGCGCCAGCGAGGATTTTATCTTCATAATTCAATTTCGGTTGTTTCTTCCATCAATTTCGCTATTATCAATATCGTTCTTCAATTTGGTTATTCAGTTTATTTCGAAATTTTGTTTTATATACAACTTTCGGTTAGTTGTCTTCTTCAATTTCAATCAATTACTTTCGTTTTCTTTTTCTTCAAATTTCGTACTTTACCGATATTTTGCTTACACATATATACCACTTCATATGTACAATATGACATATGTATTATTTCTTCTTTCGTTTTGTAGCATATATTTTTTTCCTTAAAAAATTTGCTTTCTTTTTCTATTTCGTAACATATATTCCGATCATGTTCCTCCTATTTTGTTTAATTTTTTTATTGTTCAATTCATCTTCTTGTCATGCTCGACATATAATTTTTATTAAATGTCACGTCGTTCATATATGCTATGGTATTACCACTGAATAATAAATTTATGTTATGTGATTTGTCACATATATACTAGTGCATATATTCAATAATACATGCACATATTCTTTTTCATGTTTTGTGATTTTTCCTTAGTGCGTATATATACAAATATATACACAGATTATATATTCATTCAGTATTTTTTTTATTTCTTACATATATGCTACTGAATAATTCATTTATGTTTTGTGATATGTTATATATATATACCACTGCATATATTCAATAATACATACACAGATTTTTTCTATGTTCTGTGATTTGTTTTAATTATTACATATATACTACTGCATAATACATATATCTTATGTGATTTGTTACATATATACTACTTTATATATTCAATAATACATAAATGGTGTTATCTTTAATATACTCAATATACCATAGTGTATTTCGAATACGAAATATAAATACTTACTAACCTTAAACGAACATTATATACTATAATATACCTGTAATCACTATTGTTTCAAACATAACTTATTATTTTAATGACATATATTACATATACTTATCATAATTTTTTGTCATTCATATTTTTGTAAACATAAACAACTTTCATACATAATTACTATTATTTCAAACATAACGTATTATTAAAAGATATGAATATTTAAATAAAATACATAAACAAATTGATATAAGAACCTTTCATTAATAAAATATACACTATATTATTCCATATATACTATAATTACGTGAAATATATGAAAAACAATGCAAAATGAAAGAAAGCATGGACGGAGAGAGAGATTGGAAAGTGAGAGAGAAATCGGGTGGGAATTTTTTTGAACAAAATCAAAAAAACAGAAAAATAATTAAGGGTTTTATTATAATATTACCATAATAGAATCAATCACTTACCATATTTACATTGGTTATCTAATAAATGCAAATCTTAATTATGGTCGACCTTTCTTTTTCATTTTTCTATTTTTTAATATATTATTAATAATAAAAATGGGTAAATTGGTCATTTGAGCCCTATATTTATGTAAAATATTAGTCAATTTAGGACATTTCTGAAAATTTTGATAAATTTAGGTCAATCTTGTAATATGATATACAATTTTAGGCCATGTTAGTTAAAGACCCTATTTGCAATATAGCAAAGTCTATCAGTGATATGTTTTTATTATTGATAGATTTTAACAAATTTTACTATATTTATAATTTTTTAAAAATATTATTATATATATGCTAATATTTTGAATCTAATCACTATGTTTGCAACTATTTCATAAATTTATACCATACTCATTAAATGATTTAACAAATGTATAATTTTTAGAATATTTGTACTACTTTAATATGGAATTTAATACAGTTCTTTTTCTCATTTTAATCTTTACATAATTAAGGTGTAAAATCAATATTTCTCGTCCTTTTAAAATCAATTTAGACCATAAAATTTTAATTGTTGAGATTGTTTGAAAGTAGATATGCTATTCACGCCGGTCTTAATGTTGCAGTAGCGACGAACAACAAATAATTAGAAATAGTAGCAGCAACAACAGTAATAAATGACAGCAATAACAACAGCAATAAGCAACAGCAACAATAGGAACAATATTGAATCAAACTGCTACAAAAGAGAAACGATATGAGTCTGGCTAAGTCGCGGACACGCTCTCTTTAAGACGTTTCACAGCTCTGCTCTCGATTGTGCAAACAGAAAATAGCTCGTCGTGTCCAGGATAAAACAACCTCTCGTCTACAGCGGACTTTGCACGAAAATCAACTGTCAAAATAAAATCACACAACGACAGACACAATTTTGCTTGGAAACCTTTAAAGAGAATATGAAAGTAATGTTCTGATACCTTATTAGGAATGAGGGGAAGACGATATATATAATAGTTTCTGAGGACATCTAACAATCACAAATTAAATAGGGGAGGAAGTCATGGGGTAGTAAATGGGTTGAAAAACGCCAAACTGTAACAATATTTAATTTGACAAAAATATTAAGAAATAATTAATTTCAATTTTTGGTTAATAAAAAACATTTAATGTTTTAAACATTCAAATAAAATTTTTAGTAAAAAGAATATATATATATATAACTTTATCTCTTCTTGCCTCACCAGACGGACATGCGACGGAGGCGCGCGGAGATACGAGCATACCTACGTTTGTCTATCTCCCTCCTCCTTCCAAAACTTAGGTGCCCTAAGGGCCCAAACCCATTGATCAACCAATGAGTATAAGAAAGGACATCCACAATAAAAATTAATCAATGTGAGAATGCTTTTGAGAATAAAATAATATTATATTTTCTTTTATAAACTTTTCATCCAATAATCTCTCACTGAAATTTTTTTACTATCAGTCCCCCATTTGAAATTTTTTTTAAAACATTTCCATCGAGCAATGTCTATTTCTATGATACTATGCGTAAGTAAAGGTGTCTGGTGACTTGAACCTTTACGTAGTGACAATAGTTTAGAGTATTGTAAAGAAACTCGTAGTTTTGAACTTTACTTCTAAGCTATTGCACACACGGTATTATTTGAGTGAAGTTCTAAACTAGGTTAAGCTTTATGGCCTTGCATGTATATCCTAGTTTAGTGAATGCTTTAGGAATCTGCCTAGAATTACAAAGGAAACGACCCTCACTTCCACATTCACAAAGGTGAATCTATCAATAGTACTCCTATAGCTAGGTACCCTACTGATATCAAGTATAGATTTCATTAAGAACAAAGTTCAACCTCCTCATACGCTTCAGGATATCATGCTAATCACTAAATCATAAGAATGGAACTCCTAATTTAGCATGATTCTCGTTATATTACTTGTGATTAGTTATTACGCATTGAACTTGTTTCTTGGGATCTCCAACCTTACAAGTTGGGTTTACCTCACAATAATTCATTTTTCAATAGGCTTGAGTCCCATTCTTTCTGAGGTTTTAAAAACCTTCTCTCAAAGGATCAGCCAAGTTGTCATCAGACTGTACATAATCCACTATCACTGCACCAATAGTGAGAAATTCTCTAATGGTACTATGCTTACTACGTATCTGTCATCTCTTACCATTATAATAACAGTTCTGAACTTTTGCGATAGCTGCAGTACTATCACAATGGATTAGTATGCTCATACCAGACGATCCCAGGTGGAAATCTCTGATAGCAAGCTTCAAAGCCAGCTTGCTTCTTCACTAGCAGTAGCTAGTGTTATCATCTCTGACTCCATCGTTGACTGGGTTAAAATTGTCTGTTTCTTGGATTTCCAAGCAACAACTCCTTCTGCTATATTAAAAATATAGCCACTTGTAGCCTTTGAGTCATTTGGAAGGGAGTTCCAATCAACATCGCTGTAACCTTCAAGTACAGCGAAAAACTTTTTATAATATAATTCTAGATTTTGTGTCTTCTTAAGATATCTCATTACTTGTTCTATAGCATTCTAGTGTTCTAGACTAGGTCTGCTGGTAAACCTACATAGTAATCTTATAACATAAGCTATGTTTGATCTAGTGCAATCAGTTGCATACCTTAGACTATCTATGATACTAGCATACACTGATTGGTTAACACTGTCACCAGTGTTTTTGAATAATTTAACACTAGAGTCATAAAGTGTACAAGCTGGTTTACTATCGAAGTAGTTATACTTCTTTAGAATCTTTTCTATGTAATGAGATTGATCTAAGAAAATTTCATTTTTAGTTCTTGTAATCTTGATACCTACGATTACATCAACTTCTCCTAAGTCCTTCATGTCAAAGTTTGCACTCAACATAGATTTTACATCATTTATGACATACAAGTTTGATCCAAAGATTAACATGTCATCTACGTGTAAGCATATGATAGTATATAACCTATCTTCAGTCTTATAGTAGATACATTTGTCACTCTCATTTACTTTGAATCCTTTGGACATGATTAAGTTGTCAAACTTTCGTGCCATTGTTTAAGACCTTGTTTTAGGTCATAGAGGGATTTATCTAGTTTACAAACTTTGAATTCTTGACCGTGAACTATGAAACCTTCAGGTTGTTCCATATAAATCTCTTCTTCTAAATGACCATTTAGAAAAGCAGTTTTGACATCCATCTGACCGATCAAGAGATTGTTCAGGACAACTATAGATATCAATACTCTAATTGAGGTGATTTTAATGACCGAGATAAAAGTATCAAAGAAATCTATGTTTTCCCTCTGCCTAAATCCTTTAGCTACTAATCTATTCTTATATTTATCCACTTATCCACTAGGTTTGAGTTTCTTCCTTAAAACCCATTTACAGCCTATTGCTTTGCAGTCATGGAGTAAGTCAACTATGTGCCAAGTTCCATTGGATTCAAGAGAGTCCATATCAACATTGGCCATTTTTCAACCTTTCGGGACGAAACCAAAAAATTGAGTCTGGGGAATCACCGTTCGGCTTTCGTGGGAAGAAAACTTTAATATTACTCAAAATGAGACCACCCAGTCGTTACATGTGAACTTTCGAGACCTTTGACAACGTTCTAAGTTGGGTCGTCTCTTTCTAGGCCACAACATTGACACCATTTTTCAACGTTTCGGGACGAAACCAAAAAACTGAGTCTGGGGCATCACTGTTCGGCTTTCGTGGACAAATTTTTTTAATATTGCTTAAAATGAGACCACCCAGTAGTTAGATGTGAACTTTTGAGACCTTTGACATCGTACTAAGTTGGGCCGTCTCTTTTTAGGCCATATCATTGACACTTTTTCACGGGACGGAACCAAGAAACCGAGTCTGGGGCATGACCGTTGGGCCTTAGTGGACAAAAAGATTTAATATTACTTAAAATGAGACCACCAAGTAGTTAGATGTGAGCTTTCGAGACCTTTGACATCGTTCTAAGTTGGGCCGTCTCTTTCTAGGCCATAATATTGGCCTTTTTTCACAAGACGGAACCAAGAAACTGAGTCTGGGCATCATTGTTCGGCATTCGTGGGCAAAAAACTTTAATATTACTTAAAATGAGACCACCGAGTAGTTAGCTATGAACTTCGAAACCTTTGACACCGTTCTAAGTTGGGCCGTCTCTTTCTAGGCCATAAC
>CM046889.1:4629862-4826517 GCA_025688845.1 Cucumis hystrix
AGACCAACCAGTAGTTAGATGTGAACTTTCGAGACCTTTGACACCGTTCTAAGTTGGGCCGTCTCTTTCTAGGCCATAGCATTGGCCATTTTTTCAACGTTGCCGGACGGAACAAAAAAACTGAGTCTGGGGCATCACCGTTCGGCTTTTGTGGGCAAAAAACTTTAATATTACTCCAAATGAGACCACCCAGTAGTAAGATGTGAACTTTCGAGACCGTTGACACCGTTCTAAGTTGGTTCGTCTCTTTCTGGGCCATAGCATTGGCCATTTTTTCAACGTTTCGGGACAGAACAAAAAAACTAAGTCTGGGACATCACCGTTTGACTTTTATGAGCAAAAAACTTTAATATCAGTCAAAATGAGACCATCCAGTAGTTAGGTGTGAACTTTTGAGACATTTGACATCGTTCTAACTTGGGCCGTCTCTTTGTAAGCCATAGCATTGGCCCTTTCACAAATATTTCGGGATGGAACCAAAAAACTGAGTCTGGGACATCACCGTTTGGCTTTTGTTGGTAAAAAACTTTAATATCACTCAAAATGAGACCACCTAGTAGTTCGACGTGAACTTTCGAGACCTTTGACACCGTTCTAAGTTGTGCCTTCTCTTTCTAGGTCATAGCATTGACGCTTTTTTCAACGTTTCAAGACGAACCAAAATATTGTGTCTTGGGCATCAACGTTCGGCTTTTGTGGCCAAAAAACTTTAATATTACTCAAAATGAGACCACCCAATAGTTAGATGTGAACTTTCGAGACCTTTGGCACCGTTCTAAGTTGAGTCATCTCTTTCTCGACCATAGCATTGGCCCTTTTTTCAACGTTTCGGTATCACTGAACCAAAAAAACTGAGTCTGGGCATCACTGTTAGGCTGTTGTGGGCAAAAAATTATAATATTACTTAAAATGAGACCACCCAGTAGTTAGATGTGAACTTTCGAGACCTTTGACGCCGTTCTAAGTTGGACCGTCTTTTTCTAGGCCATAGCATTGGCTCTTTTTTCAACTTTTTGGTACGGAACCAAAAAACCTTGTCTGGGGCATCACCTTTCGGCTTTTGTGGGCAAAAAACTTTAATACTACTCAAAATGAGACCACCAAGTAGTTAGATGTGAACTTTCGAGACCTTTGACATCGTTCTAAGTTGGTCCGTCTCTTTCTAGGCCATAATATTGACCTTTTTTCACAAGACGGAACCAAGAAACTGAGTCTGGGCATCACTGTTCGGCATTCGTGGGCAAAAAACTTTAATATTACTAAAAATGAGACCACCCAGTAGTTAGCTATGAACTTCGAAACCTTTGACACCGTTCTAAGTTGGGCCGTCTCTTTCTAGGCCATAACATTAGCTCTTTTTTCAATGTTTCGGGGCGGAACAAAAAAACCGAGTCTGGGGCATCACCGTTCGCATTTTGTGTGCAAAAAACTTAATATTACTAAAAATGAGACCAACCAGTAGTTAGATGTGAACTTTCGAGACCTTTGACACCGTTCTAAGTTGGGCCGTCTCTTTCTAGGCCATAGCATTGGCCATTTTTTCAACGTGTTGGGACGGAACTAAAAAACTGAGTCTGGGGCATCACCGTTCGGCTTTTGTGGGCAAACAACTTTAATATTACTCAAAATGAGATCACCTAGTAGTAAGATGTGAACTTTCGAGACCTTTGACATCGTTCTAACTTGGGTCGTCTCTTTGTACGCCATAACATTGGCCCTTTTTTAAACATTTCGGGATGGAACAAAAAAACTGAGTCTGGGACATCACCGTTCGGCTTTTGTTGGTAAAAAACTTTAATATCACTCAAAATGAGACCACCTAGTAGTTCGATGTGAACTTTCGAGACCTTTGATATTGTTCTAAGTTGGGCCGTCTCTTTCTAGGTCATAGCATTGACCCTTTTTTTAACGTTTCAAGACGGAACCAAAAAGTTGTGTCTTGGGCATCACCGTTCGGCTTTTGTGGGCAAAAAAGTTTAATATTACCCAAAATGAGACCACCCAGTAGTTAGACGTGAACTTTCGAGACCTTTGGCACCGTTCTAAGTTGGGTCGTCTCTTTCTCGACCATAACATTGACCATTTTTTCAACGTTCCGGTATCACTGAACCAAAAAAACTGAGTCTGGGCATCATTGTTCGGTTATTGTGGGCAAAAAACTATAATATTACTCAAAAAGACGGAACCAAAAAACCGAGTCTGGGGTATCACCGTTTGCTTTTTGTAGGAAAAAAACTTTAATATTACTCAAAATGAGACCACCCAGTAGTTAGATGTGAACTTTCGAGACCTTTGATACAGTTCTAAGTTGGGTCATCTCTTTTTAGGCTATAGCATTGGACTTTTTTTCAACGTTTTGGTATGGAACCAATAAACTGAGTTTGAGGCATTACTGTTCGGCTTTTGTGGACAAAAAACTTTAGTATTACTCAAAATGAGACCATCTAATAGTTAGATGTGAACGTTCGAGACCTTTGACACCTTTCTTAGTTGGGCCTTCTCTTTCTAGGCCATAGAGCTTTAGTGTCAGGTAAAAAAAAAAAGAAAATCTGGCTTTAATGTCGTTTTTGAAAATGCAGATCATTAATGTCGGTTTTAAACTGACATCAATGACAATGGTTTAATGTTGTTTTTAAACCGACATTAATGATCCGTCCATTTTTATTATTCTTAATGATGGACGGAACAAAAAAATTGAGTCATGCGCATAACCGTTCGGCTTTTGTGGGCAAAAAACTTTAATATTACTCAAAATGAGACCACCCAGTAGTTTCATGTGAACTTTCGAGACATTTGACATCGTTTTTAGTTGGGCCGTCTCTTTCTAGGTCATTGCATTGGCCATTTTTTGAACGTTTCGAGATGAAACCAAAAAACTGAGTCTGGGGCATCACCGTTCGGCTTTCGTGGGCAGAAAACTTTAATATTACTCAAAATAAGACCACCCAGTAGTTAGATGTGAACTTTCGAGACCTTTGACATCGTTCTAAGTTGGACCGTCTCTTTTTAGGCCATAACATTGGTCCTTTTTTCAACGTTTCGGGACAGAATCAAAAAGTTGAGTCTGAGGCATCACCATTCAGCTTTCGTGGGAAGAAAACTTTAATATTACTCAAAATGAGACCACGTAGTAAATTAGTATTGAATAGGATTTCCAAACAGGTTAACAAACATGTCTAATTCATCAACTAAAGTAGTTGATAAAACTAAAGAATCTGGTTAATCACATCCTTCTAAAGAGTTGAGAGTGCCTCAAAGTAGTGGGAGGGTTGTTCATCAGTCTGAACATAACCTGGTTTTATCGAAAACCAAATCATCATGCTTGATGATGATTTAGAGGATCAATTGACTTGCAAAAGGGAGCAATGAATGATGTAGATTATTTATCTGACGTCAGGAAATGGCTAAATGACCAATTTCAAATAAGAGATTTGGAAATGCGAATTTGTTCTCAAAATCCAAATTATTTGGATCTACAAGAACAGAACATAGCCATGTCTCAAATATCTTATAAAGACAAAATGTTGTCTAGATATAAGATGCAGAATTCCAAAAAGAGTCTGTTGTCGTACAGATATGGAATTCATTTATCAAAGAAACAATGTCCTAAGACACCTCAAGGAGTTGAGGATACGATAAATATTCTCTATACTTCACTTGTTGGGAGTTTGATGGACACAATGTTATGTACTAGACTTGACATTTGCTACTCAGTAAGGATGATCGTAGGTGTTAATCCAATCCCGGACGTGATCACTGGACAGCGTCGTTGAGAATATTCTAAAATAGTTTAGAAAACAAAAGACTACGTGCTTATGTATAGTGCTAAGGATCTGATCCTTACTGGATACATTGATTCTGATTTCTAAAAATGCTAGAAAGTCTACATCAAAATCAATATTCATTCTAAATGGAAGAGCAGTAGTGTGAAGAAGCGTAAAATAAAATTTTACTACCTTATCTGGGTGATTGTACATCGTAGTAACATTGTAGTTACCCCGATACTTGTTGAGCATATTATGACTACTTTGGTTTACAAAGTCCTTCACGGCTAAAATGTATGAAGGTCACCTAAAAGGAGTTTTAGTCTATGAAATTTGTGCACTGGGACAAGTGGGAGAAAATTTGGGTGCATACCCTTGTTTAATATATTCATATGTTTATTGTACTCATATGAAATTTGATCTCTTATGATTAAATTCAACGTTGTTTGATCTCACATGGAGTTTTTAGTCCAAGTGGAAGTTTGTTGGAATTTATGTCCTAAACTCGTAGTTTGTAATCATATTCTATTCAATAAAATTGTTATTGATACTATAATCTTAAAGCCAATAAACAAATGTCCCAGGGCTATTATTGTGTAAAATTGAACTGTATGTAGAGACATAAACGTGGATCAAGTTCGAGTATATAGCCTAAATAGTCTATAGTATAGGAATATGGTTGGGCACCTTATTCTTGAGACACTATCGATGTGGCCCGCTTTGTAGTTAGTACACATGATGTGATGCTGAATCGTTCATGTAGAGACATGAAAGTGGGGGCATCCTATGTAAAAAGTTTACATAAGACTGGAACCATGAAACAGTCAATTTTAAGTTATAACATCGTTAACTTTGTTAAACTGACTATTTCGTTTATAGATATCCAATGTAACTTAATCTTAATCCTAAGCTAACAATGAACTTTTGTTCACACGAAATTATCCTTAGATCTGCATAGGTGAGGGCAACTCAATGGCGCTGGCCCAATAAGCCTCCCATTTCAGAGGTAAGATCGGGTGGATAGCTAAGGACATAAGGTGCAAGACGGAATTCACTCATACCCACTCTAGGGTTAGTAGATAGGTTGTTCCCTTAAGGACTGAATCCAGGTCTTGAACAAGGAGCCCCACCCTTTCACTGGCCCGAGAGGGATTCGATTTAAAGGTTGGACCTTAAACCAATTGTTCAATAGTGGATCAATGGGACTTAAGGAGAAAAGATATAATCTCGAGGGTAAAACGGTATTTTGACCCAGCCGAGATTATGAACAACCTGTGAAGAATTAACTTACTTATCATGGTCATATCACATGGACACAAATATATTTATAGTGAGGGGAATGCAACTAGGGGACTTTAGTGGAATGACCCGTTAGTTAATAAAGATTGATTAACTCGGTCTAAAGAGTTTAGCCAGTTAATCTCGGATCGTTGGAGTCCAAGATCTATAGGTCCATTAGGTTCCCCCGCTAGGTCATAAGGAATCAACTTAGAACATTATGATGGAATAATTCGAAATGTTCGAATTAGGTAAAGAGAGAGAAATCGACAAATATATCTTATATAGTCATCGGTTATAATTTAAGATAGAGCTTCATGTTTAAATGTGATTTAAATATGAATATGGATTCATATTTGGAAACTTGGAATTTATGAAAAAGGTCAAAGAAGTAAAAACTCAAAATGTTGACTTTTTACTTTGAAAAATCAAACTTTGACCGACTTTATATTCAAATGTGATTTGAATTTTGAAGAAATGAATACGGATTCATGCTTGGGAGGTTGAAATTAGTCAAGACGGAGTTAAAAGTCAAAATGTTGACTTTGGACTTGAAAAAGTCAAACTTTGAATTTGATTTAAATGTTGAATTACCATATTGCCCTTAGACTAATTTAAATGATAACACTTGTTGAAATTTGGCAAGCTTATCACTTGCATGTTGTATGCAAATTGCTTATTGCATGCAAGACACCTAGCCCACTAAGAATGTCAAGTGGTGAGATAGGGAAGCTCTTGCATGTAGTTTGCTTGTAAAGAAGTTTTATGCAAAGGTGAAATGACTCTTGGATTTGAAATTAAAAATTAATTTTGTAATTGAGAATTACAAAATAAAACCAAAAATTTTTTTATTTTGAGTTTTGAAACACAAAAAAAAAAAAAAAAAAAAAACCTAAAGGTTCAGTTCCTCCCAAAAATCTCATCTCTCTCTATTTCCTCCACCATTTTTAGTCCCACAACTCAATTCTAAGTCCAGAGAATAGCGGGTCAACACTAGTGGTAGTTCCGGCTTCAATTTCATGAGGAGATCGTGAAAAGCACGTGAGGAGATTACAAAAAAAGAAAATCATCAAAGGTGAGATTTTTCTTTTAACCCTATCTTTGTTATTTTAGGGTTTTTTATGCATGTTAATCACTAAACTTGTTTACCGTTTCCATCAGGTTCTTCCACTTCAGTAGGAATTCATGTATCCTACTTAGGGGTCTTCTTGATAAGAATCATGATATTCCATACCGATCAATTACAAAATCGAAGACAACAAAGATTAACCAATCATCCATGCTTCATGTACAAAAATAGATAGGGTTTATTCATCCTCAATTCCATATGCCACATGTTAATACAAAAGACAAAGGACCATTTGGGGTATTGAATGACAATGTTTTCCCTATCATTAATTGTTGAAGACTTTCAAGTCTGTGAATTTTAAACTTCCTTCTCATCTTCCATTTTCTTTCTCTTTGTAAATTACTGAATTTCACTTCATGCCTTTGAACAAACTTTTAGACCAGCCTCTTCTCTTCAACTTCCAAGAAGGGTAGTTTGTCAAATTCATTTCTTAAAACCTTTCAATTTGCAAATTATTTATGTGTTCAGTTTCATCCCAAAATTATGTTCTTCCTTATTTGTTTGAACCTTTCATTTTTTGTTCTTTTGTGGTTAGCTTCATAATTATCTTATCTTGCTTATATTGAATAGCTCACTATTTCAAGGATTGCATAGGCCTATCCAATATCATAATTTAGCTACTTTCTCAAATAGCGTACCTTTTGTGTGCAAACATGAGTGATCCCGAGTGAACAAACTGTAAGTGGAGTGTGTCAGATCTTTTTTAGTTAGAGAGAATGTTTTATCAAGAAAAAAATCGTTGTGTTGTCTACAACTATGATGCTCAATTTTGAAAGACTTTACGAGGTGAATTGGTAGACATACGACAATCCATTTACATGTCTAAGGAAGAAGTGTCAAAAGTCCTCAGTGCAAAATCTTTTCAAAAAAGTTTGGTTGAATTAAATCAATTAGTTGAGTACTTATGTACGTTGACTCAACAGTTGAATTTACGAGACCAAAATTTGAAGAAGGTTAGTGTACCTACAAAAATTAGGCATATTGTTGTGGTAAAGAATGACATAGTTGAAGAAGACATTATTTGTCAAAAATTATCTGATTTTATTGTAACATCTTATCTTGAAGTTCCAGTTTATGTGGTTGAGTTAGAGAAAAAAGAGGTCATAACAAAAGTATGTAGTTTGATTGAAAATGAATCTTGATAGAAAAAGTGTGAAAATGAAAAGCATGAGGATATTTTATGGCCTAGAGAGAAAAATGAAAAAAAAAAACAGAGTTATTGTGAGAGAGTTAGTGAGGTTAAATCTATTTTGTTTACAAAACAAAATATTTTTGATCTTATACAAAAGAACTTGTTTCTTAATGAGTGAGCTCAACCCATGTTTTTCAATTGCTTCTTTTGAGTTCTTACAGGAGGCCAAGACACTCATAAAGATGCTTGATTCGAAGGGTGCTTCTAAAACCAACAATGGCATATGTCATATGTTTTTCAAGGTCGAATCAAACAGGAACCACTTAAAATTTGCCTCAAAATTAAATCATGGCAGCAAGCATAAGATGTTCAAAATAAGTAAATGAGTATGGAGACACTATTGGAAGAATCACTATTGTTTTTCAAAGAATCCCAAGCGGAGTTCCATGAATAACTTATATATGAAACTCCATGACTACAAAATTACTCTACAAGTCGAGGGAATTGAGAATTATTGTTTCAATGCCACTGAATTTCGTCCTTTTCATGTTGGTGATGAATTTCTTGATTCGAGGACGAATCCTTTTGAAGAGGGGGAAAATGATGAGAATCACGATGTTTCATACGGACCAATTACAAGATCGAAGACATCAAAGATTAACGAATCATTCGTTCTTCATGTACAAGAATGGATAAGGTCGAATCATCCTAAATTCTATGTGTCACATGTTAATACAAGAGATGAAGGACCATTTGGAGTATTGAATGTCAATGTTTTCTCTGTTGAAGCGAACTATGAGGTAGAAGTTATTCTTCCATGAAGCCAACACTTTGAAGACCTCATGATTTAGTTAATATCACATTTTTATTGTATTTTCATTTGTTTTAATTTGACAAGTTATGGTAACTACCATTAATAGATTAGAATTAAAGATGGTGGTTTGAAATTAGTTGTTGGAGGAGTAATCTTGTTGTGAGCATTATTATTAAATCGAGCGCGTGAGGTGCACGCGGTTCTTCCAAACATTTGTCACGTTTTGCATTCGGCTGGTGAAGGTCGTGGAGTGCAATCGGTGCAATTGATGCAATCGGTGTAATTCCAATTAGGATTCGGTCAAAATCTAAGCAGTTAGGCGTCCTAAAGTCTTCTCCGAATGAATCTTCATCTTCGGCATTGGTTGGTTTGAAACTTCTCAGTCGGATTCAGTGATCTGTGAAAATATCACCTGCTTTGGAGATGTGCTCCGTTTAATTCATTCGTTCGGTGCTATGGTACTGTCAGAGAATGAAGGAAATATGGCCAGTGTTACTTCGACGGCGAGAGAAAGAGTCTTGGCCGGATTACAGAAAGCTCATGAAGTGGCAGCAAAAGATAGGAGAAAGGTTAAAGAGGCTGACCTAAAGCTGATTTGGTCCAACTTCAACCGGTCGGCTCAGTCTATGAAGGATCGTGGACCATTGAAAGAATTTGGGCCACTGAAAGATATTGTAGCTTCAAAGGATTTTGGGCAGTTGAATGGACCTATTCTAATTATTAAAGATGGGCCATAAAATAATGAATTGCATGGTGATTTTCACGCCTCAACCTTCAATGGGTCAATTAGATCGAAATTGAGTGAATTACATGGACAAATCTCTAAGCAAAAAAGTGGTCAATCTTTCTTTGGCTCGGTGGAAAATTTGGGAAGTCAAATTACAATTGGATCTCCCAAAATTGTGTTCGATGATGGTTTAAGGAAGCAAAATAGTTCACATCCGCAAGCTACTAATAGTGCAAAATCTTCATGGGCTTCTCTGTTTGGCTCGTCTAGCTGGAATCCACTTCCTTACACCCTTCCTACAATTGTTAGGGATAAAATTGTTGTTGTTCCTCCCAAAGAGGTTGTTGCTTAAGGAGTTCGAGTGTGGGAAAATTCCATAGTGGGGCAACTAATTGATGCCAAATTGCCTTATGCAGTCATTCATCGATTTATGGAAAAAAATCTGGGAAAAATGGAAATGCCTACTATTATGATTTTTTAGAACGAACTCATTTGTTTCAAATTCAGACGTCAAAAATCTGTTGAGTGGATCCTATCTCGTGGATCGTGGCATCTTGGTGGCAAACTTATGCTCCTCCGTGAATGGACTCCAGGTATTATCCTTAAATCCTTTGTTTTCGATGTTGTTCCTCTTTGGATCAAACTTCATAGAATTCCTATGGAGTTATGGACAGAATCAGGATTAGCAATTGTTGCTAGTGTTGTAGGAAAACCCCTGTCTTTAGATCTAGCTACTAAGGAAAGACGAAGACTGTCATATGAGAAAGTATGTGTTGAATTAAATGTGAACTCACCTATGCCTACTGAAATTACAATTACCATATGGGAGTGGATTTCATTGTGTCTGTGAATTATGAACGGAAGCCTCGAAAATGTAATTTGTGCTGGGTTTTTGGGCATTTTGGTGTCAAGTGTCCTAGGATTATGGAGAATAAGGTACATTGGGAGGAGGATGTGAGCAAGGTGGTTTCTAATAAAGAAGAAGATATGACTAATGTGGCGTGTGGAGATGTGGTGTTGGAGTCATTTCAACAGTTGGAGGAATGTGAGATTAATAGTTCCTCGATTAGGCCTATTAAGGAAAAGGAGATGGGTAAACGAGATGAATTTACTCTTGTCACTCGAAAGAAAAGGGAGTTGGTTTCTGTTTGAGATATGGATAAAAGTTTGGATGTGACTATGTCTAACTTTTTTGACAGCCTTATAGAGTTGGGTGAGGGAGACAAGTGGGCCTTACCATAGTGGATGGATCTCCTCCTCCTTACAAGTAGACGATACTACTATGGTTCTTAGGGGTCTGCCCTTAGATGGTAATCATGCGGGAGTGAAGGCTCCTATTACTTCTCATGATTAGTTGTTGTTCGTGGAATATATGGGGTCTAAGTAGCCCCGTAAAGTGTAGAGCGGTGTTTGATTTTCTGTGCATGTCTTCTGTGGGTTTTTGTTGTCTTTTGGAAACTAGAGTTTGGGAAGAAAATTTTAGTTTTATTTCCAGAAGGTTCGGAGATTCTTGGGGTTACACTTGTAGCTACAGTAGCAGTGGGGTTGGCCGTATTTGAGTAATGTGGAAGCAGAGTCACTTTGTTTTTACTCCACATGAGGTGGAAGATCAGTTTATTTCTAGTTCGTTAACTGATCTGCTCTTTGGGGATTGTGTGGAGGTGCTATGTGTGATATAACTCTAGTAATAATGTTAAGAGACGTCTGTTGTGGCGTCGTAAGGGTGAGATCTCTTCTGGATGGACGGGGTCGGGTGTTGTCATGGGTGACTTTAATGCTATCAGGCTACATTCTAAAGCTTTTGGTCAATCTCATGTTCCTGAAGATATGGAGGAGTTCGATATGGCTATTCGTGAGGCTGATTTAGTTAAACCTACTGTGTAGGGTAATTAGTTCACCTGGACTAGTAAGTTTCATGGGTCTGGTTTGATAAGACGGCTTGATCATATTCTGGTTAATGATGATGGACTTGTTGCATGGCCTAAAATGAGAGTTAGTGTTTTACCACGGAATTTCTTATCACTTCCCTATCTTATTCTATCTCAGCTTTCAGCAGAGACAGATGGTGGTTTCTTTTCATTTCTTCAACCATTGAGTTGAGGATGCTTCCTTTATTGATGTTGTCTCTTCGATTTGGGTTCGTCATGCAAAGGTTTCTCAGATTGTGAGTTTTGTGAGAAATTTACATAACCTCAAGCCTGCCTCCGAAGACAGATTGGTAAGCACATTCGAAGCCTTAATAAGGAGGCTTGTATTGCTAAAGAGTCCATGGATAGAGCTCAGAGAGAGGTTGAACGAAATCCTATGTCTGATGTTTTCAGACATCAAGTAGGATTTTTCACTGAGGCTATTTGGACAGCTGTTAGACTAGAGGAAGCCTCTGTGCGTCAAAAGTTCAAGATTTGGTAGCTAAAGTTAGGTGATCAGAACACTCCTTTTTTCCATTGATCCATTCGTTCTCGTTTGAGCTGTATTTCTATGCTTTCTGTGGTTGATTCGAAAGGCTACAGATTGACTACTCATGAAGGGGTGGCTCATGTGGCAGTCAATTATTTTCGTAACAGTTTGGGTTCTCAGAATATTGGCTTTAGAGAGTTGTCTCCTTTAACTGAGGATATTTTTCAGTTTAGGTGGTTTGACGAGTGTTGTCAGGCATTATAGTCTTCTATTGGGTGTGGGGAGGTTATGAAAGTCTTATTTTCTATGGATAGTGCTAAGGCTCCTGGTCCTTATGAGTTTTCTGTTCGTTTCTTCAAAGGCGCCTAGTCTGCAGTTGGGAAGGATTTGTGTGATGTTGTTCTACATTTCTTTGAGACTTGTTATCTTCCACATGGAGTGAATACTACTACTATTACTCTCATTCTTAAACGTTGTGGGACTGAACGTATGGATGAATTCAGACCTATTTCTTGTTGTAATGTGATTTACAAATGTATTTCTAGGATTTGGCTGATAGGCTTCGTGTGTGGCTTCCTTCTTTTGTTAGTGGTAATCAGTCTACCTTTATTCCAGGGAGGAGTACTATTGATAATATACTTCTTTGTCAGGAGTTGGTTGGGGATTATCATACTAATGCAGGTAAGCCTCAGTGTACTATGAAAGTTGATCTTCAAAAAGTTTATGATTCTGTTAACTGGAACTTTCTTTTAAGCTTGTTGATGGCTATTGGCACCTCCTTGAGGTTTGTGAGTTGGCCTAGAGCTTGTGTTACCTCTCCGATGTTCTCCATTATGATTAATGGATCTTTGGAGGGATTTTTTCATGGAAGGAAAGGTTTGCGGCAGGGTGATCCTTTATCTCCTTTCCTTTTTGTGATAGTATTGGAGGTTCTCTCTCGTATGTTGAATTAGCCTCCTCAGAGTTTCCAATTTCACCAGCATTGTGTGAAGGTTAGTTTAACTTATCTGACCTTTGTGGATGATCTTATGATATTTTGTGCAGCTGATGGAGCTCTCTGAGTTTTATCAACGAGACTCTTCGAAAGTTTAGTGAGCTCTTAGGGTTGTTTGCTAATCTTGGAAAAAGTTCTTTTTTCTTTTTTTTTTTTTTTTGCGGGGGTTAATAGTGAGGAAGCTTCTCGTTTAGCTGCAAGTTTGGGTTTTGTCCTTGGACATCTCCCTGTTCTTTATCTTGGGCTTTTTTTACTTTCTGGCGGTTAAGGCCAACTGATTGTGTTACTCTTATTTAGCGGATTACTAGTCGAATTCGTTCTTGGTCTGCTAGAGTATTATCGTTTTCTAGTAGACTTTAGTTTGTTCGTTCTGTGCTTCGTAGTCTTCAGGTTTACTAGGCTAGCGTGTTTGTGCTGCCTGCAAGTGTGCATTATGAGGTTGATAAAATCTTGAGGTCTTATCTTTGGAGTGGTAAGGAGGAAGGTAGATGAGGTGCTAAGGCGGCATGGGCTGTGGTGTGTCTTCCTCTTGAGGAGGGTGGGCTTGCTATCCATGATGGGCCTTCTTGAAGTAATGCAAGTACGATGAAGATTCTTTGGTTGCTGCTAGCGAATTCCAGTTCTCTGTGGGTTGCTTGGGTGGAGGCTTATATTCTTAAAGGGAGGTCATTGTGGGTGATTGATTCTGGGGTTGTCGGTCTTGGTGTCTTCGGGCTATCTTGCATCAGCGGGATAATCTGAAAGAGTATGTTAGGATGGAGGTGGGGAATGGTAGGCGTTGTAGAGTGTGGCTGGATCCGTGGTTGCAGGGCAGTCCTATCCTTCAGCAGGTTGGTGAGAAGGTGATTTATGATGCGGCAAGTCAGCGGGAGGCTAGGCTTGTTGAGTTCATTGGTCAGGAAGGGGAATGGAGGTGGCTATAAGTTTCTATTGAGTAGATTGATTTATGGGATAGTGTTCAAGGTGTTAGTCAGTGTCGTAGTGTTGAGGATGGTGGGTTTGGGTTCCTAGTCCCCATGGTGGTTTTTCGATTGCTATTGTGTGGGATACTATTCATCCTCATAGTGTTAGGGTTCGTTGGTTGGGTTTACTGTGGGATGGGGGAATGTGCCCAAGCATTCCTTTTGCGCTTGGTTGGTCATCAGAGACAGATTGGATACTAGAGATAGGTTAAGTCGGTGGGACAGGTCGGTTCCTTTGTCTTGCATTCTTTGTGTGGGGGAGGTTGTGAGTCTCGTGATTATTTGTTTTTTTCGTGTCCTTTTGGGTGTGAAATTTAGTCGAAGGTCCTTCAGGTTATGGCTTCCTCTCACAGGATTGGGTATTGGGGGTTATGTTGTCTTGGATTTGTCATTAGGGTATTGGGAAGGGTGTGAGGAGGAAGTTGAGGCATGGTCTTTGGAATGCTACAATTTACTTTATTTGGAAGGAGAATAATCATCGTCTCCATGGTAATCAAACTCGTGAGCTCATTGTACTATTTCAGCTCATTCAATCTTGTATTTGTGCTCGTGCTGCTTCTTGGTGTGAGAATGCTCATGATCTTATGTAGCTTGTTTTCTTTTTGTCTTTCCTTTCTTTGCTTGTCCTTGGGCTGTGGGGTTGTTATTCCTTCTGTTTGGTTCCTTTCTCTATTTTGTGGGGTTGTTTTTCCTTTTTATGTTTTTGTTGTTCTTAATTTTGTTGCTTTTGTTGTTGCTCTTTCTTTTGGTTCTTTGTTTTCTTCCTTCGTGTGTGAGCGTTCTTCGCTCTTGTGCCTTGGCCTCAAGCTGTGAGGTCCTCCTTGTTGTTGTATAAAAATATTACCTTTTCAAAAAAAAAATAGTTGTTGCAAGATAGAAAGCATATTTAATGTTTTATTTTGACTTTTGATAGTTTCATTAATTAGGATAGAATCTCTACAAGGCTATAATGCCTTTATCCTTCCATTTGTAACAAGAAGACTTTTGATGAATTCAATTTGAAATCTTATTTTGAGAGTTTTCCCTTAATTTGCAATTCTTGTGATAGAATGCATGTGAGTCGTTCAATCTAACTTTGATCAAGTTTGATTGTGGAGTGACTCAATTTAGTATAAGATTTCCAAATCTTGCTTCTAGATCTTTGATCTAAGAGTCATAATTATTTTGATTAATTTTAAAAAAACGGTTGTATAATTGACAAAACTACTAAAAATATTTAATAAGGTATACTAAAATTTTAGATTTTGTCAATTGATAGATACACTGATATAACTCTATCAATATTTTATGATTGAATTTAAAATTTTGCTATACTTATTTCATAGTTTCAAAAGTGTTTGTTGTTAGGTTTGAGAGGTTATATCCCCTTTTTTTGGGATTTTTTTAGTGGTTTGATTAGAAAACAATTTTTTTTATGTTGAAAAGTTATGTACATAACATAATAACCATTTTAGACTAATTTCTAATTTCTCTCTTTTTCTCAACTACCAAAACAGAATCTTCAATCGCACCACACTTTAAATTGGAGTATATATAAGAAACATTTTACAAAATAAAACACAAAGATTATAATTTGCCCACATGAATCATGATGACGTTGATGTAATAATTAAAACCATCCATTTCTAGTCAAAAACACACATTGTTTGAAGAGATGCCATTTTGAAAAAAGAGGTGAAAGAAAAAGGAGTTATTCAATGACTTTAACCAAACTCATTGGAAAGTCACTAAATTAATTCATTTGACTTTAAAGAACATTAATTTCAACATGCTTTTGAAAATTAATTTTATGTCTAAAATATTTGATTCCATCTCTATAATTCTTACTCTTTCAAAAGTATGTTTTGTAAGGAATATTTTTAAATATCGCAAAATAAACTAAAATATTTATAAAATAGAGTAAAATGTAAAAGTCTATCTATAATGAAATGAGATTGATCAATGATAGACTACTATTGTATCTATTTGTATCATGACATAGAACATATAATATTCTATTTTATTAGTTTATTGTGATCTATCACAATTAGATTGTAATGTTTTGTTGTATTTGTAAAATATTTAGAAAGAGTTTTGTTATTTAAACTTATTTTTCTTTTAATAAAATGTATTTTTAAAGTTAAAAAATATCATTCTATATGAATTTTTAGTTTATTTATTTTTAATTGTCAAAATTTAGCCCATTACTTTCATTTTTCAATACATATTAAACTTTAGTCCAAAGTTGAAATTAATATTTTTTAAGAAATCTAATAAACTAGTTTTGGAAATATATTTAAGAATTATTGAAAGTGAAGATTAAAATACAAACGAGTCTCGAGTTATATATATATATATATATATATTTATTAAAAGTCTCATGTGTGACCACACTATTCATATAATCAAGGGAGAGAGGGAAATGAAAATTAAGAAATTAGGAAAATAAAATAAAAAATATATATTATTATGTCAAAAAATTTCCAAGCCCCTGAATTAATAAAATGTAATAAGCTAATAAGAAATAATAATATATAATATATAATATATAAAATGAACAATGTGAATGGAAATTGACTAATGTTTTGTCAAGTTTGACATTCATTATAATTGATAATTATAGATTTAATCCTTGTGCTCTTCTTCTCTTATATATTAGAGAATATCTCACAATATTTTATTATTTACATGACATTTATAAAAATATGTGATTCTCATGTGGGCAAATTAAATGTTTTTAAAGTCATCTTTCAAACCAATCATCTCTCAATATGGTAAAAGGTTCAATGTGAAAGAAGATCAAGATAAATTTTAAATTATTTTTTTCAAAAGCTCTTCTCTTTGTAATGGAACTTGTTCAATTCTACATCTTTTTATTTTTCATTTTAGTATTTTATGTTAGAATGCGTTTATGCTTTTAAAATATTTTAAACTCTAATTTGTATAGTTTGAAGTTGAGCTTAGCTTGGCAGTAATCGATATAAACTTCCATTCTTAAACTGTAATAACTATATATGAATTTTTAATCTTCTAACTCTTAATTGTTGTACTAAAAAACTTTAATTGTATGGACCAAAATGATAGTTTCTATATGCTCGTGAAACTCTTTTATTTAATTTGAAATAAGAATTCGGTGTTTAATTAAGCATTTTTATATTCATATATCTTTCACTAAACAACCCTACCCATGTTTAGAAAATTGAGAAATAAACATCTTTTATGATGTATGGTAGTTTTTCAAAAAAAAAAAAAAATCAAAACCAAAAACTCAATAGAGATTTTTTGCTATTACATTTAATATAAATCATCTCTAAACTTTTACAGATGTTTGGAACAAAGAGTTCGTTATTATAGTCTTAGACTATTATAGTTGGGGTATAATATTATGTGTTTGATTTGTAAATTAAACTATTTTAGTTTGAAAATAAAATAGTGATCACGGTAACAAAGGATGAAATAAGATAAATATAAAATAGTAAAAAGTGTACCAAAATGGTAAATACTATAACAAGCGAGGGATTTTGAAATTGATTTTGACGATAGCTAATGGAGTAGTACAAAATAGTATTATATAATACCTGCACCAAACATCCCTAATTTTCGTGGGACGAAATATGTATGGATGTGTGTTTTCTTTAATAATAATATTTTTTTAGTCTTACAAAAAAATAAAAGAAAATTATTTCAAATGACAAAGTTTTGAAAATAATTATATTTATAGCAAAGTATCACAATGACAACTAGAAATCCTCACTATTATATGTGTTTATAATGATACAGATAGACACAGATATTAGTATATCTTAATCTATCATGATCCATAATGTAGATATAGATTGTGATATTTTGTTATATTTTATAAATATTTTAGTTCAAATATTTATTTATATAATTATAATACGTAATACAAACACTAGTTTCATACTTTTGAATATCTAAATGAAAAAAAAAAATTGTTTTTTTTTTCATATGCTGCGTAATTAAATTTAGGGTGTGTTTGGTTTAGATTATAATGGGTTTAATTTTGACCAAAAAAAAACTATTTTGAAAAAAATGGTAGTGTTTGGAAAATTAAAATAATACATTTTTTAAAAATTCATTTATAAAATAATCTATTTTGGAGAAATCTTTAAAAACCAAATTCACATCTAAACACTTATAAAAAAGTCTAACCAAACATTTTAAATTTTAAACTCATTTCCAAAAAAGTGTTTAAAAGAAAATGTATTATTGAAAACATTTTTTTCTTAATCTACACAAATAATTCAAAGAGGTTATAATAAATAATGTCTCAATTAGATATTACATGTCAAGTTGTCAACCAACATTATGAACTAAAGGGAGGCTTTGATGCAAAAATTGACTATGACTCAAATTATTTTAATTTTAAAAAAAAATTAAAAATAGTGTCCATATCTTAAATTAGTAATAATGCATTTATTTATTATTTTTATGTAAAATTTGTTCTTCTATAATTATCATTCAAAGTCTAATACATTAATTTCTCAATATGACACTAATTTTTTACAGAAAATTACAATATTTAATTAGAGTCATGTATATTAAAAATTAGAGTTGGGTTTGATTGGATCAATTAAATAATATATATTCAACATTTTTAGGTTTAACTAAGAAAATAATTAGTCAATTTAAACACATAAGTACTCAACAGAGACTGTTCAATTATTCAACTTAAAAAGTTCTAAAGAAAGGTCTTTTCTATTTTTTAAAAAAAAAATTATTTTAATTTACATCTATTGTTTAGGGATAAATCTCATAATTCTATTAGTAATACTTAAAATGGGAAATTGTCAAAAATATAACATTTGATAAAATATTTACACTTCATAGAAAAATAAGTGTAAATTTTTTTGGTTTTTAATGGTTTTGATTTGGATGCGTCTATTGATCGTCTCTCAACATCGATTCTCTCGAAAGAAATATATATAATTCAACTTTAAGATAAATATTGAGTTAATAAATCAGCATAAAGATGTATGTATGTGACTTTTTATCTTCCTTTTTTATGGAATGCATTGATATTGAATCTGGAGTATGATAAGAGTTGCATAGATGTGTCTAACCCTAGTTTAAGACTTAGGATGAAAATAAATTTAATATTATATTATCTAATTATATAAAAAAATTGCATCAAATGACAAAAATATTTTTAAAAAATCAGTTCATGATACCTATTTATTTTGCATATTGCAAATATGAAAAAAATTAATGATATCAGACTGCAATCAGATGGTAATCATAGGGCTATCGAAGGGCTATCAGACGGTAATAAGAGGGTTATCGACTTTTAAATTTGCTATTTTTACAATTTAGAAAATGCAGTGACATATGACATATTATCATAATTTTTTTTTGCTTGCTATTTTTGCAAAGAAAACTATATATATATATATATTAGTAATTTAATCTTTCTATATAGTTATAGTCCATAAAGGAGGGCACAAATGCAATAAGGCTGAAGTATGCATGTATGTACCTCACATAGAAATAAAAACAAACTTTTCAAACCCTTTTTTCTTCTTTGTTGAATGTTTTTGAAATAAACCCTTTCACCCAATTTGGCTTTTCCTTCTTAAGTCAAATATATTGCCCACTAATATGTATATATATATATATATATACACACACATAAGAAAGAGCCATTTATGGGGATATAGCTATAGCTTTAAACTTGGACTTATATTTTCCATTTAGAAAATTATTAGAACTTCTATGCCTTTGAGGCTGGAAGATCAAAAGAGCTTAAGAGGGTTCCATGGAGGTTACTAGTAAGTGGATGGATATTGTTGTAGATCAAGAAGATGATGATCAAGTAATCCTTCCAGGGTTCCGATTTCACCCGACTGACGAGGAGCTTGTCTGGTTTTATCTCCGACGAAAGGTGGAGAAGAAACCAATCGCCATCGAAATCATCAAACAGATTGATATTTACAAATATGATCCATGGGACCTCCCAAGTAAGAATTTTAATTTTTCTCATTTTGCTGATGATTTTGATGGAAATGGTTTGAAAGAAAAAGTTCAAGCTAAGATTTATATATATCGATATAGGTTAGAAATGAAAAGAAAAACAAACACAAAATTAATTGCAGTACTACTGTTTATATTTAATTTTATCTTTAGATCATATGGGTATTTTTTCAACTGCCAAACAATTTTATTAGGTTATATTATAGAGGAAAAAAAGAAAGCCAAAAGTTGAAAAGTAGGGTTTTCTTTATTTTCATTTGAATAAAATTAGATTATACTACTATTAATTAAATCATTCTAAATACATCTTCAAAACCCAAAAATTTGAATGGAAAGGTTTTAATTACTGCCTCAAAAATCAATCATACACCTAAATTGAATTGATTTAATATACAAAAATTTACAACCCGTAAAATGTCATTACGAAGAATAGAGACTAAACATAATAGAGATAAGTGGATGCACCAAGAAATATATATGAAGTATGACACAATGTATGTCTTATTTATATACTCGATCGTAATCGTTCATTGGATTATGCTCGTATATTTAGTCTTTTTTGGATATATATTTCTAATGAGAAGAGTTGGTGGTTTGTGTGTGTGTGTGTGTTTGTGGTTGAAGAAGTGAGCAATGTGGGAGAGAAAGAATGGTATTTTTTCTGCAAAAGAGGGAGGAAGTACAGAAACAGCATAAGACCAAACAGGGTGACAGGCTCAGGGTTTTGGAAAGCAACAGGAATTGATAAACCAATTTTTTCCACACTCAAATTATCATCAAATGATCATAATGCTAATGCTCATATTATTGGGCTAAAGAAATCTTTGGTTTACTATAGAGGAAGTGCTGGTAAAGGCACCAAAACTGATTGGATGATGCATGAGTTTAGGCTTCCTTTCAACAATAATATCATTCCTCATCAAGATGATCATAATAATGCTGTAAGTCTCTCTCTTAATTCTCTTTTTCCCACTAATTTTTCCTTCTTCTTTTTTTCTTTTTTTTTTGTTTGTTCGAATTAATACAATGAAACTCATATAATATACATTTAATATCAACCGTTTTTGCCTGTACTTGTGGTACAAATATAGCAAATTGAACCAGACGTATTTATAGAATATAGTAAAATTTCAAAATATTTCAATGATAAATATTGATATATTTCTATCATATTAGTGTCTATCAATGTCATTAATAGATACGGATAGAAGTGTATTAGTGTTTATTCATGTCCTTCATGGATAGATTCTAAAATTTATATATAAAGAGAGAAATTATTGTATATGATAAAATTACCGAAAATATTTACAAATATAGTAAAATTTTAGAATCTCTTTTAGTGATATACACGAATGAATATATATATATATTTCTGGGGTTAAATGGTAGAAAAAGACTTTATATTCGGTGTATGTGTATATTTTATATAACTTGTAGATACTGATTTACACCGATTATATATACACAATACATGTGCTTATTTGTTTTCTAAAATAGTTATAAAATTATTAGAGTTAACCATGTGGAAGATGGTAGAAAAGATTTTAAAAGTCATCTTGTATATGATGTAACCATGTATGTAGCTATTTTGTCAACAAAGTAAGTGCTATTTCATGGGTAAAATTTTGTCTATGGAGAGGTACATTTTCTAGTAGTAGGGAAATTAAAATTGATATATGCTTATGTGTAGTTTGAAAACTATGTTGTCTTTTAGCTTTTTTTTTTATGTACAATAGTTTTTTTTCTTATTCTATTTTTTAAGATGTGATATTCAAAACACACCAGCTTGTAAGATAAAAATGATGTACGTACATTCTTGAATAATAATGTAGACTATTGAAATTGGTTTTATTACTATTAAGAAATTAATTAAAAGGGGACCATGTGATGAATGAAAATGATATATTATTTGAAAAATGATTACAAATCTTTTTCTTCTTCTTGGTGAGATAAGAGTATCTTGTGTTTTAAATTCAATATATAGTTTTATATTTTATAATATAGTTTGTTGTTTTAGTATGGTATAGTATAATAATGGTCGTTACTAAGTTGAAGAAAGGTTTTAACAAATTATGAATAGAAATTTATAAATTATAGAGCAATGACCGTAATTGTACAATCTCTTTTATTTATAAACACACAAAAATATATTACAAAATTATTTTATAAAAAATTGATAATTGGTAATTTTTTAATTGAATGCAGCTTAATCTGCACAGATATAACCTAAACAACACCTAAATATTTTTCTAAATTATAAAAACAAAATAGAAAATTTGTCTAGGGTGTGTATATATATATTCATGTTCCTTTTTAACATATTGAGGAATGTTATTCAACTTTCATGTGTTGGGCTAATATTGAAAATTAACACAAAGGAAATTTCCCAAAAGTGTAACATTATCTCAAAGTCCTTTTTGGACTAAAAAGACATTTTTTTTTAGATAACATTTATTTTTTATTTACTTAAAAATATATATTGATATAATTATGGTAAAAAAAAATTGGGGTTTTTGTCAAACTACAAAACCATAGAAGCTTTGGGTTTGTTCTTACTTTTCAATATAATTTGATTAAATTATGATTATTAATTGTTGAATTTTTCACTTTATTTTTATGGTATACTTTGAAAATATTATTAAAAAAATGCTCATGAAGTTTTTCTTGAATGGGACCTTTTATATTGTCTTTATTACCCTTTAGTATATACTTTGATATTCAAAGACATTGATCAATGAGCATTTGACCAAAACAAAATTTATGTATATCTTACTTCACATTATACACTAATTTTTTAATTTAATGATTATTTAATTATATGATCATATTTGAAAAGTAAGTATCTATTGTCACAACTCTATTCACATTATTATTGTTATTATTTTATGCTTCTTTTAAGAATTAGCATATATTATTTCTACAAACCTTTATAAGTCGTGACTTTACTTTTATGACTAGAAATTTAAGAGAACCATTATATGACAATAAGGGTTTACTTCAAGTCAACCCATCAACACATTTGACTTTGAATTTTACAAAAGCAATTTGGTCTTTGGTGGGATATAACATATAATAGGATCTTTTATTTGGGTCTTTGAGATTTTCTCAATTCCATTTATGATTTTATTTCTTTTAATTATTTAAGTAAAATAAAATCATGGTAATTTTTTCTTATATTTAATAAATAAAATATAATTCAAAGAAATTAAAATTTTATTGTTATTGTTGTTGCTATTTGTTATTATTTTATTTAGTTTTAGTTTTAGTTTGAGTTTTAGTTTTGTATCTTTAAAATGTAAATAACTAGGTGCAACTATATAATCTCATGCATATCCATTATTTTTTACACTAATGGTAAGTTCTTCTAATCTTGATAAAGGAGTGGTGATCCTTCAAGATTTGAACAAACTCTTATAATATTTATACTATAACCATGCGAATATTCAAGTTTTAGAGGGTTGATTGATCGAAAATCTTAATAGAATTTATTTAAGAAATCTGTTTTCATAAGAAGAAACTTAAGCCTGAAAGGATCTGTGTTCATCATCTGGAAACTAATGGATTCTCTCTCTCCCTCTCTATGATCTCTAAACTTCTTTCTAAACTCTCTCCTCACTCCCCTGCGATTATTGACACAACTACTTCCTCTTCCTCTTTACTTGCATCAAAGAACCATAGATCAAACGATGATCTATCAAGAGCTTTATCTACCCATAACTTAGCCGAAGCCCATCTGGCTCAGGTTGAAAACCGACTCAAAAATTGGTCTATTCCAAAGATCGATCTAAGCCAGGTATACAAGATCAATACCTTCAATTTCTCTCAGCAGGTCATCATCGTAGTCACTGAAGAAAACGTTGCAATGAAAGACGAATTCACTGCAATCAAGCTCCTACCTGAAGAAACCCTCTTCAAAGTCAAGAACAAGTTCAAGTACCTCCACATCAGTTGTGTTCAAGTTGCCTTGAAACCCCTCTTCAGAGAAGGTCTAGATGTTCCAGTCTACCTTGCTCTAAGAGACAAAAGGCATCTCCGATTCACTCCCTCTCTATTAGAGATTGTTCAGTCAAATCTGGAGCAAGGACCAGTTTATTTCAACTGCAAACCTGGTCTTACTATTTCCCTTTAAGACCGAAACATCATGGATTCCCTAAGCCTTGATGTTCATTCACAAGGACTTGAACTAAAGGATGGTTCACTTCCTTTCGCCATCTCATACCACATCTACTTCAAACTGATGCATACAAACCTTTATCCTAAAGCCTTAGGTATTTCTCCCAAAGGCTACACCATGCTTATGGAAGTAAATCTGGAAAAATCTTCCATAACCATTCCAAAGACTCTCCAGTGGGCTGATCTAACAAAGGATCCTATCTAGAAACTACAAGGAGAAACAGCCCCAGTCAGCAGAACCAGCACCGAGGCATCAATTATCGAGTTTCCCAATGGAAACGTCGAGGTCCAGTTCAACTCATAAGCCTCATATCCAAAGATCAGTGAGATCATGAGCAGCCGTCCAAGCACGTCTTCTGTTCCAAGGACAGAAACCTCTCTCCCTGATTATTTGAAAAGATCAGAGTCAATTCGCGCATCAGTAGACTTCGCTCATACAATCCACGATGTTCACTACAAAGAAGAAGAATCACTTTCTCCTACCCAGTCCGATATGGAAAGGAGAACTGAGCCAGTCTACAATCAAATCAACGTCATCACTGCAGATCCAGACGACGTTGCCCGCTTTCAAGGACACTACAGCAGGTATCTAGATTTATGGCTTGCTTTCAAGGACACGACGTTGCCCGCTTTCCAGATTGAAGCAAAGTGAGAGAACCAGAAATGAAGCGCTCGTCAAACAATTCGAGGCACATGGCCACGTTGCAGTCATCAAAGGGTCAAACGTCTACGTTACCGCCACAGGCAAAGAAGTAGCTTCTAACTATCCTCCAGAAGAGGAAGCTTACTTCCCTCACCCGGTGGTTCCTGCCATCAAGATGGTCTCTTCTCCTTACAAGACCATCGATGAAGACAAGGTTCAAAAGGTTGGAGTTCGCGAAATCAAGAACATCCAACATCAGCTCAACTACACCAACAAGGTCCTTTCTACGGTATCCAAAGCGATAGAAAGAATAGAGAATCCAGGACCTCCGATCAAGATCAAGAACCCAAAGATCCCTCAAACTGACCCCAATCAACCGATCTTCCAGCCTAACAGCTTCAATATCAGAAAGCTCAAAGATGACAATTCAGAATATTTGGCTGAAATCAATAAGCGCCTTGCAGTTATCTCCATCAACAAGGAAGCACAGACCTCGACAAGTAAAGTTGAGACTCAGAAAGGAATCAATGTAATAACTAAGGATTCCTCTCATCAAGCTTCTAGTTCAAAGATACTCCCTGTAACTCAATGGGTAGACATGAAAAATCATTACCCTCGACCGTCACCTCCAGATCTGGGATGGGATGACCTTCATCATGAGAAACATACCTACGATGGTATGTCCCTGGTCACTTGGAATATCGATGGATATTCTGAAGCTCAAATGATGAATACCTTTCAAGAGATGTTGTTAGCAGCCTCAGCCTCAGTCTACAGCGCCAGGAAAACAACTCTTGAAACAGCCCAGATTCTAATATCAAGTTTCACAGGAAACCTAAGGAGCTGGTGGCACAACCAACTGACAGAGCAGGAAAGATATCGCATCCTAACTGCTACAAGAACAGTTGTCAAGACAGAGAACGCCTCCACCCCTATCCAGATCGAAGAGCAGGATATGGTCAACCAATTGGTCTACGCAATGACGAAACAGATCATTGGCAGTACCCAAATCCATTTCAATCTTGAAACAGAGTCCCTTCTTGGATTATGTTGTCACAAGATGAATCAATACAAATGGTATAAAAATACTTTCTTGGCACGTCTTTATACTCTTACAACTTGCGGAGCTGACATCTGGAAGCAGAAGTTCGTCGAAGGACTACCACATTACATCTCTCAAAAAGTTCTGACACTCAAATGTTGTAGGGTTGAGTTGTTTCGTGAGATTAATCGAAATAGAGATAAACGAAACTAGACACTCATGAATGTTAAAAAAGGAAAAAATATAACAACAATAATAATTAACTTTTCTTAGCTATTAGGTCTCTATACTATTACAGTTAATCTACAAGTTTTTCTCTAACTAATTCATTTGCTTTATTCATTTGATAGAGCTATATCCTTCAATTTTTTATGAATTCCTATTTTATATTGTTTTTTAGTTTTTATAAATATATTCTATAAAGATTGTTAGGAATATATTCACCTAGTTGAGATAGATATTCGAAGGACACTCGATACTAATAATATGATAATAATTATAAACATGTGAATAGCAACTAAATACAATCAATCTTTTTTTGAGTTAAAATTTTGTGTCTTACATCATGATCATTATATTCATTATTTAATCATGTTTTTTTTTTCTTATGATTTTGGAAATATGCAGGAAGTTTGGACCTTATGCAGAATCTTCAAAAGAATCCCATCCTTCAAGAAGTATATTCCAACACTACACAATAACAATAATGATAATCAAACATATCCCAAACTTCTAAACCCTAATAATTCCAATATTATCTTCACTTCTAAACCTAAAACCAACTTTCAATCTCAACCTTATTCAACTGATCACCATCATCTCATACATCTTGAAACTAAGCCAAAGCCTTTTGAACAATTAACCAACCCTAACTTGACCCTACCCAGCTGTGCTTCTTCCTTTGAATCCTCTCCTATATGCCTCTCGAGCTTTTGGAACGGTGTCGAGAGGGGAGGCGGAGGAGACGATGATAACTTCACGACCAATGGAGGTTGGGATGAGCTACGACCTGTCGTTCAGTTTGCCGTTGATCCTTCTTTTCAACTATATGAATGTATATAAACATCGTGGTACTTTGATGTTTAGAAGTTGTTTGAATCTTAAATGGAACGGAAAAGTTATAAAGTTTTAATGTTTGGATAATAGTTTTGAGTTTAGATAGTTTACAAAGAGATATTATAAATAAAAACAAAAAACAAATTAATGCAAACTACATATACATGTAACTTGTTTTAGATTTAGAGTCTTTATAGACAAAAAAAAAACTTGAAATTTCATTTCTTGATGACCAAAACTAAAGAAAATTGATCTTCTTGATGGACAGATTGTCTTGATGTCTACCTACTTGATGGGCTTTGACCATTAAAGTAGGCAATTTTTTTACGTGTTTTAGACATAAAAAAGGACTAAAATTGTAGTAATGGTTGAACCATTGTTTATAATGAAGATTTGAAGGAAACATAGATTGATATTTTATCGATGAATTACACTGATAATATTAATGAAAATTTTATATTTATTTAAGTTGATAGTAACATTTTAATGTTAAATAAAACATAGTCTAAAATTTTAAAATAGATGACTAAGATTCAAGTGCACACTACTTATCTCTTTTTATGTCTAAAAGCTATTTTTTCTATAAAAAAAAAAAAACAACTAGAAAGAGCCACTTTTTATTACAAATCCACGTGTCCAACAAGCAAAAATAAAGATATTTTAGAAGGAAAAATAAAATTAATAAAATGACATTTAGAACAAATTAAAGATTTAGTCAAATTACATTTGTTTTTAATATGTGGAAATGGAAATTTGAAGTATGAAAACGAATTTAATTAATAGAATATAATGTCTGTAGTCAGTATGTGAAGACATGGCATTCTCAAAATGATGATTAAGACCTTGATTAAAATCTAATTAAGAAATTAACTATATAAGATAAAATAAAATGATGGTTTAAAAGGACAAAATCTACTTAAAATGTTTACAAATATGGCAAATTATTGTAATTTACAGCAATAGATTATAATATGGGTTTATCGCAATACATATATTAGTCTACCGCGATTCTATTGAATTTTGTTATGTTTGTAAATGTTATTTTAGTTCAATTTGTTATATATTTGAAAACAACCCCTTAAAAGGTCTATGAGCCAATTACATAACTTTTTTGGAAAACTATCCCAACTAACCTCTTAAAATTTTCACATTACCAAAATAGACACCTTTTAAGAAAGTTGTTGAATTGATTTTTCTTGGTGCTTCTCACTAGAGATCGAATGTCGAGATTATCTTAAAATCGTAACTCTTTAAACGTTATAGATTGGAGTGCTTTTCTAGATGAAATCTCGAGTAATATCAACACCGAGATTCTATCATTTTTTTCAAATGTATAATCTTTTTAAATCTTATAATGTATCTAATTAATTTTAGTTTTCAAATTTTCTCCAAATTTGATTACATATATCATATCTTATATCAATTTTTACACAATGTCTTGGATCGTTATCCTAATTCATGTGTTCCATACTTATAGATTATTCATGTAATTTTAAAAAAAAATGTCTGGTTTATGTTTACCAATTTTTTTTAATATTTGATATTCTTATTTTTTAATTTAAAAAAGATAAATATATTGGTTAAGATTTGAAAAATCATGTGAATTCTATTACTCAGCCAAATTCACAGAAATAGCCGAAACAAATAGATAGTTTTAGGTAAAGTTAACAAAAAAAATTTATACAAAATCTCTCGCAGGAGAGGCACACAAAAGAAAAAAACTAATTCAACCAATTTACACAAAGAAAAAAAAGTAATCTCTGCACGGAGAATAAGCATACCACCAAGGTGATCAAGGACTCCAACTACAAGAAAGAGTTTGGCACCTTTTGCAAGCAATACGGCCTCGACAAAGGACCGAAGGAAGAAAGGAAGAAAAAGAAAAAATCTTCCTCCAAGCGACTATTTAGCAGGAGCAAAGCTAAAGATCCTGAATTTCCTCGAAGGAAGAGGAAATACTACAATAGATTCAAGAGCAAAAAACGATATGCTTCAAAGACCAACGTCTGCTTCAAATGCAACAGGAAAGGTCACTTTGCCAACCATTGTCCTCTAAAGGATAAAATCAATGCCCTGACTATGGACGAAGAAACCAGACAGTCTCTTCTCTACGCCATCAGATCAGAAGACGATACCTCTTCTCAGACCGAGTACTCTTCAGACGAAGAAGGTATCAACATTCTCATTGATGAAGGATCTTCGAGCGAAGATGCCTTCTATTCTCAAAGTGATTCAAGCGATGAGGACGGAGCAATCCCCTGCACGGGAAGGTGTGCTGGCAAATGTTCTGATCATATCAATGTCATTACAAAAGATCAAGAACGACTTTTTGATCTCATTGAGGAATTACCTGATGCGTCTTCTAAACAAACCTGCCTCCTCAAGCTAAGACAGAGTATTGAGGAACAAAATCCACAGAAGACGATTCAAAGTCCAATCATCTACTCGTTTCAAGACATCCTGAATCGAATCAAAGGCGAGACGAAGAAGCCTATCCAAATTGAAGACCTTAACCATGAAGTAAAGGTTATCAAAATGGAAGTTGCAGATAACAGACAACGCCTCACTCTTCTCGAAGAAGCCTTCCAAGCATTCAGAGAAGCCTCAAACCTTAAAGGAAGTTCCTGATAGATTTTATTATATTTACAAATTTTTTAAAATGTTATTAAAAAATCAATTATCATTCTTAAAATTATATTTTCGTCCTTTATAATTACCTAAAACAAAAATGGTTTTGACTCGAATATCATACTCATAAGTCATGACTTTACTTTTATGACTAGAAATTTAAAAGAACCATTTGAGCAAAATTCCACAATATGACAATAAGGGTTTACTTCAAGTCAACCCATCAACACATTTGACTTTGAATTTTACAAAAGCAATTTGGTCTTTGGTGGGATATAACATATAATAGGATCTTTTATTTGGGTCTTTGAGATTTTTTCAATTCCATTTATGATTTTATTTCTTTTAATTATTTAAGTAAAATAAAATCGTGGTAATTTTTTCTTATATTTAATAAATAAAATATAATTCAAAGAAATTAAAATTTTATTGTTATTGTTGTTGCTATTTGTTATTATTTTATTTAGTTTTAGTTTTAGTTTGAGTTTGAGTTTTAGTTTGGTATGTGCAACTATATAATATCATGCATATCCATTATTTCTTACACTAAAATAAAACTAATTTAAAAAGATTACCATCATGTGAGAATTTTATTTGATAGCACAAAAAAAGGTACAACCATGAAACCAAATCCGTTCTTTATTTTTCATGTGAAGTTTCTTTTTTCATTTTTAGAAGTCATCTTTTATTCCAAATAGACAAACCTCATTTGTTGTTTTGGTGATTAGTTTTAAAACGTATTATTTTAGTTTTTGGTGCATCGGTCGTTAGGTTGACATAAATTTGAATTTCTTGCACACACGTTCAAGCCTCGGGATCTTAGAAATTTACTAAGAATCTTAGGAACCATATGTAAATACAAATTTAGAAAAATAAAATTGTGCTCTGAATATGTATAAAGAAATTTCAAATTAAAAAACCTTGATTTGTCACTAAACACAACGACTTAATTAAATAAAGCGTTTAGAGTATAATATTTTAAAATTAAGAGACTAAATCGAAATCAAAACTTAATATCAAGAATGTCTAACATTTTAAAAATTATAGATGAAACGAAAAACTAACCCTAAATTTTAGAGACAAATTTTAAGGATTAATTCAACTATAATTGTTTTTGTAGAACAAATTAGTTCTAAATTCGAAATACGAGTAAATTTTCGGAATAATGTTTTGTTAAAAAGTAACTACAAAATTATGGTAGTTAAAAAAGAAAGTACACGAATGGGGTTGGTGTGGTTAGAGTAGTTTTTTGTTTGGAAGGAAGTCGTCTACCTTCCATTAATCCCGTCATAAACATTTGACTTAGTCTTCAACCAAATAGGCTCTTATTCAACCAGATAGGCTCTTATTGGATTAAAGGAAACTTCTAACACTTTTCACAATCAAATAAGATGCCTAAAACCACTTAATTTCAAGAATTAGCGCTCAAGGAGTATTCAACAAAATCATGTACCCAACCCCTCACTAGATTAAGATCAACAAAATCATACAAATATATTCACGCTGTGTAAACAAAAATATATGTAAAAAAGAGAAAATACATTCCCACTATAAAAACCAAGTTCTATAAATTTAACAAAATCATGCAAATATATTGATCACATTATATAAACATAAATATACGTAAAGAAAGAGAAAATAAACATATCTTAGAATTTCTAGTCAATGAATGATTAACGGTAGGATGGGAACAGCAACGAGAGGGGGACCGTGGAAGCCGCGAGCAAGGTGTAAGAGGGTATTATGGAAGGCAAAATTGGTTGCAGCTAGAGTTGTAAGATGGACAAACCCAATCTACAATAACTTGTATGTTGGACAACATGACAGCATTGACTGCCACATAGAACAAACACATAAGTCGAGTCGTGTACTAGGTACACAACTTCAAAGCCAAGTTGTGAACTAGGTACACGACTTCAATGTCGAGTTGTGGACCCATTCCACGAGTTCAAATTTGAGACGTGTATTCGGTCCACAACTTAATTAAGTGCACAGGGTAGACGGGTTAGCTATCCTATTTTTGTGAACGGTTTTTCACCTATCCTATTTTTGAGATTGTTTTTTGAAATAACATTATTAAAAAAAATCTTGAAATACTAAGGATAAGGATAAAGTCCAATAATAGTAAAGTCGTTGAAAACAAAGCACGCAAAAAACCAAAGGCAGTTCACGGAGTTGGGACGCCTAAACTTCTCCGTCACGGCACTCACACCACGCGCCAGTCTTCACAGAGCATATCTCGCCACCTCATCATTCCAATCAAATACTCGACCTGACCCGACCCGGACAATATCTGTCTCACGTGTCAAATTACCGAATTCAGCAATACCTACCAATCATAACCTCCCACGTGGCGACAAGCTCTCTTTATTTCCGGTATATATTATTTATTGTGTGTGTGTTATCCACGGTATTGCTTCGCCATTTCCACTCCCACAAAAATACACACGAGAAACGACGCAGCGTTATGGGAAAAGAGGCCGATTTTCCTAGAGCTCCGTCGGAGGCCACTGAGGGCGGCGCTACTGCTTCCGAGTCGGAGATCGAGCTTAAAGGATTCAATAACTTTATTCGAACCAATCCGAAATCGGATCGGTTTAAGGTTAAGCGGTTCCATCATATTGAGTTCTGGTGTACCGACGCTACCAATGTTGCTCGGAGATTCTCCTGGGGACTTGGTATGCAGATTGTGGCTAAATCGGATCTCTCAACCGGGAATATGACTCATGCTTCTTATCTCCTCCGTTCCGGCCACCTTTGTTTTCTCTTCACTGCACCTTATTCGCCTTCCATTGCCGCCGCTCAAAACCTTACTCCGGCATCCACTGCTTCAATCCCTAGTTTCGACCATTCCGTCTGCCGTGCCTTCTCCGGTACCCATGGATTTGGCGCTCGAGCAATCGCTCTTGAGGTTGAAGACGCTGAGATCGCCTTCAGAACCAGCGTCGCACACGGTGCGAAACCTTCGTGTCCTCCGATTGTTCTCGAAAATCGCGCTGTACTTTCAGAAGTTCATTTGTATGGCGATGTTGTTTTGCGTTACATTAGCTACAAAAACCCTGTTTCTGGCGATAATGGCGAGAATAAACCAGACGAATTGTTCTTGCCGAAATTCGAGGCCATGGAGGAAACTGCTTCATTTCCGCTTGATTTCGGGATTCGAAGACTGGATCATGCAGTCGGAAATGTGCCGGAGTTGGGACCGGCGGTGTCTTACTTGAAAGGCTTCACTGGATTTCACGAGTTTGCAGAATTCACGGCGGAGGATGTGGGGACGAGTGAGAGCGGATTGAATTCGATGGTTCTGGCAAACAATGAGGAAATGGTTCTGCTACCGATAAACGAGCCGGTTTTTGGGACGAAGCGAAAGAGCCAAATACAGACGTATTTGGAGCACAACGAAGGAGCAGGAGTTCAGCACTTGGCATTGATGAGTGAGGATATTTTCAGAACCTTGAGGGAGATGAGGAAACGAAGTAGCGTCGGTGGATTTGAGTTCATGCCGTCGCCGCCGCCAACATATTACAAGAATTTGAAGAGCAGGGCGGGTGATGTGCTGACGGATGAACAGATTAAGGAGTGTGAAGAATTGGGGATTCTGGTGGATAAAGATGATCAAGGAACTTTACTTCAGATCTTCACCAAGCCCGTGGGAGATAGGTGCGTAATTAATTGCTTCCATTGAAAACCATGGCATTTTTTTCTTCTACCATCTTTGGTTCTAATTCAAATTCTTGTATCCTCATACCCTTTGAATAGTTGTAGTATCTGTGCATAACATTGTTGGATTGCTTCTCCATACGTTATTGAGCTGCAAAGGTCGTAATGAAATTGTCCTGTTTTCTCCACCCCCATGGATGATCCCTTATGTGGGAGTAGAGCTCTTAGAGTGCAAGTATAATTAAATTTACCACAACCCATCTCGGAGTTAGTCATGTTTTCAACCTCTTTAGTATCTTGTTAAAAGTGTTCAAATAATTAAACTTATCATAAGTCATAACCCATCTGCTTTAAGTTTTTTGAGCCAATCAATAATTTAGCAGATCATGGGTTTGTCTTCCATGATCAGAACAGCTGTAATAGCAAAATATACTCTTTCTTCTACCCTCATAGGAGGATGAGGGTGAGGAGAGGAAGAATCTGAAGAATCCAATTTAGTTCTACCCGCTGCCCTTTTGGTCGAACTTATAATGACTTAACCAGTTGAGTTATAGTTGAGTGTCGATGGAGGTTGCAATCCTATGGGAATATAAATATTGGTGTTTTCTAATCAATCTGAACTATATAATTCACATTGTGATATCTTGGTATAACACTTTCTTTGTTCAGTATTGACAGATTTAATCCATAGCTTCATAACTTCGTATACATATTCTATGCAGGCCTACCATATTTATTGAGATAATTCAGAGATTGGGATGCATGATGAAGGATGAAGAGGGGAAAGCATTTCAGAAAGGAGGGTGTGGTGGCTTTGGAAAAGGAAACTTCTCCGAGCTTTTCAAATCCATTGAAGAATATGAGAAGACACTTGAAGCCAAACGAGTTTCGGAATAAGCTGATGCTTGAAAATCAATTCCATTCAGTCTAACATCAAAGCGACACTAATAAGGTACTTCTTTATACTTCTAGTAGTTAAAGCAAGAAGCAATAGAAATCCAATGAAGCCATTTATTAGCTTCATGAGTTCTATGTATGGTTTCTAATGCATCTTTATTTGGCTCATCTTAGTAAGTAATTGTGTGAACTAAACCAACTTCTATTAATGAAATCAGCAGCTGTTTTTGTATTGAGTTCATTCGATACCCCTTGAAACTTTGATTCTTTTGTGGAAGTAAAGTAATAGAAAGTTCAGAGAGCTGTCATCAGAAAGAATTGGAGTCCATTATTAGAACTCTCAAGTCGTTGATGAATTATAGGTTAGATGTGTTTGTTGCAAGATACAAAATGCTATTTGAAAGTCAAAACCACCATTTTCATGTTAAATCTGAAAATGATAGGTATTATCATAGTACTGTGAATGTTAAGTTTTTGTACTCTTTTGAAGCAAAAGAACAATAATTAGAGAATTCAAGACGTGTTAAAATAGTATTAGGTATTTTGTGATCTAAAAAAGACAAAACAATGTGATAAGTTTTGCCCTACCAAGTGCTCGAGGACCGTGTGGCAGACCATGTGATACATTAATTAGCCGTCCTATGTTATCATTTGAATGTATGGGTTTAGGGTTGAATAATTGTGCCGTCCAGAGTTGAAGAGTTGATTAAGTTAATGAGATGATACGTTTTTCAAGGTTCATCTAGTACAGAACAAATTGTGGAGATTGGGATCGAGTATTTCACCTCTTAAGATATGTTTCTTAGGTGTCACCTCTATCATACAAACTTCAATCAATATTATGTTCTTTAATGCATATTAATTTTAATAAGTTGGACATGGATACCTATTTTAATAAGTTCTCAATAAAAGTTTCCAACTCTATCGGATATATTCAGTGATTAATTAAATGAGTGGATAGGTTTTAGATTATTTTCTCAATTGTGGAGGAGAATTGTTTTGTTAAATGGTATCTTAGAGTTTTATATACTAACCTATGTTTAGATCAAGATGGAAATATTTATGTCCATCTACTTGATTTGTGGGTAAAGTAATAACCTCAATTTTGGAATTTGTTTCAATTTAAATTGTATTAATTTAAACATTAAGCTAGGAAAAATGCATTAATTTTAATTTCAAATATAATTGAAACTCTAAACATTTACAAGTGTATCAATTTAGATAAGTTGAATAAGCGTATCAATTTAAACCTTCAATTATGTTTTACTTAGATACATCTATAAAAGTTGAGGGTTTAAAATGATATATATATATGTCATTTCAGAGTTTAAATTGATATTTAAACTATGAACTTTAACGTTCAGAATTTAAATTAATACAATTATTGGTTTAAAATTGATACAATTATTGGTTTATAGTTTAAATTGATACAAACTTCAAATTTTAAAGGTATAAATTGATATTTATCCTAAATTTTATAAAAAAAAATTGCTTACAAAAAAATTGATCAATATCAATATTTTATTAAGGGGTTTTTTCAAAAACATAAATGCTAAAATATTAATAATTTTGAAAATGGAAAAAACCTATAGGCCTAGAATAAAAAATATCAAAAATACCTCGATCAACATGTGATTAATGGACACTAACGCGGCTAATATACTTAGTACACGATCGTCTACCAACATCGTTTAGATATGTTTCGCACAATATATTTGTTACACGATCTTGTACCAAAATCATTTAGATTTAGCTATAGAGATTTGGATTGGTCTAATCTAAACAACTTTTTTTCAAGATTTTTTGTTACACAATCATTTAGATTTGGTATACGATCTTGAATCAAATAACATTTTAAAAAAAATAATACATATACGGAAAAAAAAAACATTATTTCAAAAAAATATAAAAGAAAAATGGCAAAAGAACATAAAAAGAAAATAGAAAGAAAAAAATATCAGAAAGATGATGAAAATTTAAGACAAACTTCGAATATTTTAAAAAAAAATGACCAACTTCATACGCTCGTTGATTTTGTTACCCGAGTCATAAATATTTTGTCGATTTATTATATTTATGAAAATTAACCTTTTATTTATTAAAAGAGAAAAAGAATTAAGCATGAAAACAACTAATTTTGAACTCTTCCACGATCATTTTATTTTTAAAAAACTCAGCCCACAGGTATAACCATTTTGATTTTGTTTCTTAAAATTTAAGACCATATACAATCTTTCTACTTCCAATTTTCTTCATTTACCACCTACATTCTACCCATAGTTTTAGAAAGGTTCCAAAATTTGAAAATTAATAACAGTTTATAAAAATTTGTTTTTTCAGATTTAGATTAAAATTCAATCATTATATTTAAGAAAAATGCCAAAAAAAATATTATAAAACATGAAAAAAAAAGTGAAGTATTATAAAAGATGAAAAGAAAACACCTAATTTTAAAAAAAAAAAAAAAAAATTACCAAATAAAACTTTAGTAGACATTTTCTGAAACTATTTTCAAATGTGTTTAGTAATGATATACTTTAGATGATGCTAGAAATCTATAATAACATAAAAATTAAAATTAAAAAAAAAAAATTAAAAAAAAAAACTTCGATTGATTAATACGAATAGGCAATCCTTCTTATAAACACTTTATTTGATCTACTGAAGCAACGAATATAAGTATTTGCGTTAGCAATTCTACATCAAGCTCCCATCAATACTTTCATGACAACTAAATTGATAAAGGTGTTGGGAACAATCGCATTCCTCTCCTTTTAACAATGCAAGTTCCAAATTAACTTCAAACAAGACAATTGCAAGAAGATCTTTCTTACCATTCGGAATCTTTTGCGCCAACAGAAAACTTGGCAATGAAAAATCCGATGGTGTCGAGCGGCGAGGAGGGATCAAACCTTTGAACAAGGTGTTCTTCACCAGGTCTTAACCATTCTCTGCAAAAACAAAGTACAAAATGTGACATTCAACTCTTGAAAGCACTAAAGATAATTCATCTTCTCTCTCCCTTTATCCATCCTCTTTTCTGCACGTCTATATCTTCACAAATTACAATCTCACTTTTGTCTTTCTGACTCCTAAACACATATATTCTCTAATCCCTCTCTTCTTCTATCACTTGTGTCATAACACAGTATGTATTGCTCCCAACAGAAGCATACGTTTCCTTCCGTCTAGAGTTTGCTTATCTATGTGAGCATGTTTTCTTTCTTTCTTTTTTTTCTTTTTTTAAAGTCAACTTGTCTTCTTCAACTAACATAACATAATGAGTTTTCGTTTCCTGTCCAAGTGACCCTGTACGTTTCTTTAACCCATCTTATTCAACTAACTCAGCATAATCCTCACAAAACCAGTAAGGTTTTCAAGTCTGGATTCTCAATTTATTTTCTTAGACAAGCACAAGCTGATAAAATCCACGTCCTCAATAGGCTAAGTTTCCATTTTCAGTCTATTTCATGAATAGTTATGCGCATTCACATAACTGGATAAATATTTTTGTTAAGTGCCGGCTCTTCTGGTTTAAGTTGAATTCATTAATGTTAAATTTGGGTATTTTATTATCAAGTTGGACACTTCCACACTTTTATCTACTTGATATTGTGACTAGATTAAGGTATTTTACTGTATTAAAATCGGTAAAAGAAAATAGACACCGAGTTACGTGAAAACCTGAGTACCGAGAGAAAAACCACGATCTGACTTTCTTACCATCATTTCTTAGGAACAAAAGATACAAAGGGAAAAAATAAATAGAAAACAAGCTTATGATTAAAAAAAGAAAAAAAAAAAAGAAAAAAGAACGAAAGAAAATTAGGTAAATCTTTCCTTGGACCAAGTCTACTAATTCTAACATAGTGCATTTATATGCCTTAAGGTTTATTAAATTTTTAGATGATATAAGTTGTGTCCTGAGCTCTTTAGTTCTAAATCGGTCTTTATTTCACTACATATTCAAATTTAGATTAGATTACCCAATTGATTCAAATTTAGATTAAATTAACTAATTAAACTGGTTAAAGGGATGAAAACAAAATTTTTAGTGACCAACACATTCGTAATTTTTCACGAGGGGGAGGGGGTGTTGAGTCGAAGCACTTACTCCACGAAATGATCAGCAAACTCAAAATGCCCAACAAGCCCAGGTCCCCCGATTCTTGGATGCTGAAATATCACAAAGTTGCATATACAAATGTGAATCACATAAATTACATTGTCCAAAGTGGGGGTGAATACTGAACAGCAAAGCTCTGGTGTCAAGGTTAACGGAAGTAAAAACAGGAAGGAAGCAAGAATTGTGTTACAATCTAACCTGCGGTGCTAAGGCCAAGAACTTATACTTGTCCAAAGCATAACGAACCAAAGCTTCATTCTCACCGGGGTTTATTGTACAGCTGACAGTAAAAAATATTACAAAAAAACCAGTCAAATATAATGACGCAAGCGTAATTTTAGTCTAAAAGGGTAGGCTAGATGCAGCAAATTTTGGAGAGAAAAAAGTCTCACAAGGATTAATAGTGGTGTGGACCATAAGAATAATGTAATGAGCAGGATTCAGGGATCTTCGAAACAGTTGCAGTAAAATAATAAGGAGTTCCCTAATTGATAGCAAAATTGGAGGGGAGGGGGGGAATGGATAGTGCGTTTGGGCCTAGAAGAAACATAGGAGATTTGAAATAATTTATTTCCCAAACTTGGTCGGCATCTTTAATTCCATCCTAAAAGACCCTGTGGTTTCTCTTCCTCCCCCTCTATTATCTCTTAAGATATAGCCATGACAGCAGAATCTTGACGGATGTTCTTGTTTAAGGAGTGGCAACAATATCAGTTCGAAAGCAGACATTTTAACCACTGTACAAATTCACGGTCTACATGAAATATGAAGAAATAATACAATGTTGCTTACTCACGTTGAATACAAAATTACTCCACCTGGACGAACTAATTGGACAGCCTGATCAAACATGCGCCTCTGATACTTTGCATGGTTCCTCAACGATGCAATTGTTTCCTGGCAAACTAATATATTATTATCCTCAAGTTTCCATCCGCTGGGACTTTAGACAAATCAATTACATTTTGAACAAGCATCTACATAAATTTGGAAAGAAATTAGGCATAACAAAACTGTTTCTCAACCTAACATTGTATTAATAAACATACATGTAACCACACATTCAAAGAAAATTGAAGTGATTCTACCTCCCCAGCAAATAGTCGAGGTCTTAAACCAAGGGCCGAACAAGGAGCATCAAGAAGGACTCTGTCAAAGCTGTTGGGAGCAAAACCTCTTGAGTTTTCAGCTCTACCGCCCATGCATTGATTTCTTCCTGGACCATTCCGTGGTCTCCAACCATTCATTTTTTGTTTGGCTTTATTAAACAAAGTTCACCATTCAGTTTCTCATGGTTGATAAAATATTTTAGAAACTAGATTAGCAAACACAGATAGCGAAACACATATATGATGATGCAGTCAATGAAGTGAAACGGCAAAATAATGAAACCAGAAAATAAAAGCAATCCTGTGTTCGGATCCCAATAATACAAAATCTAAAATCGAACTGTATTTCAATTTCAAAAGAGAGACTAAATTTTACAAGATCAACAACCTTCCAAGAGTGTAACTCTAGAACTGTACCAAAAAGGAGGGGATCGATGCTAGTTTGTTTTTTAAAAAAAAATTCAAAGAATTTAAAAGCTAATATAATTGTACACAAAAGACAAATCAAAATACACATCTTTATAAATTTAGATAACGAGAACTTTTCGTAAGCAACCATCGAACTACAAAATGTATCAATCATAACACTTGCATATGTGGAAGATGAATTCTAGAAGTTAACTTTATCCCTTGGACCCTTACTTCAAACTCCTATAGCAGTTAGAACTAGACATTATCCCACAAGCTAGGATTCTATGTATAAATAACTAATATTTCTTCCTATGTGAAATAGACCAAAAAGGCAGGGGAGGAATCAAAATAAAGACAACTTACCATTCTGCATTTTAGTCTTGTCAACTTCCGATACTTCAGTAACTGAGGATGGTTCTACATTGTCGAGATTCATTGAATTAGAGATATTGTTCACAACACCATCATTGGCATCAATGCAAACAGAAGCAGTGCCCTTGCAGGAATCAGCGTTTCGATTGACAGATTTAAGAGCATCAAGCTTATAGGTTGCGATGCAGCTCAACCCCATTTCAGCAGCCAATTTTTGAATATCCATCACCTGAACATGAGTTTGATAGAGGATTAACAAAGAAAGCAGACCGTAGCAAAAGCTACACTTGTGAAAAATAGCTCCACAGTTTAAATATGACATATGACAAATGGATGGGAATAGAAAACCTCTTTACCATATCTCCATGTTATAAGTGTGTACCTTATTGTGAGACCTATCAGCAGCAATGACCTCCCCTTCATCCTTCATAAGGATTGCAATTGCAGTTGTTTTTCCTCCAGGTGCCGCACACATGTCTAATATACGTTCACCTTTTTGTGGATCTAATTTGAGAAATAGGAAAAAGATATCCATTTAGAGAGACATTGAAGCATGCCTAGTTAGCAAAAGGAAAAATACAAAACAAAACAAGGATACATGTCCACAGAATATAAAGAGAAAGCAGAAACAGACAGTAGAATGGAGAGAAAAAAAAAACTCTGGGAAAATATATATCAATTGTTAAAGAAAAGTTATTATAAATTTTAATCAGCAAATCCTATTAATGAGAAACACAGCTCAAGTACTTGCCAAGTACAAGCCTGAATGAAAAGCAAACCAAAAGGATAGGAAATTCGTTAGTGAATTGGAGACTTTGGAGTCACTGAAACAACAGCAAGTCTTTCAAAAATACCTAAAGCATGAGCAGTGATAATGCTTGGCAGGTTTTGAAGAAAGATCTCTCCCTCGAGCACATCTGTAGGACAAAATATTAAATCCAAAAACAAATAGGTTTAAGTAAGACGGTCACAATTGTCTGTACAATAAATGCTAAGATTTAATTCATCCTACAGACAACTAACCTACCAAGTAATCTAGCTCCAAACAGAACCAACAACTAAATAATACATCCAAGGAACAAAAACTGCAAAATAATGTAGAAGGTTCTGAGCATTTACATATAGAACAATGAGTTGCCAAAATGTCCAAATCAAACCACAATGCAAATTCTTGATCTTCAACTTCTTACACAAAATTATATGAAGAGAATAATACAAAACCATAGTTCCAAAGCTATGACTGAAATGCTAGCATTGCTCTGTATATGATTATTGACGTGGTAAAATACTTTAAAATCTTCACAGCAGATCCCTTTTTACTAATATTCAAGAAGTTTTAGGGAGTAATCATATTTCACGAGAGTAGGGATAGACTAGTCAAATACAGTGATTTCCAAGGATGAAATTGAAACGTCAACCATATCTCTTTGCTATTACTCAAACATAATGGCATGGAATTAACATCAGTTGAGCCACGATAGTGCAGTATCCGATTCCATAGAAGACATTCATACATTTATATTTGGAAAAATGGGTACAAAAAGCGAAATAAAAATATCATTGCAACATTGTCAGTTACATAGGAACCTTGTGTATTTATGCATTTAAGATTTTCGGAAAATAAACTGAAGTGTTGCTTCTGTTCTCCTTTTTTTTCCTCTTCTCTCTCTCTCTCTCTCTTTTGTAGGAATTATTATTATTATTTGATTGATTGTTTATTATCAATATTAATATACAAACACAGGTCATATAAAGAAAAAAAGTACCATAAAAGGATGGTAGTTTAAATACTCTATTATTCATGTCCACAGCAATTCCTCCTGAAACACGAAAAATCCCGGCCCTTGACATTGCTGTTGTTCCTTGACCAATATATAATCCATTCCTTTCAGAGTGATAAGGATCTGCAGTAAGAAGAACGGCATTAATTATTTATTGTAATGTAACCTATAGATATAAATTTTATATATATATAAAACAAAAAGGAAGTTTATTTAGTCTTTTTTTTTTTTATGAAAACAACTTTCATTGAGTAAAGATAAAAGATTACAAAGGTAACAAAACATCCTTTGTAGACCTCCCACTAAAGGAAGGGATTCCAACTAAGAGAGATGTTTCCTAGCGAATAATTATAGGAAAAGCTTCGAAATTAAAGCCCAAAATGAGACATGAAATCTCAACAAGAACCACACCTCACAAGGGTCCCTTTCCTAACCTCTAAAAACTCTCTCATTCCTCTTCCCCCAAATATCCCACGTAATTGCACATACCCCAGCTAGCCACAAAAATGACCATTCTCTCTAAGAGGTGGATGGAGAAGGAACTCCTCACCCGTGCCTCGAATGTCTCTCTTACCAGAGATGCTAACACCAAACTCCTAAGAATGAAATCTACACCGTCCTCATATACTGCCAATCCCAAAAAAGATGATTCATGTCCTCTTCCGCCTTCAGACACAGAATGCAACAAAATGGTCCCACAAGCATAGTTCTTCTCCGAACTAGCCTATCACAAGTGTTCACACGACCGAGCAATATTTGCCAAGTAAAGAACCTAACTTTCTTAGGGATCTTAATCCTCCAAATAATATCAAACACGAACAGCCCAAGAGTGAAGGATCTAATGACAATCTAAAGAAGGATTTACAAGAAAACTGAAAACCCCACCGTAGAACTTGGATTCCAAATGCGAACATCCTCTCTCTTCTCCCTAAAAGAGTACCCCTCCAATAAAGAAAGCAAAAAGGCCACCTCTATAGTTTCCCCACAACCTCCCCCTTTCCTTCATCTACACCTTCCCAAAGAAAGTGCCTCATGAATTTTTCCAAACATTTACAAATTGCACTAGGAGCTCTGTAGAGGGAAAAATAATAAACAGGGATACCACTGAGAACCGATCTTATCAGACTTAACCTACCCACTTTGGAGAAAAAGCATTTCTTTCAATTGGCTAGCCTCTTTCTAATCTTCTTGGAACTTAGCTCTCGGCTTGCCTCCCAAAGGAAGCCCACCCAAGGTAGGTAGAAGGAAAAGATCCAACCTCAAAGCCAAACATCTCCACTCACCCCTCAAACTTCCTTCGGTCACTATTAATTCCTAGAATTTGACATTTGTTCCTATTAATTTTAAGACCAGACATGGCGTCAAAGAACTCCACCATGTGATTAAGGATCATAAAGGACTCCTCTTTACCCGAGAAAAACAAAATTGTGTCATCAGCAAACTGGAGGTGCAATAAAGCCACCTCATTCGTACCAATTCTGAGAAGCTCAATGCAATTGGACCGGCTAGAGGAAAGCACGAGACAGCGGACAAAATGAATGGATTACAAATATTTTCTCAACATAACAATTATCCTGAAGAAATGTTTCTATTCTACATAGTGAACTTCGACAAGTTGACAAAATTACATGTGTCTTCCAAACAAATGGAAAATGGCGAGGTCTAAAGTGATTACATAAAAGGGTTTCCCATTCTTTAGGTAAAATAAACTATTTCTAATTGCACACATTTTCTATAGTTAATTGAATGATGAAGCACTTCCTACCAGTCGGTAAGCCCTGCACAACAGTCCCTCGAGTAATACCAAGACTCCATCCACCATCAACCCCAGGCTGCTCCACGGCAACTGAAACAGCAACTGCATCCCCTTTCTCAACATGAGCACTGCAAGCCATAACACCGGGAACATAAACCTAAAGGTAACTAAATTAGAAAACAGTTTGTGATAAGCGTATAACCAAGATAAGAGAAAAGTAACAAATTGCTTGTCTTATAACAAGACAAAATGTAGTGCAAGATACAAAAAAAATGAATAACAAGATAGTAGAAAGCAATCACATGGTGGGTGATGACATCAAAAAGAAAAGTGTAAATGTACTCTAGAAAAGAATGCCAACCCATCAGCTAACCTGAGCTCCGCGAAGAACTGCCTCAGCACATTTTCGACTCACAATCACTTCTTTTGGAGGTCTGCCATTTGCATAACCATAATCAATTGTGTGTGGTCCTGAACCCCTTACAAATACAACATAGTCTAACCCAGGTACCTGACACCTTGAGATGGATGGATGTTGAAACTTTTCAGTAACTGATTTTTTCTCATCTTCAATCTTCATTGAAGCCCTCTGACTGTCACTTTGCATAAGGTCAATACCATTGGCATCAACATCACCACCCACTAATGTTTTGTTTTCAGAATTCGAACATCCCATCTCTTTAACAATTGTTGATAACTTCTCGATAACAGTATCAGTTGTGGACTTGAGTGTATTTACACGTATACATGAGTAACAAGACGGACGCCTGACCATTGGATAAGTTAAACTATTAGAGTATATCCTGACTATGTATAACATTAGTACAACAAACATAAGACCATGAGAAATACTTTTTAACAATATATGAACCAGAGTCAATCCTCAATGGCATATGTTTTTAGCACAACAAACAAAAACAAATTATATTATTCCACCTTTTAATGGATGATATCATTAGATAGCAAGCGATGGTGGTGCAAAACGGCTGTGTAAAGTAGCAAAGCAACTTAGGAACAGTGACCACCAAAATGAACCATCCAACTGTTTAACTAATGGGTGCGTGTTGGGTTGGAACCTTTTCTTTTCTTTGATATGACCGGTAAACTAGATGCCCATTATTAATATTCATAACCAATATATTTCTTTCTGGCGGATTCTCCGGGTTCACCAGTCACGCTACGGAAAATGGTATGCTTTCACATCATTGAAAGAGTAAGAAAGAACATGATGATTTGAAAAAAAGATGAAACGTATAGTACATCACAAAGAAGTAAAAAAAAAAAAACGCAGTGGAGGCCGATGCAACGCTTTCACAAATTCAATAACAAAAAAATCCTGTATTTCCTAAAAGTATAACATAATAGCGCTTGCGCACAATTAGTTACGTTGTGTCAATTTATAAGCATAAACTACGTAACTAAATTTAGACTTCCATCGATCTCAATTGCATAAGCACTAGAAAAAACAGCACAAGTGAAAATTACATTCAATCAGGCATGTTTATCATGAAGCTCATAGCTGTGGGGAAGACAGAGTATAACGCAAACAGAAGGAAGAAAAGTACGTGAGAGCTTTAGATATGTGGGAGAAATGCTCCGCTCCGTAAGCTTTCACGAAATACTCCTCCACTTGAGGATTCCATCTCAAAACAGGATTGTAACTGTATCTTTCTGGCAGATCTTCCATCTGTTGCGCCATTTTTTTTCGTCCAAGTTAAGCCACAGAATGAAGCAAAAACAGAGGTGAGAGAGAGAGGGAGAGGGAAAAAGAGAGGGAGAGGGAGAGAGAGAAACCTGGGGTTTAGGGTTTTGGAGAGTGAAGAAGGTTCTGCGAAAGGTTTTGAGAAGACAGTCCCTCGCTTTCTTCATTCAAAAAGAGAGAGTGCGAGAGCACGAAGCCGAGTGGCAACGGCGGCAACCGGCGAGCTGGATTGTTATGGTGTGGGCTATATTATTCCTTACTTTGGGCCTAAGCCCAATTATTTGTCTTTTTAGCCCTAAACCCCAATTCTTCGTCTCTTAGGCCCAACTCCAAATTATGTTGACTTAACGGAACTTTTTGAAAGGGTAGGGTGTATTTGGCTCCAAGAGTTGTTCGAGAGTGGTTGGAGCTTTTTGTCCAAGTTGATCGTCAAAGTTGGTCTATTGGGGTTAATGTTGGTGTTGGATGCCAAAGGTGGAGTTTTCAATATGGATCACTATTGAAGGTGGTTTTCGTCGTAAACTGGTCGTTGAAGGTGGATGGTAGAAGTATATGCCACTAGAGTTCGTCATCAAAGGTGATAACAAGAAGTCAATTTTGGTCATGAAAGTGTGACAACAATAATCGTGTATAACAATCGTTAGGTAGAACCACTGAAAATATTGAAGAGATGGAAAAGCGATGTTTCATGAATTTTTAGAAAAATTTATGGAAATTGATGGAAATTATTACAATTAGTTCACGAAACTTTGACTGTGACTGTGACATAATTATACTACATTTAATTATCATTTTATAAAGTAAAACAACTTTTAGGCACATAATGTTAAAATTCATGAAGATGCTGATGTGAGAGCATGGTTTCTAAGTAAATCTATAATAATTAGAGAATAATATCAAACATGGGTAGCTAGTTGCAAAATTAAATGAAATGAAATGTTAGCATACAAGATATTCATAAATTACATGCCTAATACAAAAAGATGACCTTAGTCTAATCAAAAGTCTTTATGATTCTCGATTTTGGTTTTATTGAAAATGAAATTTTTGGGTGGTTAGAGAAGCAACAATCACATTGATTCAACTTTGAAAATGAAAGTCGTAGATGGTAAAAACAGTAAAACGGACGACAATTCAATTTTGAGATAATATTAAACATTCTTGTGTGAATTATACAATAGGTGTAATTAGATCAAGTCCAAACACCTTTAAAAACATTGATTGAGATGGTCTAATTGCAAGAAAAGAAGATAAATGAAAAGAAAGAAAATCAAAATTTTCATACAAATCTCAAAATTTTAAGAAATGGGGGAAAATCAAATTTTCCCCTTTATTGAAGTATGGAGCCTATGGATTTCGACCTAAATTTTACACCTTAGGGGAAAGTTGGTAGAAATACCCAACCAAACTTCACAAAAGCATTGTAAAAGTCAATGGACCAAATATTAAATTCATGGCCCTTACCAACTCAACCCTGAAGGGATAAGAGTCATTGCACAATATATCATAAGAATACATAGACCTAACTTAATTTTAATTTGGATTTGGAAATACCCATACACGAAAAATATACAGAGAACCTATCGTATCAAATATTAAACATACTTTTCACTCAAAAAAAAATTACATGTAAAATAAAGGCTTACTCATGTTGATGTTTCTGTATCTACTAAACACCAAATTGTTGTTGGAACACTCTCACTGGCTACATTTCTATCCTTTGAGTGATATAGAATTTATGTCTCGTGGGAACCAAGAATTTGGAATTGGGGAAAATTTCAAGAGAAAAAAATTGAGAGATTTCTTTTTTCTTTGCAAAATTTTATCAATTAGGTTAAATTGTTCTACGACTTTTACCGATTGAATAAGTGGAAGATAGAGAGAAAACGATATGGGATCATCCAACGTTCCCCTAAATAACTAGCACGTAATAGAGTTATTTTATTACTTTAATTTAAATGAATTAAATTAATATGAAATAATTACGTAAATTAATTTAATAATTAATTAAACATAATTAATCAATATTTTATTTAAACCATATTTAAATGAGTAGCTTTCACGTTACCTATAATTTTAAAATCAATTTGAATTAAACTAAAATATTAATTAATTATCTAATTAATTGCTAAATTAAATATCCTATATTTAATTTAATCCATACTTGAATCATATTCACATACAATATCTTATTATTCTATAAATTAGTTTAAAACCAAATCCAAAATAACATTTATATTATAAAGTCAAATTCAATATAATATTATAAACTTTATATTATAATGCATCATCAAACATTGTATTATTTTTCTAATTGAATTTGAACGATTCAAATTTCGTCCAATCTATAATAACCTCTATAATTTAGAAAAGAATCTAACGAATCTACAAATAAGAAGCTATAACGATATGAGATTAATTGGCTAAACTCATTAACACATTAATCAATGTTCGTTAACTGCGTGTATAATCCACTAAATACTCACAGCTGGACTTCTATCACTACAGATATACTCATGTGTCCAAATAACAACAAGTTAGTCCTTTACAACTGTCTGTAACATCAAGTGAGTCAAATTACTGTTTTACCTTTGGATTACTTATTAGTCCTTAAATATCAGTACTCTTTTAATGAACAATTGTGACTCAACCAATAAACAGAACCCTCTCGTGCTATAAAAAGGATTTGGTTCTTCGTTAAAGTTCTATACACCAATTAAGGGAGCACTTGTATACTCTCTTAAATTTGGGAAGGAGAGAATTCCATGTTGTAAAATTATGTTCCTAACTCCATACTTAACCTTGTCTCCAAAATGGTTGGTTTATCGAGTCGACAATATGGCCACTCTTCTAATGAACAATCGTGACTCAACCAATAAACAAAACCCTTTCGTGCTATAAAAAGGATTTGGCTCTTCGTTAAAGTTCTATACACCAATTAAGGGAGCACTCATATACTCTCATAAAGTCAGGAAAGAGATAATTTCATGTTGTAAAATTATGTTCCCAACTCCATACTTAACCTTGTCTCCAAAACGGTAGGTTCATCGAGTCGACAATATGGTCACTCTTCTAATGAACAATTGTGACTCAACCAATAAACAAAACCCTCTCGTGCTATAAAAAGGATTTGGCCCTTCGTTAAAGTTCTATACATCAATTAAGGGAACACTCATATATACTCTCCTAAAGTTGAAAAGGAGAGAATTCCATGTTGTAAAATTATGTTCAGAACTCCATACTTAACCTTGTCTCCAAAATGGTAAGTTTATCGAGTTGGCAATTATATGGTCACTCTCACTTGTCAAATCAAAGGATAACCTCTCACACAAACAAGAGTTCATATTACACTTGAAAATAAAAATAAGTTGCTTAAATCATTATATTGAAATAGAAACATAACTAGCCAATAAACCTACATCTAGTAGTTACTATTTTGTGGTTTAGTCTTATGCAAACTCATTACATATAATATCTTCACTCACATGTCATGTGAACATGTTGGATTATTGCATCTCTATTAAATACAAAGTAGGTCATATTGACATTATTATCAGGTTAAGGTACTATAGCTTATACTATAAATTATTTAAGTTGTATACCTTGAACATTGATCCATGTATATATCCACAAACACTTCAAGATTCACAAGGTAGCTTGGGATGGTAGTTTACTATATTTAAGTAATGAAGACAAAACTAATAAAATAATCAACAACACTTATTTAAATTGCAATAATAATACTTTATTAACACAACTCTAAATGAACTGTATTTACCATCCACCTGTGTTAGGATATAAAACTCAACAACCTAACTTGTGTTGGAGAGCCAAACACCCTTAAAATCATAATATTTATTCAATGACAAACTACAGGTCTATGTTTGATATTTGTTTTCAAAAAGCAATGAGCATAAGAGTGAGAGAGCGAAGTGGGTTGCACGTCAGCCCAAGAAAGCGAAGGCTGAAGAATTCTAACTCGTGAGTAGTATTGATGTCAAAAAATGGACCAACGGAAAATTGTATTATGGAAAAAAAAAGTCCAAGTACCTTACAAGACAAAAGAGATTGAACACCGTTACACTGTCAAAACACACACTCTTACACTCGAGTCAATCTCAAGTTTACAACTAACTTGACAATAAAATATAAGAGAGTAGTTTAGGTGCATCCTCAACTAATAACTTTTGTCGTTTGTATAAGTTAATAATATATAATTGAAGCTTTGACTCATTACAACTTCGATTGCTTATATTACTTATTGGGAGATTATGGTACTCCGTCGATCTTGTCACAAATGCTAATAAGAACTAAAGTTACCCCAAAGTGTTTTTTTTTCTTTCAAAAGGTTAATTAAATACAGGGTAGAAAGATTTGAACGGAGACCTTATGTCCACGGGTATGTATGGTTGCGTTAGGCTCATGTTGGCAATTACTCCAAAGTTACCCAATGCATAATCATATTCTTTTAAGAAAATCAATAAAATTAAAAGTTCGTTTAGATTAATTTAAGAAAAAAATGTTTTTCGAAAAACTTATTTTGTTTAAACTATTTTTTCTAAAAATAATTTAAAATACACTTAAAAATCTATTTTGATTAGCTTTCAAAACACTTTTAACTTTGTTTTCAAAATTACTCATTTTCTAAATTAAATTCTTAGAGAGACCATAGAGACACCATAAATGAAATGAAATGAATAGGAGAAAACAAATACTAAAAAGCAATTTAAATTTGTGGGTTAAAAGAAATCCCAAAATCCCCAATTTGGGCCTAAATCCGAAGCCCTATAGTTTAGAACCGAGCCCTGTTTTAAACGGCACTATAAATAAATTAGGTTTCCTCTTCTTTCTTCTCTCTTTTCACTCAGCCGTTGAAGAAGCAGAAGCCCTAATTCCCATTCGAACTCTGCAACTTTCGTCTTCTGGCCTCCCTTCTCTCTCGGGTTTGTTTTGAATTTCTTTCTTTTTAATCTTTATTTACTTCTTCTAGTCGATGATTTAAGCGTACAACTCAAATTTATACACTGCTCATAGATAAATTGGATTTTTTTTTTTCTAGAAAGGATTGATTGTATGATCTGTTAATTAATCTCATAGGCTGTTTTTGTTATTTAATGATTCATATTAGAAGTAGGGTTTTATCATTTGAAAAGATATACACATTTTTAGCTGTTTGTTTAATTTTGCGGCATTCTTAACTTGAACTTTGGGGATTTATGTATTTGCAGTAATAATGGTGCGTGTGAGTGTTCTGAATGATGCGCTTAAAAGCATGTATAATGCTGAGAAACGAGGGAAGCGTCAGGTCATGATAAGACCGTCTTCTAAAGTTATCATCAAGTTTCTTCTCGTTATGCAGAAGCACGGTATACGTTGTTTAGCAATTTCATTTCCATCTCCTTCGTTGCAACACCTTAAACCTGTTTAATTTTGGTTCTGTTAAATATTTCATTGTTTTAGGATACATTGGGGAGTTTGAGTTCGTTGATGACCATAGATCAGGGAAAATTGTTGTTGAGCTGAATGGGAGACTTAACAAATGTGGTGTCATAAGTCCCCGTTTTGATGTCGGTGTCAAGGAGATTGAAGGTTGGACTGCTAGGTTGCTACCCTCTAGACAGGTATGTTTCTTTCTTAATTGTATTATGCTTAAGACTTGTTTGATTTTACTCGAATCCGAACTTTTTGTAACAAATGACATCCGCATGATTGCAGTTTGGATTCATCGTCTTGACTACATCTGCGGGAATCATGGATCACGAAGAGGCCAGAAGAAAGAACGTTGGTGGTAAAGTGCTTGGTTTCTTTTACTAAGTAATGTTGTGAGATTGGTTTTTCTTCGTTTTGGTATTTTCTGCACTTTTGAACTTAGATGGGAAGCAGTAGAGAATCCTGTTTTGTTTTTAGTTCCTGTTTTGGTTGGTGGGAGGATACAGGAGATTTGGCCTGCATTCTTTTTGGAGACTTTCATGAGCCATTTTTCTTAATCTATGAGTTTTATTTGTTTGCTATACTAAAACTGGAATTGCCATAGTTATCAAGCTTTGGAATTCATTGCAATTTTCTCAGACAGCAATTATCTTCCCTCACCCATCAATTTGTGTGTTCTATATCAAATTTATGTATGATTCCTTCTCCAGCTGTTGATGATTCTTTTCAATTCTTCTATCTTACAATTATATGAACCTTTTGGGCAACTTTAATAGATAATTATAGAAGTGAAAATAGGAGACTTAACTCTCAAGTTATCTGGACGTTAGTGGTTAGTTTTGGTAGAATGAACCACCATGGTTTTTGATCACTGTTCCAAATGAATTGTTCAGTGTAGACAACTATATGTGCTATGGTTGATATGAATCGCGAGGTTTGTGTGTAAAGGATTTCTTCTAACTCGGGTTTGAACAATGCTCAATTTAGAATTCTTTTTATAGTTACCTTTTCTTAGTTCTACAATTGTGCAGAGGGATTTGAATTTCACACCTCCTTGCAACACAAGATCTGTAATTTGCATTTCCAATTACACAGTTCAAATCCAGAAGTTGAGACACAGCTACTCTCCCTCTTTAATTGTTTCTTCATAATCTCCATCTTTAACAAATTCTGAAGCTCCTCCAAGCTTCTGCCGAGTCTTCTTTAATCCCATCACCAATCTTATACGGTTTAGCAAGTCTTCACTCCAAATCAAGTGTAAACACTGAAGAGTGCAATTATTGAAGCCAATTTTATTAGAAAGATGAGTTTTCTCGCAACAAGAATATAATCCTAAATATACTAATATTCCAAAAGATTACTAGTTAAGTACCCCATACGCGTTACGCAAAAGATAAGAGTGGTAGGTGAAGAAGATTAAAAGATCATTGTGAATTGAAATTATGGTTATGGAATCTTCTGGTCCTAAAATCTTCTCATTTCTGATAAAAACCCGTTTTTCTCTTTTTTAATCGCATATGGGTGGTTGTGAATGACTATTCATAAATGCAAATATCACGTGAGGTTCAGATTGTAATATTTATTTTAGTTTGAGGTGTATCTTAGTGAAGTAGATGAATAAAATAATGAGTTGAAATTGTTTTGTTTTTTTGATCTCGTTAGGGTTTGGCACAACATCGTGACTTGATTGGGTATAAATACTATCTCATTGTGTGACCCACTAACTTTACATGTAGGTAGAGTTGAGTTATATTACATCAATATCTAACTCTCTCTTAAATCCAGTGTTTCTAATGGTTTCATCCATCGACCACCATTGATGATACTATTGCGAACCTCGAGAGCCAAATTCGATGATCACTTTCACATGTCCAAGACCAATTTCGTGCTTCGGCAACTACCTATACGATCAAATGTTGATGATTGATTTTGATTGTCGATAACCATAGTCAATAATAAACTTTGACGAAAATCAACTTCGATGATCACCTTCGCGTAACAAATTTTAGATTTTGACGACAAATTTTTTTACTCTAAGGTTACTTTTGTGCAACTAACTTTTGTTTTCGACAACCATGACTACAAACTTTGGCGAAAATCATCTTTCTTTTCTAATCAACTTCGACGACCATCTACAACTTCAGGTCCCAACAACTATCTATACGATGAATTTCAACGAAAATCACCTTCAACCACCCGTGACATTCAATATCAACATTAACCTTAGGGAACCAATAACGACAAATACCATCTCAAACGATCTCCTTCAACAATGATCAAATCTAGTAGTTAACTTTGATGATTGTTTTGAGTAACTAACTTCAATAATCAATTTTGTTGTTTATTTCTAATGATTAACTCAACCAATAATATACTATAAAAAGAAAAAAAAAAACTTGGCTGGGAAAATTTATTTTGAATACAAAATTGAAATTATTAGTTTATAATGTTTAATAGTCGCTTTTTTTATAGTAATTTGATATTGAAAAGTTGTCAAAGGATGGTCGGGTCATCCTTATAGACCCACCTGTCACAAACATTCAGAAGATTGATTTTTTTCTTAACAATCCCACCAAAATGAATATGTATTTTTTTTGCGCTTCTTTAGTAGGACTAATAAACTTAGCTATTTTAAAGAATGATATTTTTTCATAAGTATGAATGTATATATCATTAAAATTTTATTTAATTGAATTCACATATCAAATGAGTGTTAAAAATTTGGAAAAGTATGTATGTAGTTGAATAGTGGAACAAAAAACAAAACAAAACACAAAAATAACAAAAGAAACCCATAAAAGGATGATTTGTTTTTTATTTTAAAAAATAGTTTCTAGCAACAAAATTAGTGAAATTTGTATGATCCTCCAAATTTGGAGAAATTGAATGTATATGATTGTTGAAGAAATGTGATGGCATGAGATACCTCTGGATATGAATTCAACTTTCTATCCCCAAATAAAGACATGAACTAAAATAACCAAAATCTCAAACATAAACATATGAATTCTCCAAACATATAAACTCCATAAATTTTATCTCAACTTAGCATTCCAAATAACCCCTTTATGTTGCAACCATCAAATTACTTTGCACCTCATAGAACAATGGTTCTGACCTATGATTGATTGCTCGAGGGTGCATCAACCAGATTCTTTTGCAACATGGTTTAGAAAAGCACATTCCAAATTCAATGGTTAATATTCATTTTGTAGAAGTCTATGAAGAAGATAAACCTCATGCATTACCAAGTATTCTAAAAAAACAAATAAGCTCCTTTTAACGTTACTACTACAAAATACAAATCAAACCTTGTAGTACTAATACAAAATACCATGCATTATGTTCTATCAACCTTGAAGTGAAAAGTTTAATTCTTTTACTCTCGTACATTGTCAAAGAAAAAGATTAAAATAGGTTTTTAAAGTAAGTAGTTACACACGTAAAATCTTGGTTTTCTTGTGGTCAATTTCAGTCGGACAAGATAGAACCAGTATAACTAATTGTAAAAAAAAAGAATGGTAGTTTTGAAAGTTAATTTTTTCGTCTAAATTCTTGATATGTGATTTGATATTTTTAATAATAAATGCTTTAGTTTTGAAGTTTGATTTTTTTAGAGTTCTTCAACTTGATGTCACATTTAACTTAACTCAACGAGCAGCGAATAATATGAAATTTGGGTTTGGGCCCAAAAATGAGGAATAACTGAGCCCACATCCATAACAATCCACCTCGCCATATAGCACCTTCCTGCTTTCGCGTCTTAGGTTAAGATACCACTCTACAATTTTTTTTCTTTCTATATTCAATTACCTAATTTTAATACCTCTTAAATTTAGTTTCAACTACCACTATATTCAATGTGTAACATTTTTATTGCCTATTGTATTTCCTTCCGTAGAAAATTATTATTATGATTAAAAAAAGCACTGAGGTGACTTGTCATACAATCGTGGATGATAAATGAAAAACACAGACAAGTAAATAGAGGAAGACATATAAAATTTGGCAATTCTATATGGTGATAAACCACCTACGTGTTTGGGAGATAGTGTGTTTGAGATGATGAATCACTAATGTTATAAAGGTTTGATTTTGTATTTTGTAGTACTAAATTTATTATGTTTTCACATTTTCAACTCAACCATCTTTTCTACCATTTTCATGTTTCACAGTCTTATTACCGTTCCAATATGATTTCTCATTTATTCCAACACCTCTCAAACTTTCGGTAATATTGATTACATTATTCCAACCTCCTAAATAGTCACTAGAAGTTTACGATTGTAGTAGGTATTGAGAATCACATATTGAAAGAATCTGTATCTATGAACCATATTCTTCTCATTTTCAACTAAATTGAGATAGAACTTCATGTTATCTAATATTGTATTAGAGTTCGCAATCTAAATAAGCCTTCAATCCAAAACACAAATAGAATTCAAATTAAAATACCCTATAGTAACATTTTAACATTATTGATAAATATTTCCTTCCTTTTTAATTGGCACTTCTAGATAAAATTTAAAATTGGAGCATTATGACTCTTTGTCAATGGGACAAGTGTGTTGAACACACACCATTTTTTGGCCTAAAATGTCCATCAAAGTTTGATGGCCATTGACAATTCAATTAGTTGATGGTGAAGAAAATGGCTTTTAACTCTACAGAGAAAAAAAAAAAGTTAACAATTTAGGTTTATTTCTTTATATGTTGAAATTACTTTATAAATATATAGTGGAGATGGAATTCATTATCATTGACTTTGCTTAGTTTGGTATCTAAGTTTAATGGAACAAATTTTTTCACATCCATTTTGAATACCTTTTTGTTTTGTTTTCATGGACGAACTATTGCATTTTAAAAAGTCAAAAATTAGGCTTATGTTTGATTAAACTTAGGGGAAAACGTAATTGGTTTTTTGCCAATCTATTTTTCTTTTTCCAATTCAATATTTTTCAAATACGACCTTCTTCATTATAAGCTATCTTGATCATTTTATTAGTGGTTCGTTATTATTAGAGGTTGACTGAATAAATAATTAAGAAGATGTATTAATCGAAAAGAAAAATTGTTTTACTTTAATCTCTAAACTATGAGTAATACACCATATTATAATTGGATTTTTTTTCCGGCATAATATATTCAATATAAACCCTAATATGTGACATGTGGTTTATTCATTAAACTTTCAATAATTTTGGTTTGGAATATGATATTGAGTTTTTAGGTTTTTCATATGCATCAATATTCTTTATATATATGTATATATTTTTTTTTCTTTATGCACACTACAATATTAATAACAACAAGATTTATTAGTTATGCGGTCCAAACACTAAAGTACATAAGAGTTAGGACCATAATCTGATCATGCATAATTGAAGGTCCTTGTGTGAAAAAGAGGCCAATGACAACTTGAAAAAAGTTCAACTGAACAATCAACATGAACGTAGGTCAGACAAAGTCAATGTATAGTTTGTCGATCATCACTAGACTATGGACCGTCAAATATGGTTGAGAACACATACATGTGTCTGGGCCCTAGTTTGAAAGCATGCAAAGGTAGAGATTATTGCGACGCCAAGACCATAATACTGATAAGAAAACAGTTCGATTAAACAATCAACGTGAATGTAAAGATAACATTAACTGACACATAATTTGACATTCACTGAGTACGAGGCTACAAAACATGACATAAAGTCGGTACTAACCAGAAACTAATGCTAGCTTAAGTTTTGAAATATACAAGACCAAAGTTCACATATATCATATTAAAGCCTACTCATATTGATTAAAATCATTCTCATTTCTTATTTGATTTCAATATCTTTTTAAATCTTAAATCTAAAACCTTAAGCTTAAAGAATTTTTATACACAAAGTGAGTTATTATTTTGAGAACCCCTTTTACTATTCTTTTTCTCCTTAGCATTACAAGTTTTTAGATCATTATTGCAACATTTTAGGGGGTTTTTTATTATTAAATTTTTAAATATATAATAATAATAATAATAATAATAATAATAATAATAATAATAATAATAACAACAAACTATTTATTAAATTTTTAACACTTCCCTTTTTTTTTTTTTTGTTAAAAATAACATTAATCAATCTAAATTATCTAATTGACTTTGAGTGCTTAATGGTTATTAAATGTTTGAAGTTTGGGCACTAAATGTATTAGCCAATAATTCATTTGACATTAATTATGAATTTATTGTCATTAAAAAAAGACTTTATTTCCCCTTTACGATCAAATAAGATAATAGTATGGATTTTGTGAACCAATTAAACTATATGTATATGTATATATAATCACCAACCAAAAATAAAGGAACATTTTCCAACTCGTATGCATAAAATTGAACTTAAAAAATGAAAGACTTCTATAAGATCCATTGAACCACCATTCAATATATTAATAACCTCCAAGTTGCTCGACTTCATACTGATAATCAAGCATGGAGAGAGACAAACATCTTTTAAAATATCAAATTATTTACAGCCTTCCAAATTCTCTCTCAATGATCACAATCATTAATCAGCAACAGAATTAATTAAATGAATTAAGATCATGTAATAAATAAATCTAATTTTTTTTTTTTTTTAAAAAAAAAAAAGGAAACAAAGATTATAAATTGAATCCTTAATTAGAGCAAAGACTTTAAACTATTTTGAGTGGGTCCCACCTCATGGTCATCTTCCAACGAAACGAGATAGAGAGAGAGAAGTAAAGGAAGAGAAGAATGGGAAAGAAATAAGGTCCGGTTTAGGGTTTTGTTTATTTTATTTTATTTATTACTAATTTCAACTTTCAAAGTCAAATAAAGAGAGCGTAAAAAGTGGGCCACACTGTAACACGATCCGGTGCACCCGTTCCCACAGTAAAGGCAACTTCTGAATCCTAGTCAACGGTCGCATCCATCAATCGGAGGGTTATCGTAAACCAATCCCCCGTATGGAAGACGAAAGTCAAGAGTGTTTTTTAGTGCGTGGCGGCAACGCCCGTGGTTTGCCACCCTCCCAATTTCCATTTCTCCTTTCCTTTTATTTAAATGAAATCCTATTTTTTCTCCTTCTAACCTATTTATTTTTCATCCATTATTTCTAATTTCCTCAAACTGCTTTTTTAGTCCTACATGCTCATTTCATTCGTTTTTAATAGGTATATTTTTAGTTTTTAAATTTTAAAAATTAAGTTTACGAGATCTAAAAATAATAATTATATGATATTTAAAATTTTAAAAAAATAGTTTTAGAGATGATATGATCTTTAGAAGTTAAAATCTTGTATAATTATTTAAAATAAATATATTAAGTTATTTGATGAGCATTTTAAACCCATTTTTAAAAACTAAGAAACTAAAAATGTATATTTTGAAAATTTGAAGGCCAAATGAGTATATTCTTATAAACTTGGAGACTAAAAATATCTACTTTTAAAACTTATGGACCAAACGCATATATTCATCAAAACTTAAGGACTAAAAGGTTAGTTTTTCCTTTTAATTTGTATAGTCAATTTTGTTTTTAGAAAAAAAATTATTACAACACTTTGGATGAACTCTCAACTTTAATTCATTTGATTGAGTCTAATTTTCAAAATAGATTATTTTGGTCGCTTTATTCTAATTCTCAGGAAAGTAAAATATTATATTTTTAAAAGTTAAATGTTACATAAATTGAACCCAAGATAAAAGGTATAGAAATATAGATGAAAATTTTAAAGTTATTTAAAACAATTAAAATATTAGTTTATGTCGAATGTACTTTAAATTTAATTTCTATGTAGTATTCTATTTTAAATGATCCAATTTTAGTGGTGAATATATTTATTAAACATTAAACTCAACTCGCACACTTTCACTAAATCTAAATATAAGCAAGTTACTTGTAAAAAAAGGTAGGTTTATTGAAAAAGCAATGAGAAGCATAGGTTTGTGAACAATTATATGGTGTGAACAATAGATGGTGGATACTATTTGAAGGGTGCATGGGATTGGATTGAGATTTTGTTTTGTTCATTTCAAGAAAAAATGTTAATGGCAGACAGCCAAGGATTTTCCTTTCTTAGTTTATTTGGTTCTTTTGCACTTTGTTTGGTTCTTTTTGTATTTGTGGAAATTTAATGTATTGTAGTTTTGGAAAATGGACTCCAATTTTAGAAGCCAACTTTTTCCTTCTTTCTTCAGATGATAAATTCATTTACAAACTAAATCACTTCTCCATTGTGTAGGATTTGAATGTTTGACTATATTCTATATGATGTGTTCATTGAATAATATCCATATTGATATTTAAAAGTAGATCAAAACATTAATATTATGGGTAGATGACGATTTCAATGAATTGCATCCGCCATCCAAGATTATAACAAGTTTGTTGGCGGACCATATCGTTGTCACATTCTTGAGTGAATTGGAGTGTAGCCATGTTAATCTACTAAACTAGCGTTAAGCTATTGCTTTGGGTTGAAACACTAAAAGAAAAAAACCAAAAAGCAGTGTGGTATATGAACCATGGGACAAAGCTAGTCTAGTAAAAGAAAAATAGAAGTGCCCTTAACCCTGTGAATAATATGTTTAGCGTTATAGTTTAGTTACAATCTAGATAAGGCTTTTTTTTGCATTTTTAAGTTGGGTTGTTAAATACAAAATCCTCGTAGTAGGCTGATGTTTGACATATGTTTTAACTATAGTTTTATATTAATTACAAAGTTAATTCTATTATTGTTTTTTAACTTAAAAATTAGTAAAAAAAAACACAAATTATAATAAATAATGTAAATTCTTTTTCCTTAGAGAAAGAATAAATAATGGAGATTGTTTCATAAAAAAATGACAAAAACAAGTAAAATTGATATGATAATTGACGTGGTAAATGAAGCCAACGAAACTGTTGAGTTGAAGTGATGGTAATAACAATCTCAATATTTTATCTACTTTTTATCTTAAAATAAAAAATCAAATGGTTGAAATTAAACTGTAAAAATTTATTGACTCTAGGACATGTAAAGACGTAATATAAAAAGTGCTAATTAAACCAGAACCATTGAACATGCATTGTTTTAATAGTGAAATAATGTAATTGGGGTTTATTTTCTATTTTCTATTTTCTAAACCTAAAATCATAGAATAGTGGAATATTAGATTAGTTGAAGGCCCACATCAAAACTTTTATCAACAACGTTGTGGAGTGCTTATAATTGGATAGGGTTTAATGCAGTCTCTTATTTATTTTGGTCACATGCTTTCTAAATTTTATTACATTTTCCTGATTTTATTTTCATCACTTATTATATTATTATCTATAATTTACTAATGTGAAAAGTATTTTGAAGAACAAGAAAAAAGAAAAAGAAAAATAGTCAATGGTATGAAAGGGAGCACATGAGACGTAAGAAAAAGAGGTGAACACACCATTTAATCTCATCTCTTCTACATCAATAACAAAATAAACATTACGAAAAAAGAAAAATGGTTTACAGAGGAAAACAATGTAACTTCTTAATAAATACTCGTTATCAATTTTTGAGTTCTTAAATTCTGTCTTTAGTTTCAACATACAATTATACTTGTTATGAGTGACTTTGGACCATAACGATAAATTTAATAAACAAAGACATACAAGATCGAAACCAAGACAAGATCATGGTGGACTGATGGTGGGGAGTTGGATCTTTGGACCCAATGTTTCGTTGATCTTGGCTTTGCCCTCAAAAGTTGAAGGAGCCAAATTTTTGCACAAGCACATAAAGCCTAAGAATCTCATATATAATTCATTTAGATTATAAGATAACTGAGTTTTGACAAGAAACGTGAAAACACTTAAGTCAAATTTCACTACTTTCAGTCATTCACACTATTTCACTCTTTGTTTTGAACATTAGTGTGTGGAAACACCATATATTGATTTATAAGTCATGTTATTTTCCTTTAAAATAAATTCGTTGTCAATGTAATGGGGAAACATCGAAAGTTGCTAAAGATCTAGTTTTCAATTGCCTATGAAAAATCCTTTTAATGTACAATACCACATCATTATTAAAATAATAATAATAATAATAATAAAGAATATCAATTCAATGACGAGAAACATTCATAATTAAAATTTTTTAAATAATAATAATATTAAATATTATTATTATTTTAAAAAAAGAATAACGTTGTTTCATTGAATTATAAGGATATAGAAATAGAGAGTGAAAACAAAAAGGGAAGGGGTCAAAGGAAAAGAAAAAAAAAGGAAGGGTCAAACTTGAGAGGGCGCCGGGGGAGAAGGGAAGGGAAGGAAAAAGAGATTTAATTTAATTTAATTTAATTTAATTTAATTTGAGTTACGTGGGAGTTGGAGATAGAAAGCAGCTTTTGTAAGCTTTTACGCTATTATTTTAATGCCGTGTGGCGGAAGCACGAGGACACACAAACCCTCCCCTCCCCCCCCCCAACTCCACAAAAAAAAACCCCCCAACCCCCCCCCCCCCTTCCATCTCTTCTTTTTCTTTTTTTTTTTTTTTAATTTCAATTCTTTTTTTTACTTTTACTTATTTCTATCAAAACAATTACTCACTCCAATCAAACATTTTACAACTTCGCATTATCAATACAGACTAATCAACGTCAATTTAACTTAATTGAAATATTGTTTGTATTGTAATATCAACTCTATGATGTTTCATTCTTTTTTTCTCACACTCCCATTGTAATGCCTCCAAAAGAAAAAAAAAAAAAGAAAAAGGAAAAATCTCTTTGACTAAACAATTTTATTCATTATCATTAAATGTAAATATATATATATATATATATTTTACTATTATTTAAAAAGAAACACGTAAAAATGATACTCAAACTCCCTAAACTAAATAAAATAAAATACTCTTTTTTAGGAGCGATTATAAAAGGGAGATTTGGTAAAGGATAAAAGTTTAAAAAAAAAATAAAAAGATTGGAAAAAGAAAGTAGTCAAAATGCATTTCTTTTTGTATTTTTCATCCTCTTAGTTTCTATTATTTTTTTTATATATATAAAAAAGACACTATAAATATATAAAATGAATATCTCGAAATTTTAATATGAAAGCGCGTTGAATTGAACTGCGCCTTCATTCAATGCTCTCTCCCATATTTATCACAAATCCCTCTTTTCCTCTTTTCATTTCATTTTTGTTCCTCTCTCTCTCTCTCTCTCTCTCTCTCTCTACTCCCCGATTTCGCGCTTCTCTTTTCCGGGATTCCGCCTCCTGGTCTTCACAACTCCTGTTTGGTTTCTTCTTGATTTTTGTGGAATCTGATTTAACTTCGATTCGATTTCCTTTTTCTGTGGTTTCTGTTCAATTAGTTGATACCTCATTCATCAGTTGAAGTGATGCGTAATGGATTTTCTTGGTAACCAAGCAGGAAGTAGCAGAGGATTTCAGAATTGGCAACTGTTTTTTACATTGATTTTCCTTTTACTTTTCTTTGGCGTATTTGATACGGTTTTTGTTGTTGAAGCGCATATTCCTCAAGGATTCCACAAATCCAATCACTCTGGTGTTTTCGGAATCGAATTGCCGGAAAATCTTAGCTCTGGTATTGCTTCTTCATCCGCGAGTGCTCCTTGTAGCTTCGGAAATGAAGGCGAAGAAGGTGAGAGAGAGAGTTTAATGGCGGATTCAGTGAAGCAATCGGTGAAACTTCATCTCAAAAAGCGGTCAACGAATACAGCGAACAAGCCGAAAGAATCGATTACTGAATCTGCAGTTAGGGATTTGGCGAGAATCCAAACGCTGCATACCAGGATCACTGAGAGGAAGAATCAAGATACGACTTCGAGGTTGAAGAAGAGCAATGTCGAGCGGAAGAAGCCGATGGAGGAGGTTTCTTCTCCGGCTGAATCGTCGGAATCTTACGCCGATTACTTCTCTGGTCAGCTTATGGCGACTTTGGAATCCGGCGTCAGTCTTGGCTCTGGTGAGTACTTTATCGACGTATTCATCGGTTCTCCGCCTAAACACTTCTCTCTGATTCTCGACACTGGAAGCGATTTGAACTGGATTCAATGTGTCCCTTGCTACGATTGTTTTGAGCAAAACGGACCTTACTACGATCCTAAAGATTCAATTTCTTACAGAAACGTTACCTGCAACGATCCTCGATGTCAATTAGTTTCATCTCCAGATCCTCCGCAGCCGTGCAAATTCGAGACGCAATCGTGCCCTTATTTCTACTGGTACGGCGACAGTTCCAACACCACCGGCGATTTCGCGCTCGAAACGTTCACCGTCAATCTCACCTCAACGACGACGGGGAAATCGGAGTTCCGACGAGTGGAGAATGTGATGTTCGGATGCGGCCATTGGAACAGAGGTCTCTTCCATGGCGCCGCCGGATTGTTAGGGCTTGGCCGAGGACCCCTCTCTTTCTCTTCACAGCTTCAATCGCTCTACGGACATTCCTTCTCCTACTGTCTCGTCGATCGAGACAGCGACACAAGCGTGAGCAGCAAATTGATTTTCGGCGAAGACAAAGATTTATTAACTCATCCAGAACTAAATTTCACATCTCTGATCGGCGGAAAGGAAAATCCAGTCGATACATTCTACTACTTGCAAATCAAATCGATCTTTGTCGGAGGAGAGAAACTCCAAATTCCAGAGGAGAATTGGAACCTCTCCGCCGATGGTGCCGGAGGAACAATCATCGATTCCGGTACAACTCTCAGCTATTTCTCCGATCCTGCTTACCGAATCATCAAGGAAGCATTCTTGAGGAAAGTGAAAGGCTATAAACTAGTTGAAGATTTTCCTATTTTACATCCTTGCTACAACGTCTCTGGCACCGATAAACTGAATTTTCCAGAATTCTTAATCCAGTTCGCGGACGGCGCAGTGTGGAACTTTCCAGTGGAGAATTACTTCATAAGAATCCAGCAACTGGATATCGTTTGCTTAGCGATATTAGGAACTCCAAAATCAGCACTGTCGATCATCGGAAATTATCAACAACAGAATTTCCACATATTGTATGATACGAAGAATTCAAGACTTGGCTACGCGCCGATGAGATGCGCTGAAGTTTAATTTAACTTCATTCTTAAACTTAATCAATAAGTCTTCGTTGTATCATTAAAATATTGTGATTATTGTTATTATTTTTTTGTATTAAATAATTTAATTTTTTTCCTCAAAAAAGAAAAAAAAAAGAGGAGCATAACGCATACACATATTGGCTCATTTTGTAGTGAAAAAAAGAGAAACAAAAATGCTTATTTATTTTCATTTTTCATCTCTTAAATATGGTTTTTTTTCAGTACAAAATTTGCTATTTTAACTTAAATAATCTAAAGTTTTAATGTTTTTCTTCTTCTCTATAATTTTTTAAAAGAATACTAAGCTATTCGAAGCTCAAAATTTACTAATATGTCAACTATAAAGTTCAACCACAATCACTTTGAAACACTAATTAGTGTTTTATTGAAACAGTAATTAGTGTCTTATATCTCTTTGACTAATATTGAAATTGGAATTGTTCACTAATTATTCCAACTTATAAAAAAACGTTGTAATAGTACTCTAGTTTGTTATCTACGAAGAATTCAAAACGATTTTGTAGTCAAATTAGGTGGACAACAAATTTATTTAGAATTCAGATTAATTATTCAACATTGAAAAAAGAGATTGAGATTATGGTCATTAAATTTTAATTTATTTGGTGGACCAATTGGTCAATATTAAAAAATTTAAGGTTGATTTTTAAATACTCGGCAATGTCATCCATGCTTAATTTCTTTATGAATTTGATTTGCTACATGTTAATGACTTTATTTCTTTTGGTTGCTCGATCAATCAAATGATATTAATTTTTATTACAATCATTTCAATTAATAAATAGTTTGAGTTTGTGTTATAGTTAAATTAACTAGTTTTTAATATTTAGATCCTCATGTACATGTATTTAATTTAGGATACAAATATATAAAGCTAAAAAAACAATATGCAAAATGGATAAATTAAATTGTCTTTATGGCCCATAGTTTTAAGAGTTTCAATTTAGTAATGTGATTTGGTAATGTCTTGCGAAACTTCTATATAGTTGCACATTAAATGAAATTTACATTAGTGCATGCACATTTTGTTCTTATCTATACTATGGAGAGACCTTGAAGTCTTTACGTCAATTCTCCAATCTTGAGGTGAGGAAGAATACTCTAACCATATATGGAGGGTATGAACTATGAAGATTTGCTTTCACTCGAGCTACTTGTTCCCACCCTCCGACTTATGAGGTAAATATTAAAGTTACTATAGGTATGATTATGACAAATGAATTAGTGAACATGAGTACAATTACAATTTAGAAATTTACCAACGAAGTACATAAACCATCCTAGTCTAACTTAATATTAAAAGATCTAAACATTAGGACATGATAGGTATAACACTACATCAAAGTGTATATTTTTAACTCTATTTACTCGTTAAAATGCTTATCTATTTAATACAGCTCACAAATACTTACATTTGTTAATATCTCCTAACAATTTACATAACAATCTTTTTTCTTTTATTTAAAAATGCTATTGTTTTATTAGAAAACACTATGTTATTATCATTTTCATTTGATTATGTATAAATTCTAGATGGGTAAAAATAATTTACAAACAATATGTGAATTAACTAAATCATTAAAACTAGGTCAAAACTATCAATATTAGGTTACAAATTTATAACCATTAATATAAAATTTAATATAAACATGAACTATATGGTTTACACATTAGATTTAACCAAATGAATACCAAGAAACAATATTTAGAATCAATAATTAAAATATCAATGCATTTTTTTTGATAAACAAAACATTATTTATGAAAATTTATTCAGAATTATTTTTGAGGCATTTCAATTGGGCCGGGCCGGGCCTCGGCCCAGTTGTCGAACAGCAGTTTAGGGTTTTACTTCATCATTCTCAGCACGGCTTTTACGATTCGTGGCAGTTTGGCTATCGGCCGTCGAGAGGTAAATCGAAGCACCGATTTCTCTTAGATCCTCGAGTTTCAAAATGGTTACATTCAAGGTAAGAATCTGCTTCATGAACGCTCAAATTTTCTCTGATCAGATTGTGTTTTTTACGTTACATTTTGTATTTTTTTTTTCTGATTCGAATGTATCATAGCTGTTCATTAGGTTCACTTCTTCCACTTCGAAGTGAGTTTGCAAGACATTGATCTATTTTTTTTTTTTTTTTTCACTTTGTGTTCACTTGCTTTATCGGGATGCAGTTTCACCAGTACCAGGTTGTGGGGAGGGCTCTTCCTTCTGAATCGGATGAGCATCCCAAGATCTATCGGATGAAGCTATGGGCTACCAACGAAGTCCGTGCCAAATCTAAGTTCTGGTATGTTGTTATTCTTTCCGTTTGTTTCTTTATCTTTTTGATTGGTTACTTGATAGAAAATGAAGGCGAATAAGGGTTTTTTTTCCTCCTCCGTTTCGAAATGATCTTTATGTTGCTTTCATGATCCTGGTTCATGTAGTTAGAAGATTTATGAGTGGATTGACGTTTTCAACGTGATTCTTTCTAAAAATTCGGGAGGGATTTTTGAATCATTATGAATGGCTTGATCCAGCAGTGTTAATTTTTACAGCAGCACAATGAGATTTTATTCATTTCTTTCTGCAAAAGCAAGAAGGGTTTTGTATAATTATGGTTATTTTGATTCTATAGTGTTATTTTGATTCTATAGTCTTAGTTCAATAGTTATATAATGGCGGTGAGGTTTATCGTTCGATTTAAGATTTATCCATTGTCCTTCTTGCCTTCATAGAATGTTTGACTCAACCGAGGGAAAATGTTTTTTTTTTGTTTGTTTTTGTTTTCTTTGTTTGAATATGATAACAATAAATGTGTCTGAAACATGCTTCTATATTTGAAAAACTGTAAAAATTAGTTTTCAAATTCTAAAATTTATATTTTGGTGAGAATTTAAATGTGGAAAGCACATTAAAGAAATTGTGTAAAGCTAGCTTAGTCTGTATCCTGATTTGTTGATACTTGCATGTGGATAGGTACTTTTTGAGGAAGTTGAAGAAAGTTAAGAAAAGCAATGGTCAAATTCTTGCCATTAATGAGGTATTGGGTCTGGAACATGCTTCTACACTCTTATGCCTTTATCGTGTGACTGAGACGGTAGTAAATTGAGAGCTATTTCCAGCTTCTTTGGTTCTTAACCCAGACGTCTGGTTTCTTTTGTCTATGAAATCTTCTATTTATTTATAGACATGATATTTGTAAGTTTTCATGCGTTCTTTGAATTTGTTCATATATATGCTATATGTATGTTTATGGATGTCTATTACTACATCACTATTTGTGCAAGTATTTATAGATATATTTATTTGTACGTTTGAACCTTTTTGTTCTTTGCGAATGGTTATTTGCAAAGATGTTTTACTGTCTGATGGACGGTCGACAACTTTAGTGGTATAGATTTCTATTTGATTGCTTTTGTTTTCTATACAGTAGTGTACTTCGTTCAAGTAATTTCATGTAAGATTCTGGCCTGCACATAAGCACACCTTTTCCTCCTTAATTCTCCCCCTCTTGCCTCAATGTTCTAAACCATGGTACAATTAGTAATCTTCTCACATTTATTTTTCAACTTGCAGATTTTTGAAAAGAACCCAACAAAGATCAAGAACTATGGTATTTGGCTGCGATATCAGAGCCGAACTGGTTATCACAACATGTACAAGGAGTACCGTGACACAACATTGAACGGTGCCGTTGAGCAAATGTATACCGAGATGGCCTCTCGCCATAGGGTGAGGTGCCCGTGCATCCAAATCATTAAGACAGCAACTGTTCCAGCGAAACTCTGCAAGAGGGAAAGTACGAAACAGTTCCTCGATTCAAAGATCAAATTCCCGTTGGTGTTCAAGAAGGTGAGGCCACCCACCAGGAAGCTCAAGACAACATACAAAGCATCTAAGCCCAACTTGTTCATGTAATTCTGCTCATCATCTTAATGATTATATGATTAGATTATTATTGATTATATTAATAGCAACTTCGAGAAGTAGATGCAATTTATTCGAAACAATTCGTTTTTCTAGCAGAATTATTCCTCTGTTATGGAGGTCATGAGATGAGTTTGCCAATTTTGATTGGATTAATATCTAAATCAAATTTTCTTGGATTTCTGTTTTTGAAGCTTTTTTTTCTTGAGTGTTGCAAGTTGTAGTCTTGAATTATTGTGTTGGGTTCGAACCATTCTTAATTATCACGGATCTAAACTCATCATTTTGAATATTGTCTATTGGCAAACACATTCTATCTATCTATGAAGTTTTAATTTCTGAAGTAGTTAAGTAAAAATTTGAGTCTTAGGAGTGACAGTCAAATTAGATTTATTGGCCTTTGTGGGCTCTTTGCATAGTTTAACTTCTTTCTTTTGTTATTATGTAAGTTACTTTCCATCATGTATCCCTGTATGATGGATAGCAATTGTACGGATACTAGTTAAGAATATAACATTTTAAAAAAAATTCCAAATTATGAAAGACTTTTAGCCAATCATGAATGGAATATGACAAATTTGTAAATTTGAGAAATATTGTAATAGAGGAAAATTATATAAAAACATAAAATAAAAGAGAGATTATCTTGTTAATTTATTGGTTAAAAGTAAAAAAAATAGATTAATTTTGACCAACACGTAATGGAAATGCAAGTAATTCTGAAATCTTGATATCGTTAAAATTAATTTTTATTGATGGTTGGTGATTTGTTATTTGTAATAAAATTACTTGGAAAAACCACTTACAAATCCATGCTTTCTGGTCTTCTAGCTTGTTCAAGATATGAAAGCCGTTGCCTATTTTCAGCAACTTCCCTCTTAAGACCCTTTACTTCATGATGAAGGTCTTCAATTTGAATGGGCTTCCTTGCTTCGCCTTTGATTCGATTTAATATATCCTGGAAAGAATACATAATCGGACTTTGAATTGCTCTTTGGGGATTCTGTTCTTCTAAACTTTGCCGGAGCTTGAGAAGGCAGGTTCGCTTTGAATCTTCATCAAGGATCTGTTCTATAAGATCGAATAAAGTCTCCTGATCTTTTGTAATGACGTTGATATGACCTGAGCATTCTCTAGCACATGTTCCTGTGCAAGAAATTGCTCCTTCATCATCACTTGAGCTGTCTTGAGAATAGAAGGCTTCTTCACTAGAGGAACCTTCGTTATTGAGAATGTTGATACAATCTTCTTCAGAAGAAGAATCAGTTTGAGAAGATGTATCATCGTCTGATCTGATGGCATATAGAAGAGATTGTCTGGTCTCTTCATCCATAGTCAGTGCATTGATCTTATCCTTCAGAGGACAATTGCTAGAGTAGTGACCTTTACGATTGCACTTGTAGCAAACTATCGCTTTGGCTTTTGAAGAAGAATATTTTTTGCCTTTTCTTCTAGGATAGTATTTCCTCTTTCTTCTAGGAAATTCTGGATCTTTAGCTTTGCTTCTGCTAAAGAGTCTTTTGGATGAAGACTTTTTCTTTTTCTTCTTGTCTTCCTTTGGTCCTTGACTAAGACCGTATTGTTTGCAGAAGGTGCCTAGTTCCTTTCGGTAGTCGGAATCTTTAATCACCTTTGTTGTATGCTTATTCTCTGTGCAGAGATTAATGCATAAGGGCTTGAATCGTGGCTGAGATGTCTCCGTAGGTTAATCCAGCCCAATCTATCTGTTTGGTAACTGAATCAGCACCGTTTGATAGAATTTTTTAGAGATATAATACGGAAGTCCTTCGACAAACTTTTGCTTCCAGATGTCGGCTCCGCATGTTGTTAGGGTATAAAGTCGTGCCATGAACGTATCTTTATACCATTTGTATCTGCTCATCTTGTGACATCGCAATCCGAGAAGGGACTCCGTCGCAAGATTAAAGTGGATTTGAGTACTACCAATAAAGTGCTTTGTCATTGTGTAGATCAACTGGTTGACCATGTCCGGTTCTTCGACTTGGACAGGAGTAGAAACATTTTCCGTTTTGACAACTGTTCTGCTGGCAGTCAAGATGCGGTATCTATCTTGCTCAGTCAGTTGATTGTGCCACCAGCTCCTTAGATTTCCAGTGAAGCCAGAAATGAGGATTTGGGCGGTCTCAAGAATGGTTTTTCTGCCGCTGAAGGCAGATGCAGCCAATAACATTTCTTGAAACGTATTCATCATTTGAGCTTCAGAATATCCCTCGATATTCCAAGTAACTAAGGACATACCATCATAAGTGTGTTTTTCATAATGGAGATCATCCCATCCCAGATCGGGAGGCGATGGTTGTGGATAGTGATTTTTCATATCCAACCATTGAGCTACTGGAAGAATCTTCGAAGTAGAAGCTTGAGGCAAGGAATCCTTTTTAATCATATTGATTCCTTTTGGGTTTTCAACTCTGCTTGTTGAGACTTTATGGCTTTCCATCGGCTTCTGCGGCTGTTTGTTGATGGAAATTGAGGCAAGACGCTGGTTGATTTCAGCTAGGTAGTCTGAATTATCATCTTTGAGTTTTCCGATATTAAAGCTGTTAGGCTGAAAGATCGGTTGATTAGGATCTGGTTGAGGGATCTCAGGATGCTTGCTCTTGTTTGAGAACCCTGGATTTTCAATTCTTTCTACTGCTTTAGAGATTGTAGAAAGGACCTTGTTGGTGTAATTGAGTTGATGCTGGATGTTCTTGATTTCACGAACTCCAACCTTTTGAACCTTATCTTCATCGATGGTCTTGTAGGGGGAAGAGACCATCTTGATGGCAGGGACCATAGGATGAGGAAAAATAACTTCTTCTTCTGGGGGATAGTTAGAAGCTATCTCTTTGCCGCTTCCTGTGACCCATACTGTCGATCCTCTGATCATTGCAATTTGGCCATCTTCACGAAGTTTTTTGACAAGAGCTTCATTCTTGGCTATTTCGTTTTGCTTCATCTTGGTGATTAATTCTTGTTCTTTCAGAATTGGTTTTCGGGTTTCCGGATTGGCTTTAACCCACATCTGAAGATATTTGATGTAGCAGTCTTCAAATATTTTGTCGTCAGTATCGTCTTGATTGATGACATTGATTTGATTGTAGACTGGTTCGGTTCTCCTTTCCATATCTGATTGTGTAGGAGAGAGAGATCAGTCTTCTTTTTCGTAATGAACATCAGAGATTGTTTGGGAGAAATCCACCGCTGCTCTAGTTGACCCAGTTCTTCTAAAAGAGCTAGAGATCGAGTTTTCAGATCTGATTGAAGAAGTACTTGGTCGGCTGCTCAATATCTCGCTTATTCTTGGATAGGAAGCTTCCGTGCTAAATTGAATTTCGACATCTCTATTAGGAAATTCGGTGATTGATGCCTCTGTGCTATGTCTTCTAACAGGGGTTGTTTCTCTTTGAAGCTTCCAGGTGGGGTTCTTTGTTAGATCTTCCCATCGAAGAGTTTTTGGGATAGTCATGGATGACTTTTCCAGGTTGAGCATAAGCATGGTATATCCCGTTGGAGAGATGGCAACTGCTTTAGGAGAGAGATTTGTATGCATCAATTTGAAGTAGATGCGGTATGAAACTGCAAAAGGAAGTGATCCATCCTTTAGCTCGAGTCCTTGCGAGTGAACATCAAGGGTTAAGGAATCCATGATGTTTTTATCTTGAAGAGAGATAGTAAGACCAGGTTTGCAGTTGAAGTAGACTGGTCCTTGCTCCAAGTTAGATTGAACAATCCCTAGTAAAGAGGGAGTGAATATGAGATGCCTCTTATCTCTAAGAGCGAGGTAGACAGGAACGTCTAGGCCTTCTCTAAAGAGGGGTTTAAGGGCAACTTGAACACATCCGAGGTATTTGTATCTACTTCTGGCCTCAAGAAGGGATTCTTCTGGAAGTAGTTTGATTGCAGTGAATTCATCTTTCATTGCAACTTTTTCTTCAGTGATGATGACGACATCTTGCTGAGAAAAATTGAAGGTACTGATTTTGTATACCTGATTTGGTTCTATCTTGGGAATAGACCAATTTTTGAGTCGGTTTTCTACCTGAGCTAGATGAGCTTCAACGTAGTTATGATTGGCGATAGCCTTTGAGATTTCATCTTTTGATCTTGAAGATCCAAGATTTTTTGAAGGAGAAGAAGAAGCAGAAGTAGTATCAATAATTACGGGAGAGTGTGGAGAGAGTTTAGAAAGAAGATTTGAGATCATGGAAAGAAGGGGAGAGAAAGAGAATCCATTGGATTATTGATGATGAATTAAGATTCTTTATGATATTACTTTCTTTTATGAGAACAATTTTTTATCTAAATCATAATAAGTTTTTCGATCGATCAATCGATTCAAGCCTTGAATATCCTCATGGTTATATCATAAATATTGAAAGAATTTATTCAGATCTTGAAGGTTTACCACTCCTTTATCAAGATTTCAAGAACTTGTTCTTTTAAGATTTATGTTTCCAACCACTGAATAGACTAAGACGAGGAGAGATACCCAAACTTATTATCCTTTAGAAAAAATCAGAAAACATAAGGGAAAGTAGTTACCAAAAGGAACACTTAGAACATCATCCTTCCTCCTCCAGATTCAGAAGGGAGTTTACTTCATAGAGAGAGAAAGAAGAGAGAGAAGTGAAATGAGCAACTAAGGCTCTGATACGTGAAAAATAATAACTAATAATTGCTCAAATTTATTTCAAAATAAGGTTAAAAAATTTGTTAATAGTTTCAAAATTTTGAAAAACTCCATTTCTTATCATGGTTTTTTTTTTATAATTAAAGTTAAAGTCTGATCAAAACTCTGATTGTTTACAAACAAGTTTGATTTTTGTTCCGATCTATATTTATAAGAAGTGTAATAAAGTATGATGATTGTTGTAATCCTTTAGACTTTAAATAGAAACATTGTACAACTTCTAAAATTGTTGAAATGACGCTTTTAAGCTAACAATAGTGATAAAAACATTATTACAAATTATACAATTATGTAAGTTGGAGGATCCAAATTTAACAATCTAATAAAGTTGAGAGCTTAATTTTTTAATTTGAAATTTTAAGTGTATTATCGCAACAATATTTATGCGATGATTTTTTCAATTTGATCCAACATTTTTTTTTTTCAGTCTGATCCAACATTTTTTTTTCTTTCTTGTTTTATAAAAAAAATTCACTTTTGGAACAGTTAAAAATTATAAAGCAACCTGCGTCAAAATTGTTACTTATTAATATCAAGAGACTGAAGATGCAACTTAGACATTGTTAAATATATCAAATTGAACTAAAATATTTATGAAATATAATAACGTTTCATATTCTGTTAATTAGACTCTTCCGCCGTCAAAAGTACAAGGGCACTTTGGTAAAAAAAAACCGACCTTTGATCAACAAATAATGTTAATATTAGGGGTGTACAAATATGGGTTGAACCCGAATAACCCGGACTACCCAACCCATATTATAAAGGTTGGGTTGGGTTAAAAAATTTTGATTTTTTCAGGTTGGGTTGGGTCTCGGGTTGGAGAGTTGAAAATTTCAGTTTCATGAATGACACAGTAGGCGATCTAGGCTGCAAGTTCAATGTTTGATGTCCCTTACTACTTGGGGGAAGTAAAACAAAACGTTTGAAAGATTAAACAAAAATGTCTAGTGAGTGGGGTCCTTTATCAACACCTTTATAAAACAATCATTTCACCAAATCATGTGATACAATACAAATATTTTGCTTTTCAATAATAGAATATTGAGTTTAAAGCAAGTCCTTTCAATACATTAGGCAATTAACACAATTTGAATCTCATTAACATCACCCAACCCGAATTAATATAATATATAAATAAATAAATAAATAAATAATTATTTTAATAAAAACAAATTATAGGTATATAAATTTTGAATTTATTATATGAAAGTTTGAATTATGTATGTTTGAAATTTAAATGTAACAATTTCAAACTTTCAGTACCATTAGAAACTATAAAACGGAATTTTTTTTTTTAAAAAAATATTTATATATACAACCCGACAACTCAACCCAACCCAACACATATTTTACGGGTTGGGTTAGAAACTAAATTCGGGTTATCAATCCAAATAACCCGAAAATATGGATTGGGTTGAGAATGTCTCCCAACCCAAGTTAATTTCACCCCTAGTTAATATGTAAATATTTGGAGCAATTATTGAAGTATTGTTTTTTTTTTGTATGTGAGCCTGAGGTATGAAATCTTGACTTTTGAAGACAACTATACATTAAGGTCTGTTTGGCAAATTATTGTGAATTGAACTGTTTGAGAAATCAAAGAGTGCTTTCCCACTCTACTTCGGCCTTTTCCCCGGAGAATTTGTTCACACGAAGATTTATCCAAACCACGATGATCGGCTCCGTGTAAATTTGGAAGAAATGGGACTCCAAAAATTGATTTCGATTGGTTTAAATTGCGAAAAAAACTGCGAATCGAATCCATTTTGATAAATGAAGAACTGCAGCAGAGGCTACTGAAAATCGCCTTCGAGTGTGAATGCAATCTTATCCGGCAGGTTTCTGTCAGCAAATAACCATACGGAACTACAGCACAGTGGAGAAGAAATTTATGAAAACTGTCGCCCAAATTTTAACTCATACTCGAGTCTAGTCGCGACAAAATTCGTTGTTGAATATCGACGTCTTCACTTTGGAAGCCATTACCCCACAATCAGGTTCATATTAATGTTTAATTTGTTCTTAAAAAAATTTTAATCTAATATTATTTGCACAAGCATTTCGATGTTGATGCAGATTTTTTTTTTTTGGGTTAAATCGATCCGTTTAATTATCCTGGATTTTGGTCTTTTTATGAAAAACAAAGATGGGTTGGTAGTCGATTTTAGTTCTGTTTGCTCCACCAACAGTAGCCACCTAAATATGACCTTAGGACTAGAATTTCCTCTTTGGTTGGTAGGATTTTAATGGTTGGTGGTAGGTGGGAGGAGAAATGCTGTCGATTAGACTCTACTTTTGGTCTATTTTTAAGCAACTTCTCTGCAATTTCACTTGTTTTCACTGCTGATCATCTTTCATTTCACTCCCCTGCTCAGATTGAAAACCCGTCGGGCTTGGTTTTTTCAGTTCTTTCGATCTGCTGCTCTCATTTTGATTGCTCCTTTTGCTAGCTTCAATCCAGATTTTCGACTTCGGAATGGCGCTGGAAGTTGTTAAACCAGAGGAAGAGGTAGTTCTTTACTGCTTCTCCAACTTTCTGGAATGCGACCCTTTGTTTTTAATGTAATTTCTTTTAACCATTTTACTTGCTTCCTTGTAATTGAGAATTTTCCCCTCGGGTGAAATTTTGTGGAAGTTTCTCACTCTTTCATGCACTTAATGCTTGTCCGAATTCAATTTTTCAGGTTGTTCTGGGAGAAGAAGTTGGAAATGCTAGGTTGCTTACGTTTAACCGGCCAAGGCAATTGAATGTCATCTCATCTAAAGTGGTGTGTAAAATTTGAACTCCATCTAACTGGATTATTGATTGGTTTTATGTTCTTGAATAAAGGGATGAACAAGGACTTTCCTCTCTATATCGTGTGTATTTAGGTTTCTCTGTTGGCTGGATACTTAGAGAAATGGGAAAAAGATGATGAAGCGAAACTTATAATCTTTAAGGTCAGTTCTGTCATCGATGCCTGATAAAAATATTGCTTAGTTGCAGTTGGTCTTGGCTCTTAGCTTTTCCAAACTGCAGGGATGATAAATAAGAAGTAAGAACCTTAACTCTTTGAACTGGGGTTTCGTTTTGTAAATTAGTCTTTGTCATGTGTCTTAAACAGGGAGCTGGTCGAGCCTTTTCTGCTGGTGGGGACTTAAGGATGTTCTATGAAGGCAGGAATAAAAGTAGGTGTTTGTTTTCTTTTTAATACATGAGTAAAATAGCTCTTTAAGAATAGTGAGTTGAGCAATGAGCATAATACGAGAAGTGAAGCTTCAATGCACATGGAAAATCGTACATGTTACACCTAGGTTTGGTAACTATTTCATTTTTGGTTTAGAAAAATTAGGCCTATTTTCTTCCGATTTCTTACAATGATTTATATCTTACAAATACAAGTATTGTATTCTTAGTCAAATTTCCAAAGCAAAAACTACTTCTTTTAGTTTCTAAATTTTGGCTTCGATTTTTTTTTTTTGTTTTTGTTTTTAAACAATGATAAAACTAAAAGGTAGATAGAAAAAGTAGATGTGTTTATAGGTTTAATTTTCAAGAACTAAAAACCAAAAACCAAATAGTTATCAAATGTGGCCTCTATCCAACTCCAACCATCATGGTTGGCCCAATGGTAAAAAAATGAGACAAAGTCTACATTGCACGTTCAGCAGTGTGGATCCCATTCTTTATCAGAATGAGAACAACGAATTCAATACTTAAATTTCAATGATCACTTAAATTTCAATGATCACTAAGTTAATTTCCTAATGCATTCTTTTTAACAGAGGATTCATGCCTTGAAGTTGTCTACCGAATGTATTGGCTCTGCTATCATGTTCACACCTATAAGAAAATCCACGTGAGGATTTCTCTGATCCCATTGTACAAGAATTGTCGGTCTTTTTTCCTTAAAAAGTTCGATAAAGTTAAATGTTTGGCTCCTGTTCTGCTCATCTGATCACAGGTTGCACTTGTACACGGAATTGCAATGGGAGGAGGTGCATCGTTTATGGTGCCAATGAAATTTTCAGTCGTCACAGAGAAAACTGTGGGTTTTTCTTTGTTTTTTTGTCTGCCTTCTTAAATGTTACGTAATTTGTATGTTTGTTTCAGTTTCCATAGTAATTCTCCAGTGATTTCTGTCATGGATTCTTTTATATAGGTTTTTGCCACTCCAGAAGCAAGTATTGGATTTCACACTGACTGTGGTTTCTCGTATATGTTTTCTCGCCTTCCGGGATATTTAGGTAACAGTGCAGTGAGAAAAGTTTATTCGATGGTTTAAAAACATATCGACTGATTTAATAAGGATGTGGACATATACAGGTGAATTCTTGGCCTTGACTGGGTCCAGGTTGAACGGCAAAGAATTGGTTGCAGTTGGATTTGCAACACATTTTGTCCCTTCTGAGGTAAGTTTTGCGATCTCCTATTAGGAGTTTCGATTTCAAGATTTTGTTGACTAATATTAAATGCAATTAGTAAAAATAATTAATTCATTTTACAAGGGAAGAAAAATACAATCCAGGCAATGAAGGCACTAGAAATAATATAGAGCATATTACTTTTCCTTAGTTTTTCGTTCTTTACATGAAGTTTGTTCCCGTATTTTCAATTCAAATTTATGTCTCTGAAGCAACATCCAGAAGCTTACATGTATAAGAAATAAAAATTACCACCATCTATAATCGATAAGGTTCCACTTTATTTCAATTATGCGAGGTAGTAAAAAGCATCATTTATAGTCGAGTGTTATTTAGTTTTGATTTCACACTTTGAGTTTGCTTCAGTTCTGCTGCATTGTTCTATTTGAAATCCTATATGTGAGACGAAGTGTTCATCTGTTTATTGCAGAAATTGAATGAACTAGAGACACGTTTGATTAGTTTGAACTCCCACGATGAAAATTCAGTTCGATCTGCAATTGAAGATTTTTCTTTAGAAGTTCAGGTGGATGAAGATAGTGTCTTGAAAAGGTTGTGAATGGAATTAGATGAAGAGTTTCCTTTTCATACTGAATATCTAATGTCTTTGAGATCATAATGAGTCAAATACCTGAAGTTAACTGCTGGGAATATTCCAGGCAATCCGTGATTGACAAGTGCTTTTCAAAAGAAACTGTTGAAGAGATAATAACCTTCTTTGTAAGTCTCTCTCTTTCTCTCTCTACCCTGCTGTTTTCTCTCTTTCTCTGAGCATCTGGGCTTCTATAAATCTGTGAACATTTATTTTGTTCAGGAAGCCGAGGCAAGCGTTGAAGGAAATGGTTGGATAGTTCCCGTCCTGAAGGGACTAAAGAGATCATCCCCTACAGGACTAAAAATAACTCTAAAATCGGTACCACATCCAAACTCTTACACACGAATGCAAATGATTCACTTCTTCTTGACAACGTTATTCCATACCTTAATTTTCAGAACAGACTTCAAAATTTCCAATCACTTGAAGATTCTTTGCTTACTATCAGTTTTATTTGTAACTTAGCATTGTCTTCTACTATTGTGAACTCTCCATGTTATTTCTTTTATCCAACCCGTGATGGCTGTAGTAGCTTCTCTTGTGTGTTTGCCGCTAATTTCTCGCTTCACCATTTCCAGATACGCAAAGGTCGATTACTAACACTGCAAGAATGTTTGAAGAAGGAGTTCAGGCTGACAATGAACATTCTACGCACCCTCATCTCTGGAGATGTTTATGAGGTAATACGATCATTGATAGCCAATAGAATCGTAAGATGATAATCATAAGCATAATAGACGTGGCCACTTCTAAACTAATGCTTTTCCTGTTGACCAAAGGGTATTAGAGCTCTCACCATCGACAAAGACAATGCTCCTAAGGTTTTCTCTTCTCTATCTTTGTGTGCAACACAAATTGTTTCGTTCTGTCTTCTTAACTAAAAATTATTAAACTGGATACAGTGGGACCCGCCATCTCTCGAGAAGGTTGACGACGATAAAGTAGATGAAGTATTTCAGCCTTACGGGGAAGATTTGGAACTCCAAGTACCCATAGACGACGAACAAAGGTTGGTACCAATTACATTGCAAAATTCTCAGCTTCTAACAGCCAACTTTAGTGAGCCATATTGATGAAGAATATGATAAGTTTGTTTTTTTTTTATTCGAAACCAGGTGGAGTGGTAAATATGAAGATTCAATTTATGGAACTATGAAAACGGAGTGAGTAATGCAATTGCAATACAAAGTTTCTCTCATGTTCTGTAGTAGCTGTTATGGTTGGAATAATCTTCTTTTATCAGCTGCCTCATTACGCCTATCATAAGAATTCCCTTTATAATCCATTACATATTTACATGCAAATCAGTGATTTACAAATTTTGATGACTAATGTTATTTCGTTTACACTGAATCTGTGAAAGAGAGTGTAGAAGGTAAATCATAACCATAACCACAATAATAAATAAAGCTATTTTCAAATATAATAAAATAAATAGACCACGATAACCCAAGATAGATTACGGTTTATGTCTATCTTTATCATGGTAAACACAAATAACAATCTCTAAAACTAACATATTTTACTATATTTGTAAATATTTTAAGAACTTTTTTATTTAAAATAATTTCCCAAATAGAAATATACTGTTTTATAATACAGCATCTTATTATTTGTTTTAATTCAAATGTATAACATAATGTTTAATATTGTCAATCAAAATTTACAATGTAAAAAGTCTAATGAATCAATCAGTAGCATTGTAGTTGGTATAAAACCAAATGTAGTTAGTTCAAAAACTTAAAAAAAGAAAAAGAAAAAAGGTACAAGAGATGCGATATGTTTTAGAATCAAATCTATTGTTTCAAAGTTACTGACCAAACGCACTCTATAAAGAAAATTGTCATAAATAAATCCATATACATCAATTTGAAATAAATATTACACAAAAAAAACAGCAGCGGAAGCTTAGGAAGGAAATCGAAGGTCTCAGTGATGCATTTCAAGATAATGTACACTCCAATCATATACATATATGTAGTACAAACAAAAAAACAGCAGGCAGAGCATAGGTAGGAAAACAACTTATGATTAAAGAGGAAAGAAAGTGGAGTCTGATTAGACTATGATACCCCTGGGAAGGACAACCGATCTCGAAGAGTATCAAAAATTGATGAAGCTGCTGAATTTTGTGCCAATGTTAGTTTTAATCGACCTAGTAATTCTCCATCCTTTGCTTGTGAGGCAGCATCCGCCGCTTCCTTTGCCATCCCAATCCGAGCATAAGCCTGTAAAATGAGATTCCACGTCTCAGGGTTTTGCAATTCACACACTATTATTCAATAGCTGATCCGAAGGATTATCTCGAATTGATTTTAAAATTTTAAGCCCCAAAATTACGCTTATAGACAGTACTTCCCCTTGTTGATTTCTTTGTTTCATTATCTATCATTTGATAACCAGTTTTATTTTATTCTGTTTTGCTCTGTTCTGTTTTTCTTTCCTTTTCTGAAAGTTTGGCTGAGAATACAAATATTTAGTTGGGAGAGGTGAAAACTATGTTAGAGAGAAGTATTTAGAAAACAAACACAATTTTTAAAGATCAAAAACCGAAAACCAAGTGGTGGGGGAACTTAATCTTTGGCAAGATTGAAAAATCCCCATTTTCCAAGAAAAATCAACCAAATACTTGATGAGACCAAAAGTTTGAGTGCTCCACCGCCACAGTGGTTTAATTCTTAAAAGAAAAAAAAGAAGAAAAACAAAATAAAAAAACAAGCGTTAGAATGTTATAAATATGATACATACCTCTGCTCTTTCTCGTGGATCTGCAAGTTTGGGAATATATTTCACTGCTTCAGCCTTCTCATCTGCTTCAACGCAAGCCTCCACGAATGGCTTGTAACCTGTTAAAAGAAAAATAATAGAAAGAGAGAAATTATAATAAAAGGCTAATCGAATATTATTATAATTCTAATTATGTTGTTCCAATTATTGAAATAAAAGATAAAATTTTATAAGGAAGTTACTGTTGTTGGTAATAAAGGTGACAAATGAAATCACGTCTTAAGGCCAAGTAGCTAGAACGCAACGAACATGTATTGGAATGATGATGAATAACAGCAATAAAAGCATGCCTAGATTTAAGTGTCACCCCACACAAAGATCTATTAATATTTTCATTGAGGGAAAAGTCACAAAATCTTTCATCACATATATAATATTTCAATATGAAAATTGGTAAATTAGAGAAAACAATCAACTTCTAATACGATATTTTTAATCTAACAAAACAAGAAGGGAGGACACCTGTCTATTTTGTGATTGAGTGCTTTCTACAACAATTCTCATTTAAAGTAAAAGACGTTTAATCAACCTCAGAAATGGTTTCAATCTCATTTTCAAAATCAAGGAAGAATAAGGAGAGTAGCATGGAATGAGTGTCATATTAATAGGAAAAAGTAATTTTCCTATTAAACCCTAATGAAAAAGTAGTTTTTCCAATTGGTGATTTTCTCTATGAAAGCAGAAAAGTTAATACTCCAATAATAGGAAATTTACCTATTGGCGGTCTTTTCTCCTTTGAGAATGTCTCCAGTGCAACCCAATCTCTTGTGGTAGCCAAAGCAAAAACTTTAAGCCAATACCATCTTTTCTCAGAAACCTGGGGCATAACATGAAAATTAGAGTAGGGATTTACAAAAATCAAAATGAATAGGAAGACACAGGAATTATCTAAGATGTCCAGGAAGGATGAGAACCTCTTCTTGCTACTACAATGTCTCTTTCCATCATTTTTTTTAAATAACTCAAGGCAATAGTAAAGAAGTTAACACACCTTAAATTCTGTTTTAACTTTTAGTGCAGCTCGATGATTTCCCAACACAATACATGTTCGAATTGTATCGTTGATGCTTGAATCAACAAAAATGGCCTGCTTTGTACTCACCTCCAGGTCATGTTGTATTCTGTGGACAGATATTAGAGAATGATTCAGTACCGTTTATCTTCCCCCAATTTAAGAAAAAAATATTCACAAACAAACAAAATGACTAAATTTGCACTGACTTCAACAATTTTGCATGCTCTTCAGCAGCTTTAGACTCAAAAATGTGTTCCTTGGTCTCTGCAAAAAGACTGTGGGCCTTTTCAATAAGTTTTGTTCGTGGACTATGGAGTGGAGATCCCTTGCTAGCCATTGGATTTTTCCCTAGCTCCCACGATTCTTTCCACAGAAGAAAAGCTACCTCCTGTAGAAATACAAAAGTTGAATCATGATTCATGAGCATAGGTCTAACCAGATAGATAAAAGGAGAATGGAGATTGGAATATCGTTCCTGGAAAGATTAGGTAACAAAAAACTTATGGATGACCTTCAACTATCTTACGTGATCAAAGGTGTGTCTTGAGATGTTAAAGAAAAAGGATAAACCAGAATGAGAGTGGGAGATTTTGGATTCATAAAAGCTCGGGAATTTTCCACCGACTCCCTTTTCGTTCATCTCACAACTCAGGACTAAGGGTGTTTTCCATTTTGGTCCTTGGTTTAGTAATCCTGAAGGGATCAACATGGCTGATAAGATCCTAAAAGATAATTCTGTCGGCACACTTTTTGGCCTAGAAAATAAGATACTTTTTGTCCCATTAAACTGATATTCTGAGTGCAATGCAATTCACGCAGATGACATCAACCCAAGTCCAAACCAATGACCAAAAGCCTCAGGTCACAACTGGGGAACGAGGAGGTGGTAGCGAATAAAAATAATGAAAAGGTGGTCCAATGCTTGAATACCCAATTTATAGATAAAAAACACCAGTTAAGAGGAAGGGAGTGCTTAGGATTTCAAGGTCTGCAATTGGTGTTCGGGGGAGGAGGAACTCTTTCAATGCATGCTGAAGATACAATCCCACAACACACAACGGGACATTTTCAAATAAATGTAAAAGAAACAACCTGTGAGATGTGTGAAAGAAAGATGCAACCAAATATTGAGAACGTAAACATACATTAAGTTGTCCAGTTGATAGGAAAAAGTCCTTCAGAAATTCATGCTTATAGCACCTGAAGGAAGTAACATAATCAGTCAAGCAAATAGAAAGGGCGTGTCATATAAAAATGGATTTCAAACCAAGAAACGAGCTCAAGAATCAAACAAGAGATGAAGTCATGTTGCTGTTGTTGTTTCCAAACTCCCCAAATATCACGTAATTGTTAAGAAATGACAGTTTAATGTTAGCATATGAGGAAGAGAAATGGATCACAGATTTGTAGACCCCATCAATTTTTTATTTTATTTTACGTTTTCATAATGGAAGATAGAGTTTCATAAAAAAAGAAGTATAGGCAATTGTGAAGGATGATAAATCCACTATCTAAAAGATAGAATAAAAGCAAAGAGAAACTCACTCAAATTAAATAGAAGCATAATTGATCTCCATGACAAATGAAGTATCTGTTAGTCTGAAAATAAAGTACTACGTTTTTGGTATCAAATTTGTCATTGGTAGGACTAAAACATACCGAGCATAAGTAATGAATAAGTCCCGAGCCTGAGTTCTGGCTTGTATCATTCCAAAAAATTCCAATGGTTGCCTCTGCATCAAAGCCAATTATGAATGCTAATCAAAAGTTGTTTATATCACTTACTGCTTTTTGTTTATGAAAATCCTAGCCTCACTCAATATGCAGACACATGATAAGAAGCTGTGTATCTATTAGATATTATTGAAAAACTACCTTTTGCCAGATATGAAAAAGAACAAGATAAACAAGATCAGTATCGCCACTTTCAGTTGCTTTGATTAATGCCATGTCTTCTTCTCCTATGCTTAACAGGAGAGGCACCTAAATGGACACAGAAAAAAGAGAGCAAGTTTACAAAAGCGATTTATTTCTCTTTCATCTACGGTTCCTCAGTGCTACAAAAATTTATCAATATACATTCAATGGATATAATAATATCTCAACAACAATGGAAAGTGGAAGGAAACCAATCGTGTCTATTTAAAAAATCCTGAACCTCTAGTACTGAATACACGCAAGGGAAGATGGGGAAGCTCTATCTAGTTTGGTTAGTAAATGGCTGTAGGGATATTTTGGATGGCTAGTCCTTGTTTCTACTGCTGTACATTCTTATACTTCTCTTGATTTAAATGCTTGCTTCTTATGCCCAAAAATAAAAGAAACCAAGAACAAGAAATGAGATACAAAAAAATAAAAACCTGTTTGGAGGAGCGTGGTTCATGATCAACAAGCATAGCAGCTAATTTCCTGCGACCAATTTTATCTGCATGGCCAGCAACTGCAGCGTATGATATACCTTTACACAACTTCAGCTGAATTTAACAAGTGTTCATTTCAGTTGCCATTGCACGATACTTAAAAGAACAGAATCTCAATAATGGATATTTGACAAATATAAAACCTTATCAAGTAGAACTTCAAGAAGGGTGGCATCAGGAATATTTGCTGAAGCTGTTATCTTTGAACATGCCCAGTGCATTATCACCACCTCCTGTATAAAATGAAAGATATATAGATCTTGTTGAGAACACAGGCAACAAGAAACAAATGGGTACAAGTATTCCAAACATTTAGTGCTTTAGATTTCAGTTGAATTGGATCACTGAGAGAGACATGAAATCGAGTTAAATGAAAATGACCACTTTTCCAGCTGTAACCATCTCAAAGTTATACCAACTTCATTAACACCAAGCTGACAATATTCAATATTTGAGGAACAACCAAAATAGAGGCAAAATAACCCTAGTACTGTTAGGGTATGTTTCCTATACTTCCTGGAGTGTTGAGTTCTAAAATCACACATTTATTTTTTTCTTTATGAGCCTCATTGCATCTAACTTTGACTGAAGTATCTTTTATCCACAGGGAACATTTGATTAAAAGTCAAAATCTCAAAGAACTTACTTTTCCTTCAGAGTGGGGTTAACCACGAAAAGGAAGTTAGCTTCCCAGCAAAATTCCAATTCTTCATTCCAAAATTTTTTCTTTCTAGACATTTGAAAGATGAAATATCAAATACAACCTTGCTTCATAAATGAAAACTATTCCGCTATACTTTTATCTTTATGTTCAAATTTCATATTTATTATCATTGTAAGAAACAAGGAAAGAATTCATCTTAGCATATTATTCTAAAATGAATAACATAATTTCTACACAACCAAAGTTCTAAAAGAATAAAACTTATAAAACCAGGGGTTACTTCCTAATACTTTCATAGCTAGGGACGTTAAACAAAAATACAAGTGAAGAAAATCCACCCTATGGTTCGATCCACAAGTTATAGGATTATACATACCTGACTCATACCAAGGTACTCAGAAACCCGTAATGCAAGCAAGTGTTGGTGCGCATTGATCAAGCGAGCAATCAGAACAGGTGGTGTAAGAAGCTGAAAGAAACAAGTTCATTAGTATTAATATGAAGATTCCTTGTAGTTCAAGAAACTGGAAACTCTTGTCAGCAGAGGACCTTAAACTGTTGTATACTGAGAGGGATGCCAATCTCCGGGTTGCGAACAGCATTTAAAACTCGTAATAATCTGCACATCTCTTGTATTCGTTCCCGATTAAAATTGCTGCCAAAGCCAACTGGATATCATTATGGGAGAGCAAAATCAGAGATAACATTGAAAATCTTTACAATTTTTAAAAAGAAACAGATTTCATTAAAGGGTGACATTTGTTAAAGGTTAAGGATAACACATCCTCCCAAAACCTAGCCAACGGAGTTACCTCAGTTTACACAAATCAAAAGGGTATACAAAAAAAATGAAAAGCTTAGAGTGTCCCAAACAATGAACAGGTTAAATAAGCTAGGCTTGTATTTTTTTAGAGGAATCATCATACTGAATCCTTTTTCTCTTCTTTTTCTTTTTTAAAGCATACTTAAAACTTAAACAAGCTGTCCACTTAGCTATGTTATTACCAAATAATAAATAAAAATGGCTGCCACCTGCTAATTTCAATTATAAAGAAAATAAAAAGAAACATCATTAAAAAGGAATTAAAATGTAACACTATAATAACTTACCTGCAAAAGGCTTGGCCATAACTGGCAGCTCTTAGCAGGGTCTGCTGCCGAGAAATATCAAATTCATGGCTAGCAGCATCTACGCATGCTTCAACAGCCTCATGTAATGATGGGCGTATCAGTCTTAAGTTTTCATCTGCCTGGGAAACATAGCATTGAAAATTAAATAAGGTGAATAATAACTCATGGACAATATTTCACGAAATTTTATAGGTACTGGTACCTTGAAAAAAAATTAACATGGGCAGCCAAAAAACAAGTACACAAGAAGATTGCTAGTTTGCCACTATAGGTACTAATACGTCAACAAGAATATGAATTTACATGCACGCCTAGCTACAAGCGAGTAGCTCATAAATTATAACTGAAAATCCCATTGTAAAACATGCTAACACCGAGCTCATATTCCAAAACCGTTCAATGTGGTCCTCTATTTCAGAAAAATAAAGAATAAACACAGATGCCATTGAGTTTTTCTTTCTAGTAACTCTATCCTAAAAAATCCTCTTGAAGGGAATATCACACCCGAATGGGAATGTGAAGCCTAGAAATAGGATGCTGGGATGCCCGAGTTTAATAAATGAGAACAAAATTGGTAAGTGTGATTCATATTTATATCCATTTATTGTTGCGTAGGATGCCAATGTCTGGACATGAAATATGTTATTTTATTTCTTGTCCGTGAAGTAATATAGGTTTATAAACATATTCCCCATCCCTTCATTACTGCAAACCAAATGGCTCCCCTGTATAACCTATATAAGAAACAAAGTTTAACATCCTACTAAATACCCTTTTTTAAGTTCATGGACCTATTAGACACAAACTAGAAAGTTCAAGAACTGAAATTGTAGAATCAAAAAAATATTTTATTAATGAAAGTCCAAAGAAGCAAAGACCTAAAAATTCCAAAAGCCAACATGGATAATTACAAAACATTCCCTCTTTAATTGTTTTCTTATCATTACCAAACATCACAAATAGAAAATTGTTTAAATGAGCATCGATAAGACTACAATTATCAATGCAATAAATAATATGCAAAATGGTCCATGTATTTGAAACTTGTTCTATTTAGTCGTTGTGTCTTTTCTAGAATGAAAATTATTATTATCATTAGTATTTAATCAAAGTTCAATAAAAATAATTTCAAACTAAGAATGAGAACTGATTGTAGGATTTATTGAAAGTACCTAGACTAAATTTGAAAATTTTAAAGTACAATGACACAATAATTAAAATGGAACAAGTCCAGACTCGACCAAAATGATATTTTAAACAAGAAAGTACTAAAAGATAATCTTTTGGTTGGATTCTGCCAGTAGACTCTCCTCAGCAAATATCTCTGAAGAGAGACTCTCCTCTAGAGCTTGGTTAATGCTAGATGTTTCCACAAGAAAGGGGAAAGTTAGCATTACCTTTGCACTACGTCTGTCAAAATGATCCAACGCATCATACAGAAGAGCTGCAGGAGACGTGCTTCCAATCCGGAAGATTGTTACAGTGGAGTCTGGTACCCGTTGAAGAAATTCCATACTTGTATTAGATAATATCCTCACACCATCGCACTCAGGGATAAGAAAGACTGGTTCATCATAGAAGTAACGAACAGGATCTCCATCCGGACCCATCATCAAAAGCATATCATCCCAATAAAGAAGTACGCTGTCCATTCCACACCAAGCTAACTGCTGTGGAGGAAGAGCCGACTGGAGCCAGAAAACAAGAAAAAAACATGATTAAAAATGATCCAATTCCAGCCCATCCAAGAAAACAAATGACAACTAGATGGCAATAACATAGGGAGGAGAACTTCAGAAAAATGCCCAATGAATGATGCTTGTAAATTGAGTAAACTAATTATCTTAGTCCACCAAACATTGAACATCTAAAGTGAACAGTTGTTATCATGCACGTACAACCAAAAGAGTAGACTAGTACTCGCATCTTGTATAAATTTTATCCATTTCGTAAAAACAATCAAAAGTTGCAAAAACACATTGCTAACCTCACATTCACGATCCAGAATAGTTTTTTGCAAGTCTGAAGTCAAAACCAAAAGTCTCCCGTCGTGAGTAAATGCTGCCAACCATTTTCCATCTAAGGAGATGGCCATCCTCTGCAGCGGCCCATCGAGTACGCCCTCGCCAAGCCGCTGCACTCCATCCTCCTCAACTGCTATCACACAAGCCTCCCCAACTCCGAGCAACACCTCCACATTCCCTGACATGGTGTATTGTGGCTCGATTACCACCATAGAATGTGGCAAATCCTCAATTCCCGGGTCTGAAAGCTTACATGCATTCGGATTCTTGAAATCCGATATGCAAAAAATCTGGTTCGCCTCGGTTATGCACACAACTCCATTCCCCCAAAACACACATTCCACTACATTCTGCTCGAAACACTCCTTACCCATCGAAAAGTTTGGCTCCAGAAGCTCGGCGTGAATGTTGTAGCGGTACACAGTGCCATCCTGCACCACACAGACAAGAGTTTGATCATCGATCCACGCCATACCAATCAACCGTCCTCCTGGGTTCCGCCAAACGGTCTCTGCCAGCTGAATACCGGCACAGTTGAAGATCCGTAGCTTCCTGAGCGCAGATTCAGCGTAGAGCTGAACGATCTTCGAGTCATCACGAATAATGGCAATGGGACCGCCGAAAGGAGCACAAGCGACCTTGTTCCGCCCGAGGTCAATGTGCTTCCATCTCATAGGATAAAGCTCCGGCTTTCGGTAGTACCGATTGTGGAGAAGCTGCCATTCAGCAGCAACTGATACGTTGGCCATGAGAGAACGACTACGGCTAGGAAATTTTACAAGATTTCAGTCCTCTGCGAAACGAATTAGAAGAACGATAATTCACATTACTCCATACTGACGATACGAAAACTGAAATTTACAGCAATAAGCTATGCGCAAATTTCCAAAAACAAGCTCAATCTACCTGTATTAAACGAGTTCCGCGTAATTCACAAGCATGTACATGACATATACATCACTGACCACTATTTCTCTGCAAATTGCCGATAAACAAGCAATTCCAAAAACTGACGAACTACAAAACGAATCAGCACGAAAATTCAACTTGCATCCAATACGCAAAGAAAATCACGGAACGAAGCACCAATTCCAAACAGCACTTCGCAAACCCCAAAGATAAATTGCTGTATCAGAAAAAGTGCAAACAAGAACAGAGAAAAATTCAGAAAGTTGGCGAAATGGATTGAGCTTCTGTTCAAGCTGATCGTTTAAGTCTAAAAAATTCGATTATCAACAAAACCTACCTCTTCAGATCTTTCAGCTCAAAATCGGCAATGGAATTCCGATCAATGGCGACGGCAGATGAACGGGACCGAGAGACCGATCAAACTCCAAATTATATGAAATGGGCCGAGATTGGGCTTTTTGAAGATGCATAATATTGCGGTTGGGCAACGAATGGCCCAGTAATAAGCCCATTTAAGCCCTCGTCTCTGGGTTTAAATCATTGGGCTTATCTGTGAACAGGTCCATAAAGCGAAGATGGCCCAATTCGAAAAGTACAAAATGGGGCCATTTTAGATATTGCAACCTCTTTTCTGTTTTTTGTTTCTGTTTTCATTTTTTAAGAAACGGAAGTGTTAGGGTAACATTTTCTGTTCTTCGTTCTAATAAAGTTTTATAAAAAATTATTAGAAAAAAAAAGTAGTTTCTTTCGTTTCCGTTTCTCAATTATTTCTATTGGTTTTTTTTTTCTTTTTCTCAATTGTTTCTATTGATTTCTTTTTTTCTTTTTCTCAATTGTTTTTATTGGTTTCCTTTTTTTTTTCAATTCTTTTTATTGGTTTTCTTTTCCTTCTTTTCAATTCTTTTTCTATTTCATTTTCCTTTTCCATTTTCCTCTTGTGATTTCCTTTTTCTTCTTCTTATTCTCATCTTCTTCCCCAAATAACCACTCTTCACGTGGTTTCCTTTTTCTACCTTTTATCTTCATCGTCTTTCCCAAATAACCATCATCTTTCTCTTCCTCTCATCATCTTCGTTGTCTTCCTATTCCTCTCATCGTTTTCGTTGTCTTCCTCTTCGCCTCTCATCACCTTCCTCTACACGACTTCCTCTTTGCTAAATCTAAGTTTTCATCTTCCTCTTTGCGTGAATTGTGTTTTCACTGTGGATTTTTTATGAATTTGTGGGTTTTTGTTAGATCTGTGTTTTAGCCGTAAGTTTTTGTCTTCCTCTTTGTCGTTGGTTTTCGTCTTCCTCTCGTCGACTCTATTCTTCAGATCTCAATCTTCATCTCGTTTTCCATAAGATTACAAGAAAATCTTTCTGTCTAAGTTTGATAATTTTATTTTTTTATGTTTAATGGAGGACATATGTTTTTGTTTGATGTTTAATTGAATTAAATATGAATAAAATAAAAAAATAGATTTCAAAGAAAATCAAGAAACAAGAAACAGTTATCAAACACATTTTCTGTTTCTGTTTCTTTTTTGATTTTTTTTTTCTTTTTTTCAAGAAATAAGAAACAGAAACAGTTATCAAACACATTCATGTTTCTTATTCTAAAAAAAAAGAAACAGAAAATCGGGAACAAATAACAAAAAACAAGAAACAGGGAACGAGAACGAGAACGTTACCAAACGGACCCTAAGTAATTGATATTTTTTATAATTATAAAGTACAAAAATTTGTAGGTTTAATTACAAATTTCATGACTTGATAAAACATACACCGTTTAACTTTATATGAAAATTTGATTAAATTATAGATACTGAATTTTAATTACATATCTTATAGATTAAATTTTACTTTTCTCCAAATCACATACAAAAACATATATGATAATCAAATTAATTAGTACCATAAAGTTCTCCATCATATTGTGTTGGATAGTCATTTTGTAATTAAGATTATTGTTTAGGTCATTAATTTAATGATAAGAGGCTAGGTAAAACATCAATGTGATGTTATGTTGAATCATTTGCATAAACTTTTCTTTTACTCCATAATGAAAAATAGCACAATTATAACTTCCTTTATCTATCTTTCTGTTTATTTTTTTTTTTCCTTTTACTTTAAATTAAATTAATGTTCAAAAGATATATGATAAAAAATGAGTGGAAGAGATGAAATTAAGTGGTCAGCCTTAAGGGTGGCCAAAATTCAACATTTGTTCTTATGCTATGATCTCTCTTTTATCTTTCTCCAAAATGTGTATTTTCTTTTATGACCTCTCTCTTTCTATGTATTCTTATGTCATTTTCCTCTCCAAAATGTATTGTTGTAGGCACTCTCTCCATCAAATTAAAGCAGAGTAAAGAAGAAAAGAGCAATTGTATGTCATCTATGTTACGGATAATTTTAGACCTATAAAAAAGGTTATATATGTGTAAGATAAGAAAAGTTGCCTCATTTCAAATAAATTTAAGTTAGTTAGGAAAAATCTCTGCCACGACTTTAGAGGATCAGATCACTTGACCTCACTTTAAGGCATATTATCGGATAGACAATCTATTTGTGAAATTTATGTGTTCGTGTGTCCTAATCTAGCATTTTCGAGTTTTTTTCGACAAAAAAAAACACTAGGTTATTTAGCATTACATATAAAACATGACTATGGATTGCTATTCTTAGTAGATTCCTACCTACCCACCTCTAAGTTATTTTAAAGTCACTATAGAAAGGCTACTTTGACTAAATTTTATTATCAACAACAAACAACATATAATATATGTAATTAAGAATCTTACATGAATTAAGTCAGTAAAAGGTTATACATTTCCATGGTATTTAAAAGATACTCTAATTTTCTCTCTTTATATATACACATTTTTGCAATATGAACGTATATATCTATCTATCATGAGCATAATATTTGATCAATTTAAGTTTAATTAATTAAAATATATACGTTAAAAAAGGTTAGAAATTTGAAAATTTCCCTCTCTACCACTCTCTTTGCAACATTGTATGTATTCTTATGTCATTTCTTTCTCAAAAGCTTAGCTACTACAACAACTCAAAAGGTAGTCTTTATTGGACAAACTTAATGATTAAATGTTATCTTGGATGTTTCTTACAATCCTTTTTCATTTGTTATCACACTTGGGAGGATATTCTATATATACTTAAATGTACTGAGCCATTCATCAAAGTTTGAGACTAATTAAACTAATTTATTTGTTTGTTCAAACTCACAAATATGATATAATAACAAATTAATAAATTACAAAGTTCAATACACCAACTTTTAGAATTTTGCTAATTAGATTCTAAAATTTAGGGAGTGTTTAACATATCTTAGTCTATTTTGCTTTTAAACTTTTGAAAACGTTGGATAAATCTTTTAACTTTCAATTACATAACTAAAATTTTTAGTTCTTCGGGAGTCTAATTTGAAAAAATACTAAAAGACACAAAATTAAAAGTTTAGAAACTAATTAAATAACATTACAATAATTATTAAACACAAAATTTTAAAAAAAAATGGTAAGAAAAAGATTATAGGACCCAAATTTAAAGTAGTTAAGCAAACATGAATTAATAATCTCAATACGTGAGATTGACATAAAGAGGGAGAGCAATGATGATGGGCAAGGCATTATATTTAATAAAGCATATTTTGGTTTATCTTTTTTAAAAAGACAAAAGAGAGAAAGAAAGAAAAGGCTTCTAATTAGTTAGATAGTACTAATCACTAATCTCTTTTATAAATCTCTCAAATTCAATTAAAAAAAAAACCACTTGATTAAGCTTCAAACTCAAATTTTGCCAATCAATTAATCATATAACAATGGTTTTAGGAATATTTTAAAATCTTATATAAACACATTGAATTTAAATTAAAAGTAGTTTTTGAAACATAATTTTAAAATTCAAACACTAATATCAACTCATCTAGAAGTTTTATCATTGACTTTGAAAGTATAATTAGTTTGATTTTATAACCCATATATCATCGAATAATAATAATATAATACAATTTTACCAATACGACCATAGTTAATCAACTGCATCCCAAACGCAGACAATTATAATCCTCATGACTATTATAATTCACTCCATGTTCCCAAACACCTCCTTCGTGACTAAGAGTCTATTCGAAATATATTTTTAAGTGCTAAATTTTAAAAATACATTATTTTGAAGAAATTGAAGTGTTTATATATTAAATACACAAAATAGTTTGAGAAGTGTATTTAAACAATTTTCACTAAAAGAGTTTAAATAAAAAGGAAAAGTTTATTGAAAAGTATTGTTTTTCTTAAGTTAATCTAAACGAGCCCTAATTTTTATTGTTCAACCTATACTTATTAACTAATAACGAACATGGTTGGAAAAAAAATTCATGATAAAAAGTAAACTTATCCTAAGATCTATGTATTTACAATTTGGATAACATATATTTTAATAATATCTCTTGTGAAATCATTATCAAATTTTATGAAACTAATATAACCCTAAAGTTTTCTTCTTTAGTGTATACTTCGTTGAATGATCTCAAATGGGTTAATTTTAATTACTTTAATTAGCAACAATAATCACGGGTTCAAAAAGCAATATCATTAATTAACAATATATCTTGTGAAAAAGATTCAACCATAATAGTAATTAATAACAATTAATTTGGATGGATCCTAATTTTTATCTTACCCACCACTTCACCTTTTTAGATCTCCATGCTTCTTCTTTGGTCTATGAGTAGAAAAATTATACATTAATCATAATCAACCATTGAATCTATAAGTAATTTTGCCAATTAATTAAAAATGCTTTTTCCTATGCACTTTTCAACTGATTTTATGGTAGTGTAGACTATAGAACAACTTTTACAATCTTTTCTTGTTGGGGTGTGAAATTTAATCTTTTTTATTCGAAGTGAAAGCTAGTGCAACCAACCATTTATTGATGGGTGAACGGTGAAATTTAATCTTATGCATAATTTATCGCAATCCATTAGCTCAAACTTTTAGGTTTGATGGTGGTTTAACATTGTATTAGAGCAAGAGATCGTATACGATCATGTTTGAATTAATCAGTATAATGTTACATCCAATATTAAGTTTTTACCATGTTATGGAAGGTGTCGAAGTATTGATATAATTAAGTTGATTACTACATAATCTACTATGCCTTAAGCTTTTGCTGGTTGTGAGGAAATGGTGGAAAAATAGGCCATGAAGAACGTTGCGAGGAGCTTCAAGTTTGTGCCTCTTGTCTTGAAGCCCTCGTTTTGAGAAAGTTACATAAAATCATCTTCTTCATTTTCCAAAAAAAGAAGGTAATTAATATGAATTCTTTTGAGTTTACTTGATTGGTTCTCTTTTACTATTTGAAGAGGTTCGATCACACTAAAAAGAAAAAAAAGCTTTCAAACTTAGTGGTAATTTAACAATGCATGTCATTTGGCTACACGACACCATCTCTATCCTAAACATAAGTTTAAATCTCTATCTACAATCAATACGTAACGACATATATCAATCCAACTATAGCCTCAAGATGAAGAAGTAGTAATCTGTATAGTTAAATAACAACAATAATTAGATGACTCAAACATGATGCAATGAAAACAAAAAATGATGATCAAAGATAGGAATTAGAGAGAGATTCCATTGACATAAATAAAGAGCAGTTAATTAAGTGAGAATATAAGGAGAGTAGACCCGTGAATATAATGTTCAATCAAATGGAAACAAACAAATTTCTTGAATGTGTGTATGTGGGGCGACCATAGCGTATGTGTGTGTGTGAGTGTACACAAAAAACCAACAAAAGATAATGTTTTTGAGCAGTTTCCACTAACAAACCACTTTCATATATTCTGCCTCAACAAAATTTGTTCCTATTTTGCTGTAAAATTCCACTACTACATTGTTCTTCATTTCACACCATATAAAATGATATACAATTTCACAGTGAACCCCACATGGCTGAAAACTGTCTATAGTACGTACTATATATATTTATTACCCATACCCCCACTTTGAATTTTGTTTTGATACTAAAAAAGTGGGATGTAAGTATCACCAACTTCAAGCATTTCCCACTTTTTCTTTTTCTTTTTCTTTTGCTTTCTAGATCATATGAGAAAATGAGGGTATATGATGTACCTTTTGATGTTAAAGTCAAAGAAAGTTGTTGAAGATCAAACTTCCAACCTTGGGATCATTTTGTAAAAGTTGATCTTCTGTATATTTGGGGTAGAAATGCTGTTTGAAAATGGGTAAGCATCGATATCTCAAGGGGGTTTGGGAAGAGCCGTAACATGTGTTACATGAAATAATATTAAATTTACCTTCATCTACCATCAACTTAAGCTTCTGAATTTACTACCTTTACTCGCCAACTTAAACTTTTAGGTTAGTCATTTAACATGGTATCGAAATAGATGACTCGAAAGATCTGGTTTTTCAAGCCCTTGAAATGTTACTTTATACATATTTTAAATTCACAAGTGAGAAAAAAGTGTTAAATGACATAATATTAAATTTACATTCACCCATTAACTTAAGCTTTTAAGTCAACCGGGTATAAAGAAAGATTGAGTAGTTGTATTTGTTGAGAAAAATCAAGTACCTTAGTCCAGTGTCCTCTTTTGGGCATTATTGATCACTACCTTTAGTGGTCCTCCTCTGACATTGTTCTACTTTTTCCTTTTTCCTTATTGCTACAAAAGCTTTCAAGATCCCTTGTGAAATCCATAGCAACAACCTACAAGGGTGGCTTCACCATTCTGCTTTGTGCTTCTATCATCAGAACCAAATAAACAATGCTATTTTTGCAGAAGACGGCTTTTACTTTATCCATCCCTCCCAGTTCAATACTTCTTATCTTTCTTCTTCTCACATTTCAACAAGTCAGCTCATCTCGACAGCACAACAAAAACGAAGACATGATTCATTCAAGCAAGAAAGACAACAGCCAAAAGGTTTCCATTTCTTCTTTCAGTTCATATTTTACATGTAATGAAAAAAGTGGTTTGTAATGTAATTAAAGCTGAAATTGATTACTGGTTATATAATGGCAACAGATGAGTTCCAGCCTATTGTTTGATATCACACTCCATGGATTTCTCCTATGGGCTTCAATGGGATTCCTTATGCCTGTTGGGATTCTTGTTATCAGAATGTCTAACAGAGAGCAATGTGGAAGAAAGCTGAAATATTACTTTTACATTCATACTATTCTACAGGCAAGTTCATCTAATCTTTTCTAGCATATCGTAATAGAATGAAAAACCGAGCCGGCCGAACAAAACTAATCGAACTGAAGACAGTTTTTCAGAGGAGAGGAGAGGTTAGTGTCAGTTTAAACAATTTAAAAAAATATTCAAAGACTTAAATCGACCAATTTTTTTGTACTCGTTCATGATCGGAATCGGTTTGAACATTTAACTAAGCCGATCACAGTCGATTTAGTCGGAAAACCAACCCCAACAAACCGATACTCACCCCTAAACAATACTCTCAAATACTAAAATGAATTGTCTTTTTTTTTTTTTCGTTATTGTTTACATAAAGAAGAATCCTTTATAAATAAACAAACAATAAATGTAGAAGCATCATTAAGGCAATTAACTTTAACTTTTTATTAAACAAGCAAACAATCCATTTTTTTTTTGCTCTACTTTATGAGATTAATGATAGTTAAAGAGAAACTATAAGGGTCCTGATTCTGAATATCTTATACATGAATATACTTGTGAAGAAAGAAAAGACAGGCATCATCACATCATAACTAATTAGAAACTCATAGCCAAATATCTGTATTGTTGAAAATCTAGCAGGTCTATGGATTATAATATTATAGTTAGGTGAGATTTAGCTCTGGAAAGTCAAAATGATATAAAATTTGTATGACAGTTGAAGGATTTTGATTATACTTCAACCACAAAGATGGGGTCCAATTTGATGAATCTCACTTCAAGATCACACAGTTGTGGTTCAACTTTCAAGTGATTATAATGCTAGTATTTTTCATTCTCAAATGAGTTGTTAAATCAGCCATTAATATCATATTATCTTGATTTGATTATGTTGAACAGATAGTGTCTGTATTACTAGTCACAGCAGGAGCAGTCATGTCTATCAAGAAATTCAACAATGCTTTCAATAATAATCACCAAAGGATAGGGATTGGCTTGTATGGGATGATCTGGTTACAGGGGTTGATTGGAATTGTAAGGCCAAAAAGGTAAATTTTCATATTTCATATGATTATAAAGCGCCACTAATTTCTTGGAAAGAGTTATTAAAATCTCGTTTGGTAACCATTAAGTCTATAGATACTACCTCCAAGTTCCACCTCTATATTTCCTCATTTGTTGTCTACTTTTTACCAATGGTTTAAAAAACTAAGCCAAATTTTGAAAGCTAAAAAATGTAACTTTTAAAAAGTTTTTTGTTCTAAAATTTAACCAAAAAATCAACCGTTGTGCTTAGGAAATATGCAAATCATTGTAAGAAATTGAAAGGAAATATACTAATTTGTTTTAAAAAAACACCAAACAGGGCTAAGAAATTGTTTTCACACTATCTTGTTCTATATTCAAAACCGTTATATGACTAAGAGAGCGCTTAAGTTATAATAGTTTGTGTTTGGGTATAGATTATTTTAGTTTAGTTAATAATAGTATGTGTTTGGACTATAAACAATTTTAGTATGATCAGAAGTAAATAGTAAATATTGTAGCAAAGAAAAATAAAAGATGAATGCCAAATAGTAAATATAGTAACAAATAAAAAACTTTGAAATAGTGTTTATTGTGAGATTTTAAAATAGTATTTAGTATAGCAAGAGATTGTTATAATAGTCTTACTTAGTTCTTACCGAAACACCCCTTAAATGTTTGTTTGAGCCTATAATTTTGGAATGATGAAGAATATTGGTTGTTGTAAAAATAGGTCAATGCATACAAGAAAAGACTTTGGAACAAAAACAACTTTTGCAAACTCTATTCATTAATCATGTCTAATAAACCTTTTGTTAAAAAATACTCTACATATCAACTTATACTCCTACTTTAGAATTTTTTCAATTTAAACTACGAATTTTCATTAATTTACTCCTTCCAATTTTTGTTCAGCCAATACTATGTGAAACTTATACTTCGAGTCAATTAAACTCCAAAATTTCAATAAGCCAATCAACTTAGCCACTTCATTATGATTACCTTTGAAAATCATCAATGCATTGATTCACAAATATGTCTAAACTTCTCTTCAAATGTAAATCGTACAAGATTAGATTATTAGAGTGAATATATGGACACAATTCTCCAAGAAAATTCTAATTAGAAGTCTATTAATTCATTAATGAATGTTTAGGAGTTTAATTGACATAATTATAAGTTTCACACTAGAGTTTTCCAAACAAAATGTAATAGAGAGGATACACTTGCAAAAGTTCAGTGTTCAAATTAATTCAACCTCTAAAGTTTAAGGGTACAAACGACAATTTCAAAACCAAATAAACAAACAAGCAAAGTTCTCTTACTCCAAAATCAACGGCAGATTATCTAGATCAAGAGAGATCGAGTAAACAGCCAGGACGATATTGATATCGACTTCTAAACTCTAAATCAACTCTTCATTGTCTGTTGCAGGGGGTCTAAAACAAGAAGCGTATGGTTTTTCATACATTGGATGCTTGGGACAGCAGTATCTTTGCTAGGAGTTTTCAATGTATACTCAGGATTATTTGCATACCATGAGAAAACATCTCAAAGTATAAAAATTTGGACTATAATTTTTAGTGTTGAAATTTCTTTGATATCATTCTTTTACCTATTCCAAGACAAAGTAGAGTATATACAAAAGCAAGGAGTTACTTTGGGGAATGATTTGGTAGTACTGTCTCCAAATGACAAGCAAAAGGAACTTCCTACTGATCCATGCTGAAGAATTAAGGAGTAAATAAATAGAGTTGTCAAAAAGTTGCTTCTTTCTTCTTTTTTTTTTTCTTTTCACTAACATGAGATTGTTGTTATTCTTCTTACTCATTTCTCTCTTCTTCTTGGGATTTGTATAGGAAAAGAGTGTGGTCTTTGTAAGAAATGGAAAATCTTTTGGGTTTGGAGGAGATGTTTTTTTGATAAGACAATGTGAGTTTTTTCTGTTTTCTATTACAAATTTTAACATAATGGATACAAAGTTTTCTTTTTTGAAGAATAAAGATGTGAAACATTCATTTTGTAAGAAGCACAAATACTGATATTGCTCTTTTAATAATATCATGAGATTAGATATCATGATTTAGTCTCAAAACAAATTAGCAAAACGAAAGGAGTAGTTGATCTAGCATATAAAGATTGTAGGATCTCTATATTATTTTTATTGTAGAATTCTCAATATTCTTGATTGATGATACAAAATAAAAGAATATGAGTCCCTATTTGGTTTGTGATTCATTTTCGTTTTTATGGCCTCAACAACAAAAAATACAATTAAAACTTGTTTGGTATACTTATTTCTAAAAACAATTTTTAAAAACAACCTTGAAATAGCACATTTTCAAAAACAATAAATTGTCATTTCCTTTGATTTTAAAAATTATAAACATAGGATGAGCTGTTTCATTTTCAAATTCACAACTAAACACAAATTTTGAATTTTGAATATAATAAAAGAAAGTTTTCTACACAATTCTTTCTTTTCTAAAACATTTTTCATGTCACAAATCAAACGATGCCTAAATTAAAAGTTAAATTACAAATTTAGTCTATAAACTTGTAATTTTAAAATTTATGGTTATCCTAAACACAAAATTGGAAAAAAAAAATTGAAGGTTTAGTATTCTATTAAACATAAAATTCAAACTTATAGAATAGACTCCATATCTAATAGATCCAACAATTAAGTCTTATAAACTTATATAAACTTACATCGATTAAGGTTTTCAAAAAATGAATGTATCCAAAAGAAAAAACTATAGTCAAAGACTTACACAAATTTTCAAGAAACCATCAAACACAAAGTTGAAATTTCAAGCACTTATTCAGACACAGTTAAAAGTTCATAGACCAAACAGGCACTAGCCTCAAAAAGTTAAATGACCAAACTTGTAATTTAACCTAAACTAAATTCTAATTTTCAAAAACTAAAATTTAGTAAACATATACATAAGGTTCCATAGATAAAATTTCAAAACTTACCATTCTTAAATTGTAAAATCATATATGAAGCAGTGACCTAAATATAGAAGTAGAAGCTGAAGATTAAAAACAGAGAAGGAACAATATTACCACATTCAGAAGAACTAAGATGATATAATCACATAAAGATGAAAAGAATGGGCAATGAATCTTCAGTATCAAGTGATAATCACTTCTATATATATATAAGATGTATGTATAGAATATATATCATGGAAAAAGTTGCACATAACCAGTTAGTATAGCAATTCCCAATATTACAATAGGGGGCAAAATTACAAACGCTCCAACTGTAGCAAAGAAAACAGAATCGTTTCTTTGAGATACTTCATTAAGGTATGCTTGTCTTTTGATATTCCTCTTCTGAGAAATTGTCAAAAACTTGGCACTAACCTTCTTCAAGTTCTTACCCAAAGGAACGCTAAAATCGTCATCTCTGTCTCTGAACAATTGGGCAAGTTGATCACGAATCGTAGTTTTCCCGTAACTGCCATCGCTTTCATAACCTGACAACATAACATAATCTCAGTAAGTTCAAGTGAACTCATCTCTTTCAAGTTCAGTAAGTTCAAGTGAACTCATCACTTTGTTTAGTTGTTTAGAGAAGAGAGTCACAGCTCACTTACCATCAACTAATTGGCTGCCAGAAGAGAGCTGCTCCAAGAGATCGAGTTGTGTGCGTGCAGAAGAAGATGATCCTATCAGTTGAGGGGAAAAAAATAATGATAAATAATCTATACACAATAAGATTAAGATTAAAATTACATTTTGGTTTCGATACTTTGAAGTTTGTTCAATTTTAGTCAGTCAACCAAAATTTATTTCTATCAAATAGTAACAATAAGTTTCATGCAAGAAAATATGATATGTAAATATATTTTCAAAATTTATAGTAAAACTACATCGGTAACACAGTTGTTTAAAAAATTAAAAATGAACAATAAACTATCACTGTGGACTATACTTTTTAATGTGTAGAAACTTAAATTGAACATACCTCAAAGTATTAGGATCAAAATGACATAAACTACACTTTTAGACTCATTGTTTAATTTTAGTTTCCAGTTGATTTCTAAACTTCGATAGCCTTCATATTTCGTTCTAATAGCAAGCTGTTTATTGTAATTATGTGAGAGTGTGTTACATAACATTAGTTGAAGACATAAATTTCGGTTGGATTTTAATGCATCATTTTGATTGAGAAGATAAAAATGGCTACGACTAATTTTGTTTTGCAGACCAATGGTCCCTTCTTAAGAGACATTGTCCGATGAAGTTTTGTTATTCTTTTTCTAATGAAACCACAGATACTAACTGGGTTTGTCTATTTCTTGCTATTAACAAATGTTTGATAACATTTCCTCAAATAATAGGAAAGATAAATAATTCCAAACAAAGAATACGGATACTTTAGTTTGGCTAGTGTGTTTATGTCCGACACTTAGTGGACAGCTATACGACACTTGTTAGTACATGCATAGAACACTTATTAGATAGACTAAAAAGATACGCATGAGTGTGAAATACATCAAGCTAGGTTTTTTTAAGCATATAAATGCATCAATTTATTTACTATGAATTTTCTTTTCTCATAAACATGATATATATTTTTTTAAAGTGAATATTTTGATAAGTGTGTCCTTGCCGTATCATGTCCTAAATTTTTAAAACATGATGTGTCGTCGTGTTCATATCACGTCGTATCTGTGTCCGTGCTTCTTAGGTTTTATGGTGACCCAGAAATGATAATGAAATTTCTTAAAAGCACTGGAACTAAATTGCAAATGGAATTATACTATTCAAAGCCTAGAAAGTAGAAATATATTGAACCAAGGAAAACAAGATGAACATTACTTTATTATATTTGTATAGATAGACCACTTGGATTGGAATTGGATCTTCCACATCAAAAGGGAGTCCATAATGTCCATTCCCTTAATAACATATTGTCAAATAGAATTTTAAACCCAAACCATTCAGATTTACAAATAGGAATTCATCCATTGTAAATGAATATATTAAACTATAGAATTACAGAACGAAGAATCAATTATGAAAGGGAACAAATAAACAAGCAGCAAAGAGACGAAACAAAGAACAAATCAAGAAAATACGCATTTAAGCAGTGAATTAACACACATACCAGAAGAAGACGAAATGAGAAATTCCTCTTCGTTAACTCTGCCCTCGGCGCTCTCGGAAACAGCGAATTTTCTCGAAGAAGATGAACAACGAGAATGGAACTTGAAGTGCAGCGATTTATTATGGAGCAGATTTGAAGAAGAAGAAGAAGAAAAGTGTGGATTTGAGCAATGAAATCCAATAATGAAATTGGAGGCCATGATTTGATGGTTTTCAAAAGAAAAATCTAAGGATTCTGTTCTCCATTACTGGAACTGGGAGAGGAACTTGATTTTGGAGGCTATGATTTTTCGTTTATTTCTTTTTGTTTTATTTTGTTTAATTTGCATTGTGCATTTATATCCACTTCATTTTCTTATATATATATAATTATGATCCAAAATAGCCTCACCACAAATAATTGAAGCTACAAAATGGCAACAAAATAATAGTAATGCCAATAAATATACTTTCAACGATTTAGATTCATTGTTTAAAAAATCAATCATCTTTCATCAATTCTTGCATGCATATATATATATTGAATTAATAAAATATACCATTGGAACCTATGGATACACATTAAAATCTATGGGTAATTGCAATAACAATTTTAAGAATAATAACAACCTTTTGTTATATTTACAATTTTTAAAAAATATTGTATGGTAATATTTTGAATCTAATTGTTATGTTTGCAATTATCTCAATCTTAAATTGAGATTACTCTAAATTAATACACTCATAAAACTTTAGAGGTTACTTATAAATTTTGAACTACATATATATCTACATATCCACTTAATGTAATAGAGACTATAAGTATATATAATTTAAGGAGCTATGGGGAGTAAAGAGTTATGAAGTCAGTGTAGTTATGAACTTACTTTGATAAATGTCGTTATAATGAGTTGGATAAGATATAAATTAATAATTTTAGTAGCAAGATCCACAAATTTCTTGGACCAAACAAGAAAAAGTGGAGTTCATAACTGCTTACATCCAAACTTTTTAAATCAAACACACACTAAGAGTACGATTTAGATTTATTTAATTATTATTTTACGGATAGAATAAATATAACTCCAAAATTTAAATATGCAATTCAACATTTTTTTATAGATAATTTAATAAATTTTTTTAGATTAAAGTTCAACCTTGTGATTTCAGCCTTCCCCTTCTATGTTTTAAGACTTTACTGTACAATTGATAAAATATTTAAAAATTATAGCAAAATTTTATATATTATCAATGTTTATAAATCTATTAGTGATATTGATAGACACGGATAGTCTATCAATGTTTATTAATTTCTATCGATGTCTATCACTAATAAAATCTAAAATTTATTATATTCTATAAATATTTTGATTCTTTTTGCTATATTTAAAAATGCTCCTAAATTATAAAATTGGGAAAAGAAATTTGAACGAACCCACTATTATCGAGAGTTTGATGATAAAAGATAATTTTTTTAAAAGAAATTGAAGGTTTAAAAATACAAGTTTAAACTCCGTAATAATTTAGTTATTATATTTTCAATTTTGTAAGTATTTAAACTTTATATAATAATTTAATCGCTGGGTTTTCAAATTTGTACATAATTTCCTCTAAACTGAATGTTAATTATTATTATTATTATTAGTTTATGGTGTAGACGATGTATTTAATATAAATATTGAGTCTCTGATTATAAATTTTTATACTGAAAGATTAGATATTTTAAATTACAAATGTTATAAATCAAAGTCTAATGATTAAATTAGTTTTTTTTTAATGAAAGTTTAGGGGATTAAAAGTGATTTTTAATTTTAAAAAAACATTATTATTTTGTTTTTGTTTTTTATTCTTGTTTTCTTTTAGTTTCTATAATTTAAAATCTTTGTTTATGTATTTTCAATAAATTTTAAAATAACGAGAGAATGGAACATCTAATCTCAAGATTGATACTACAAAAAAAAACTATACTAATTGATGTATATTTATTTTGACATATGTCTAATTTTGAAAAAATAAAGTATTTTTTTATAACTTTTGAAAAGAAGAAAAGCAATTTTAAATGGCTAAATTTAATCTTTAGAAATTACATGACTAAGTTTCCATTTAATGGTTAGAAGTATAGTCCAATTGACATATGAGTATATCGGTAGTAGATTCACGGCTTGAATCTCCCTACCTCCAATTATACTTTAAAAAAATGGATCCTTGATAGGTGGTGGAAACTACCAAGCTGAAGTACGAAAGGGTAGAGGGAATTTTATGCGGAGTGATGAAATGCGTAGAGATCGAAAAGAACATCAATAGTGAAAGCACTATGCTGAGCCAACATCGACACTAAGAGACAAAAGCTAGAGGAGCAAATGAGATTATAATATCAATTTATACCCTTAAATTTTGGAAGATATATAAATTTAAACTTTAAACTAATAATTGTATCAATTTAAACTCAAAATTGTAAGAGTTATATCAGTTTAAACTATAAATTATTTTACAAGTGTGCTTAAATAATACATAATAGAATGTTTAAATCGAAACGTTTGTAAAAGTTCATGGTTTAAATGGATATACTCCGAAAGTTCATATTTATATTTAAATTGATATAACATTTAACGAAAAAAGAAAAAAGAAAAAGAAAGAGGAAGGGTAGTTTGGTCATATAGCGAAAAGGGAAAGAAGAGAATTAAGGAACATGAAAATATGACCGTTGAAGATGGAGGAAAGGCAGACGTTTCGGCATCATTTTTGTATTATATTATATATTATATAATTCAATTTCAAATGAATAAATAAATAAAAAGGAAAATATTTTAAGAACTCCACATAGAATCCGATTCCAAGTGTTCCCATAAACCAAATTCCCCAAACTTTCCCCTCAAATACTCTCTTTCTTCTTTCTTACTCTCTTAATTACTTACATTTCTCCCTCTCTCTCAAACCCAACCAGAGGAAGAAGAAGAAGAAGAGAGGGTTAATGGCAAGTCGTGATGCCGCGGAACTAACACCGGCCAAGACGACGACGACGACGGCGGTGCCAGCGGCTGAGGCTCATCCCTACGCTTTTCATGTATCTGGACCTCGAAATGTTACTTCTCCTAATTGGCGAGACCTCATTAATTCCAGTTGGTAACTTAATTCATCTTTTCTACTTCAAAATCCAACCATTTCTTCTCATCATCCTCCCTACTTTTTTTTTTCCCTTCACTGAGCTTCATCATGGGCTAAATTTTGCCTAGGTTAAAATACCATAACGGCACTGTATTTTTTTTAAAAAAAAAAAATCATTCTATTTTAGTTTAACTACTTTCAATTGAATTTTAAATTTGTTCCTTCCAAATTAATATTTTTGAAGAAAAATAAATAAATAATGGCCATAATTTTCCTAAAAGAAAAAAGTATACTAAATTTATAGAGGTAGAGGGAGGGTAGTAGAAACTTTTAATTTTTTTCTTTTACAACAATGATTATTTTTAAGATTTGTTGTATGTGGAATATTGAAATCTTTCTAAATATTAAAGAGCAAAATGATATTTTAATATTTAATAATAAGGAGAAATTACATTAAATAACAATACTGTTCTAAATATTTATAAATAGGATTTTCAAATTTTGATATATTTTGTTAATATTCTTGTTCATTCTGTTATTTCTAAATACAGCTCTCAGTATAATTTCAATACTTAACATCCATCAATTGGCTTAAAATGGTTCTCATTTAGATCTTGTGAGTTTAGGCAGAGTATGTGGACTTGAAATTTGTATGCAATATGTTTGTTGAATGCTCAAAGATCTTTGAGAATCTCAATGTTTGAAAATTTTGGTTTATTGATGCTGAAGGTGGATGAATTTGAAATGGTTATAGGGCTGATTTTTAAGGGGTAACCAATATTTTTTAAAAAAAATATGAATTTATACCCGTTAACTTTGGTGTAGTATCAATTTAAACATGAACTAATAATTGTATCAATTATTCTACATTACTTTCCATATGAAAAAGTGAAACTTCTAAGTATATTAATTAAACCTCTTAACTTTCATGAGTGAATCAATTTAGACTTTTAGTCCATAATTTACTTAAGAAATCGTCAATGCATGTAATCTAATTCGTTTATTTTGTAAAACCAAGATTTTGAAGTACACACATTTGAGAATCAATCAATTTATGGATGATTTTTGAAAGTAACCATAATGAAATGTTTAAATTAATTTGTTTATAAAAATTTTGAAGTTGGATTGACTTCCTTATCAAATTGGTTGATTGAAATTTGGAAGGAGATGTTAATTGATATGTTTATATGCATGTTCAAAATTTAAATTGATACAATTATTAATTTGTGATTCTAATTGATACAATCTTAAAGATTTTTTTGGAATAGATACGACTCTTAAGTTTAGAAGTATAACTTGATATATATATATTTCGTGGAGGATTTGATCCATACAACTCTTAGTCGCTAGTTGAGCTAAGTTTAGATTTTGGGTTAAAGATTATAAATTTATAATGTTATGCATGTTCAACCTGATGAAGAATTTTGCTGCAGGAAGGATGGGAATTACAAAAGAACTGTCATGGCCTGTTTTATTCAAGCAGTTTACTTGCTTGAACTAGACAGACAAGAGAACAGAAGCAACAAAGAAAATGCTCTAGCTCCCAAATGGTGGATCCCCTTCAAATACAAGCTAGTTCAAACCTTAATTGATGAGAGAGATGGATCAATATTTGGTGCAATACTAGAATGGGATAGGTCTGCAGCCATGGCTGATCTAGTACTCATCAGACCCAGTGGTGCACCAAGGGCAGTTTTGGCCTTAAGAGGGACATTACTCAAAAGCCCAACAATCCGCAGGGATATCGAGGACGACCTTCGGTTCCTCGCTTGGGAAAGCCTAAAGGGTTCTGTCAGGTTTAATGTAGCTTTGGAAGCATTGAAATCAGTTGCTGAGAGTTATGGAAGCAACAATGTTTGTGTTGCTGGTCATTCCTTAGGTGCTGGGTTTGCTCTACAAGTGGGGAAAGCCTTAGCTAAAGAAGGAATTTATGTTGAAACTCATTTGTTCAATCCTCCTTCTGTTTCAGTGGCTATGAGTTTGAGAAACATTGGAGAGAAAGCAGAATTTGCTTGGAAGAGAATCAAATCAATGATTCCTTCAGGGAGTGAAACAACAGAGAACAGCAGCAGTACTGAAGAAGAAAAATCATATGGAGGAACTGGTTTAAAGAGTTGGGTATCGAATCTAAACAGATTAAAGAATCCTGGGGTGGGAATTGGGAAATGGGTTCCTCATTTATATGTAAATAATAGTGATTATATATGCTGTTCATATACTGAAAAATCAGATCAAGTAGAGAAAAGAAACGAAGGGAAAGAGAATGTTAATACCACAAATGGGAGAGCAGTAGCAGCGGCGGCAGCAGCAAAGTTGTTTGTAATGTCAAAAGGAAAGCAGAAGTTTCTTGAAGCTCATGGATTGGAACAATGGTGGTCTGATGATTTGCAGCTTCAGTTAGCTCTCCATGACAGCAAGCTCATAAGCAGGCAGCTTAAGTCCCTGTACACCATTTCAGCAGCACAATCAAACACAGGGAAATCCTAGTGGGTGAATTCTGTGGCTAAATAACTCGTTTTCGACTTCGGGATACGTCGGTATAGTTCTTCTGATGTCATGTCCCATGTCTGTTGCTTCATTCAGATTGTGTTCGACGTGAATATATGCAAGGTATACTCGTACCAATTCTTTTCTACTCTGTTTTGTTGATCAAATCAACTTTACAGTTAACGACATAAACTTGACAGATATCCACCATCATGAAATCAACTTCTAGATATTTTCAACTGAGAAATGCAATGTTGAACCAATTGTGGAGAGTTTTCCTTTTGTGAATTTCATACTAATTGAACCACATGTATTCTCTATGGAAAATGCAACTAAAGTTGAACATAAATTGGGAATTGATTTTAATTTTGTTCTTCTGTTCATCATAAGCATGGTTGAGAAAGATTAGGGAAAGAAAAAATTTATATCGCAACTTAACTAAAATTCAAACGAATAGATGCATCAATAAATTCTTCTCCAAAAGTTGTACCAAAGTAGAAAAGATAATTATAATGAACCTTTTTTCATATTAATAAAAAGCATTTGATTCCAATATTTCTCTCTAATACTTCGTTAATTCATTCATTTATTTAAGGAAGTCTCATCCACATGTGAAAACAATAAATTTTTAACGATTTCTCCAATATGGTTGGTGTATGGATAATGCAAATGAATAAATCAGGTAGAAATGATTAGCAGCCACCTGATGTGAATGAAAGAAAGCAGTTGATTAGCAACAATCTTAGGCTTACCTCCATCCCCTTGTTTCTAACTCTTCTCTTCAAAATACATATTAAAAACAAGTGAACCAAAATTTTAACAGTAAAAACAGCTACAAAAAACTAAATATCTCCGACGTCCATGAAGTAGCCTAAGTAGTCTATAGGAGAAATCCTCCAACAACTAAAATTGTGAATCTTTTATTGGAATGAATAATGTGTTTCATACAAAAGGGGAACAATCCTATTTATAGAAATTTTACAAGTGGGGTAAAAAGAAAATGAACTTAAAATATTAAATAATTACCTAATTAACCCATATTCTTCTTACATCATTTTACCTCCAAAGAGAAAACTTGTTCTCAAGTTTTAAAAAGATAGGTAAAAGAGAAAACTTGTTCTCAAGTTTTAAAAAGAAAAAAGTTATGAAGCAAACAATGAATGAAATATACTTGTTCAATGGAGTATGACAAACCAACTTCCTACATTTTGAATAAAAATATTATGATCAAAGGAATAAATTCGAGATAAAAGATCAAATATTGCCACCAAACGATGAACCTCTCCATTGGCAGTAAACCCAAAAAAAATATTTCCTTCAAGCTCATTCAAAACCATATTCAAAAGATCAATCACAAATGAATTAGCTTCCAAAGAGAACACTATATTTTCTTCATCATTTACTTCAAATTTTCTTTGACACTGGCAATTGATTTCCAAAGCAATTGGTGTGGTGTTCTTGGTCAATTTTTTTATTTCTGCCTCGACATCTAGAGTTTTGATGTTCAATACCATTTTTCCATTTTCTTCATTGGATTTTTCTTTTCTACTCGAGACTACTTCCGAATCAACATTTTCAATTTCTTCTTTTTAATCTTCTACTTCATTCGAGTGGATTTTTCTCCAAATTTATTTTCAAGACTTTCTATTTGAAAAGTTTCTAACTGAGGTTCCTTTATTTCCTATTTAGTAAATGATAATTTTATATAATATATTGAATAAATAAAAGTATACATATCCTATTACATTGATTAATAAATAGAGACAAAAATACTAATAAAGGAAAAAGAAAAATACATATTGAACAAAATGAAACCGAAAAGATCGAAGGTTGGGTGAATCTAGTCCAACAGAGGAGAAGGTGGGCACTGAAGATGGATTTGAACGAAGTGGATCGAGGGTGGTCTAGGCGCACGATTTGAACAGAGGTTAATGAGGAGTCGAATCCACACGCGGGTTCGATTCTGTCGATGGCTAATCAAATCAATGGGGGCAGAGGTCGAATAAGGTTGTGACGACTAGGGTTCAATGAAATAAAACCTAATACTTTGATACCATTATAATTTTATATAATATATTCAATAAATAGAAGTGTGTATAATAATAACCCGTTACGATGGTGAATAAATAGAGACCAAATTACTAGTAAAGGATACATACAAATATAGAAAATATTATAATAAAAAATAAACCCAATAAAACCTAATTTCCTTCAACGGTGCACAAAGTCGATTCTTGCTAGAACTCTTCAATATGTTGAGTCATTTTCTCCAATGAATGTTTTCTTCAGTTGTTTTTTATTTCTTTCTTATGGGATCAAAGTAGTCATTTTGTTGGATTCTTGAATTTCAATCTCATAGTGAAATATAGGACCTATCCATTGATTTCTTTTAGTCAACCTTTCTCAAAATCAAAAGAGTAATTTTGAGTCTTAGAACGTAGTAGAAATCCATTCCGGGTGATTTTTTATGATTCTCTAATTCATCTAACTCCCAATATTTATGTTGATTTCTTGAAAAAAAATGGGTTTTAGTGTATCGTTAAGCCCTTTTTTACATCTCCATCTCAAATTCCTTGGAAACGTCCCAAATTTCCAATATAGTCAATGCTAGGTTCTTTAAGAAAATTGAACATGGACAAATTATCATGTTAAAATTCTTCGTTAGAGTCACTTGAGTCAGAATTCCAACACTATTTTTGGAAGTAAAGTTGATTTTCTTGTCTAGTATTTTTTCTTGGACATTTTCTTTGTCAATAATAGTTCATCCTTGCAAAATCTTTGGTTTCTTCTTTCTTTCTTGGAATTTTAAAGGTTTCCCTAGATAAATGTGAGTTGTTTGGCAACGAACAAACACTCAAAGCTCCCTCTCGTGATCGACGCTAGCAAGAATTTTTCAAGATTCCACCAGAAGCAGTCAACGTTGGCCCAAGCGATCATTCTAATACCAAATTGATGGCCCAAGTAGTCTCTAGGAGAAATCTTCCCATGACCAAGATTGTGAATCTTTTATTAGAATAAATAAGGTGTTTCATAGGGAAATACTTCTATTTATAGAGTTTTATTACAAGTGGAGGTAAAAAGAAAATTAAGTTAGAATTACTAATTACCCAATTAACCCCTATTATTCTTCAAATCAAATATGAAGCACAGAAAATTGGCCGAAACTAAGAACAAAATCTGATCAACGTCCCAAGTTTCTTGTAACAATATAATAAAACTAAGCAAGCAAGAGAAGTAAAACTAAAAACTAGTAACATCCAAGTTTCTTCAAAATATACATTAAAGAGTCCATTCCATGTGTATGAAACTAAAAACTATCACCAAACAATAGTAAAGAATAGAATTCAAAATATTACAATCAGTTTTGCAATCTAAATGAGATAAAAGAGTGTTAAGAATGCTAGTGACCATCATAATATACAAGGACATTTAGAGTGATTTTCCAAGTCCTTGTACATATATATCACACATGAAACACATTTTAAGCACTTGGAAAGTTATTTCCCATAAGCTCTAAGGATCTCAAGCTTCAAATGGGTAAAAAAATTAGTTGAATGTAATGTGAAGAGCTCGACTCATGATCCGCGATATAAGTAAAACAACATCAAGAATGGAAAAGAAAAAAAATAGGGAATACTTCTTCAGGAATCTTCAGTTTGTATATTTCTGCTCTCTATGGTATTTCCCAAATTTTACACATCATGCGGACTAGTCTTGGAACATGAAGGTATGACTAACATGAGAAAAATCTCTACTAGAATTCAAAGGAAATAGTTCTTCCCACTACATTGCCATCACTGGTTAGCTAACTTAACAAACCCCTTTCTTCAAGAGTTGTCCTCCAACAAATAATATGAAAGTGTCCAACAGTTAAAGGAGATGCAGATAAAACTAGCTTACCCAGAAAGTAATACATATGTACAGTCTTTGCTCGAGACGTGAACAGGCACAATTTGTCAGCATTGGGTATTGAAACAACAATCTGAGTGGAGGTATGATGAGCTGATGAACGCCATGAATGAATGGAACTGGTTTTGAAGTTGCAAGCTACGAGGCCTTGAGAATCCATCAATGTACAGAACATGAACTGATTCCTGCAGAAACAGGAACAAAAAGAAAAAAATATTATGCCACTGTCCTTAGAAGCAGTTCAGTAAAGTAGACAAAGAGTTACGTAGAAACCCGAGTACCGAGAAAAGAACCACGATTGACTTTCTTATTAATTTCTCATATTAACAAAAGATACAAGAGGGAAGATAAATAGGGTTACAACTTATGATAAAAAAAGGAAATGATATTATGATCAATCCTTCCTTAGGCCAAGCCCACTAATTCTAACACTCCCCCTCAAGTTGAGACGTAGATATCAATGAGACCCAACTTCCTAACGCAAAAGTCAAATTTCTGTCTGAGAAGCCCCTTGGTGAGAACATCAACAACATATGCTACCATTGTCTAGTTTTTTCTTTAATGAAGTGTCAATCAATCTCCACATATTTAGTTCTATCATGTTGAACTAGATTGTTGATGGTGCTAATTTGCCTTGTTATCACATAATAATTTCATTGACACCTCACAATCCTGATAAAGATCACATACAACTTTCTGGAGCCAGTTTTCCTCGCATATCCCCAAACTCATAGCCCTGTACTCAGTCTCAGCACTGCTTCTGGCCCCAACCCCTTGCTTCTTACTCCCCTCCAAGTTACAAGATTGCCCCCATACAAAGGTACAGCAACCGAAGGTGGATTTCCTGTCAACAATAGACCTCGCCAAGTCAAAGTCAGTATATGCCTCAATAGCTTTCATGTTTGTCTTTCTAAAAAATCAATCCTTTACTAGGAGTTGTTTTTAAGTATCTCAAGATTTTGTTAACTGCCTCCATGTGTTTCTCATAAGGAGCCTGCATGAACTGGCTAACGACACTCACAACATAGGAATATCTGATCGAGTACGTGACAAGTAAATCAACTTACCCATGAGACACTGATATTGTTCTTTATCAATTGGAACTTTATCATCTGAATTTTCCAGTTTATAGTTGAATTCAATGGGTGTATCAGCAGGATGACATCCCAGCACACTTTTCTCGATCAACAAATCAAGGGTATACTTCCTCTAAGATACAGAGATACCTGTTTTAGATCTAGCAACCTCCATCCCAAGAAAATATTTCAGATTTCTCGTCTTTGATTTCGAACTCATCACCCATCCACTTTTTCAATTGGATGATTTCAGCAGTGTCATTCCCAGATAAAACGATGTCATCAACATAAATAACCAATACTGCAATCTTCCCAACCTTGGAGACTTTTGTAAACAAAGCGTGGTCCGAGTGTCCCTGACTGTACCATATAAAGATTTCTGAAGTTTAAACCCGATGACCAAACTAGGCTTCAAACCTTAGGGGGCTCATATAAACTTCCTCTTCCTGGTCTCCATTCAAGAATGCATTCTTAACATCTAGTTGATATAGACGTCAGTCTTTGTTCATAGCAAAAGATAACATGACTCTAACTGCATTTAGTTTAGCAACTGGGGAATAGTTTATGGGTAATAAACACCATAAGTCTGAGTAAACCCTTCTGCCTTGTATTTGAGAGTGAACACTCATTTACATTCCATAGTTTTATGTCCCTTAGGGAGAGTACGGATCTCTCAAGTCTTATTCTTTTCAAGAGCCCTCATCTCTTCCATAACATCAATTTTCCACTTAGGACTCTCTAAAGCAATGTGAATATTTTTCAGTATCACGATAGAGTCAAGGCTAGCTGTGAAGGCTCTGAACTGTAGAGATATACTATCATAGGAAACATAGTTACAAATAGGGTGTTTCATGTAAGACCTGATACCTTTTCTCAGCGCAATGAGAATGTCTAGAGAAGGATCATACTCATCAAGATTACCTGAATGACCTTATTCAGCCTCATTACCACCAATTTCTGCTCTGATCTCAATCTCATCAACATTGTCATTTTCTCTCATATCTTTAGGAATAGTAATATCAGAACTATCATTCTCGCTCATTTTACTATCAACACATGATTCAATAAGATTAGCCATACCTTAATCTTGAGTTCAGAGTTTTGAACCGGAGTCGACTGATCGATAGGGGATTCAATTTCCTTTCTAAGATTTCTCCTATTGATGAGATAAGCTGCAGTGAGAACATCCCGCAGATATAAAGGAAGGGAAGTAAACAACATAAGGGAATGAGCTACTTCCAAAAGGTGACGGTTTTTCCGCTCGATAACCCCGTTTTGTTAAGGGGTGTGAGCACATGAGCTCTAGTGACCAATCCCCTTGGAGGCTAGGAACTCAATAAGGGTATGGTTTTGAAACTCCTTACCATTATCACTCAGAAGAATCGCAATTTTGCATTGAATTGTGTTTCAATAGTGTGATAGAAGTTCTGGAAAACAGAGGAAACGTCAGATTTATCAGTGATAGGAAGACGAGTATAATTATCAATAAAAGTCACAAACCACTGTTTCCCAAAGGAGGTAGTGACCTTGGATGGACCCCAAACGTCGCTATAGATAAGGGTGAACGGTTGGGTTGATTTATATGGTTGTGAGGGGAAGGAGACCTGATGTTGTTTGGCCCGTATACACACATCACAAGATAAAGAGGAGACATCAACTTTAGAGAAGAGATGAGGAAATATATACTTCATACATTTAAAGTTAGGGTGGCCCAACTGGAAATGACACAACATACAATCTTGTTCGGAAATAGGAAAATATGATGACAATAAACTGGTCCAAAAGATACTACTAGCGAAGGTATCATCATCAAGGAGATAGGTCCCCTACTATGCCATGCAGTGTCAATCATCCTCTCCGAGCTCAAGTCCTGAAAAGAAACAAATTTAGGTAAGAAAGTAGCTTTGTAGTTCAGCTCACGAGTGATCTTGCTTACAAACAACAAATTATAGGAAATCTTAGGCACATGGAAGTAGATCGGTTGAGTAGTGGAGGCATTGGGCGGTGGCGTGTGGGCGGTCAATTAAAGTGCATGGGGCTGGTTTTCCCCACGGGGCAGTGCGGCTGACTCCGAGGGTAGGCCCACAATGACTGTCAGTGTCTTCTGAAGCTGATGGAGCAGCTTTTCCATGACGGTGGCAACGAGGGCTGTCTCTGTTTGGGTTTCAACTTTCATCTAAACTTGTGTCTAGGGTTTCGTCTTTACATTGCTCTGATACCATGTTAAAAGGGGTAAAGTAAAATAGACACTGAGATACGTAGAAACCCAAGTACCGAAAGAAAAACCACGATTAACTTTCTTATTAATTTCCCATATTAACAAAAGATACAAGAGGGAAGATAAATAGGTTAAAGCTTGTGATAAAAAAAAGGATATTAGGGTAAATCCTTCCTTGGGCTAAGCCCACTAATTCTAACATCATCCAAAAAGAATAGAGCTAAGACAAACATTTTAAGCAAAAAAAGACACAGATAGACGGGTAGAACAAAAATAAAATGGGAGGAAGAAAAACTAAATGATGAAGCGAATTCAGGAAGCCCTTAGATCAAGAAAAATGAAAAAGAAATATTTGGAGCGAGAGAAAGGTGAGCTTGACTTTAAGGTGCAGCGCTGAGAGGTTGGGTCGGTGATGCTTGTGCAACAACACAAACTGAACGAAGAGAGTGCCAAATCTACAAATCGTAGTAGATGTTCTAAAAATGGACTACGTAATTGCCTAACCAACACTAACGTCATGTCTCTTTCAAGGTAACAATCATGAACTTGTTAAAGCCATGATATGCAGAACATAGGTAGTTTTACGGCCTCAACATAGTTGGTTTTATAACTACAAAATAGACGCCATTAACTTAGATTGGAGGTCTTTTTGTGACCCTGCCTTATCCTCTAGTCCTTTGGGTTGTTTTGTCGAGGCTTTTGGCCATTTTTAATAATAACCTTCGTTTCTAAAAAATGATGCATAGAGATTGTTGTGCCTGTAAAATTGTTCTACAAAAGAGCTCCCAAGGTCCGTGAAATATGTGTGACACAGAGTTCTAAAGTTCCAACACAATTATCTTCAAGCCTCTAGGAAATATATACCCTAGGCTCCAAATCACTTGTGAACCAAATTAATCTCCGTCAATAGTTCCCACAGCCACCAGAGATGATCACAACTTTTTTATGAGAAACAAAGGACATGGACACAAGTTCAAATCATATATCAAATTTTCTACACTCACAAATGCATAGCTAAGGCACAGCAAATGCAGCATTGCAATAAAGCTATCTCTTGCATCAACCACTTCTGTTAATCTTCCTAATTTCTTGATCATAAAATTATCTCAGAGATTTTCGGCAGCCAAATTAAGAAAAGACTGGCCAGTTTCAATGGGATAGAAGAGAAATAATAGTAAACATGAATCTGCAAACGATGATAAAAATGGGGAAAGGGGAAAGGAGGGGAATAATAATGTAATGGGAAAGAATATACATGCTTACAATTTTGAATTATGTGCTTACCCACCTTCACACAATAGGAAAAATAGTGATGCATACCTATGATTTCTCTTTCCAAAGGTAATACTATAATAAACAAGTATCTATACCACAAGGACTTTCCGAATTGAACCAAAATCAGCAAGCCTTTTATTCACATTGATCGAAAAGCAGGAACTAGTTGGAGTAAGAAACAAGAACCAGTCGAAAATCATGCATATATGAATATGACAGAGATTCACTTACAGTTGGTTGACTGTTGACCCACTTGTCCAGGTTCAGTAAGACTCAATTCAACGTCATGACTATCTGTCCAACCAGGCTCATAAGCTTCGAGAAAACCAATTTTTGCCTTATTAGGTAGGTCGTGAGGATGAACAAATGGCACTCCAGGAGGCCACCCAATCTCCATTCTTGTGCTGGCACAAGGGCTATCTAATGTATGAATGTGACTCTCACAATCCTTCAGATTACAGAACCTCAATTTGATACCCTTCTTATCTGCAATATCTTGTACTTTCTCCTTCAGAACTCTCTGTGCCTCAAGCCGTAATCTCTTAGAAGGGGGTAGAGGTTTGGTACTTGAATTATTCTTTCTCCTCCTCATTTTTATGGATCCTGTACCAGCATTTCATCGATCCAACACCCTGTTAATTGAAAGCTTCTCACTAAGGTGGCTACTAACGCTAAGAAATTACTATAGAAGCAACACTAACCAATAAGAGGATAAAGAGGGAATGAATAACTAAATAATCAGGAAAGCAAGCATTCAAACTATCAAGCAATAACAAATGCAAATACATGGCTTCCAATCCATATTTCACCCAAAAGTATTCATTATAACATAAATCATTTTCTCGCAACGCTTTTTCATTATGAGAGGTTCTCATATAGCAAAATTGCAATCGAAACAGATGGCTCTTCATTATGTCTAGGTAAAACATCAAAGGGAAGGGGAATTTAAATTTCAACGACCTAGACAAGCATCATGCTAAGTACTAACATGTAAAAGAAAATCAATATTGCATTATCAACCCTCAATAAATGCCTTTTTCTTTTTTATAAGAAACAATTTAATTGATGTAATTAAACTACAAAAAAAGGGAGAGCCGAGCTCATACCAAGGGAGGTTACAGGAAAAAAGGAGAAAAACCTCAACAAATGACATTCATTGGCTCCAAAATTAGAAATTATAAAAAGATTTGGCCTACCATCTTGGGATGTAGAGAAACTGAAATTCTGAAAATTTGGGCGATTAAAGAGTTGGTCAGTTGAGTGTGATCTCTGCATAAAGTCATCCACTGGTACTGGAAGCTGGAACTGAACATCTACCCCATGGCCAGCAGCTCTCATTTCTGAACAACTGAGGCTAGTCATAGATTTAGGCATGAGTTTGAATGACAAGGAACACCGTCCATACATACTACCTTGAATATTATTCACATCTGTTCTGAGCAAAGCAGGATTCACATATCCTGCGGTTGCTTGATAGAGTGCAAGTCCAGGATAAACTATAGCATCTTGAGGGCCAAGATCCCCATCCACAAGAATCCATCTACCATTGAAATCCTTTATTAGTAAACCTGCCTTATCCGATTTGAACAGAGTAATAAGACTTTTATCAATTTGATTGTCATGGTCTGATGTATACATGGCCAACTGGCTATCCTCTTGAGCAGTTAACTTATGGTGATGCTCTCCATGAAATGAGGGTCTCCCATAACAGCACACAGACAACACAGAAGATGATATCTCCCTACTTCTTAGAGGAACATTATCAAGTATTTCCGTGAAAGGAGAGCTCCGCAAGTTTAGATAGAAGCTGATGGCATCCAAAATAATTCGAGATGCCTTTCCATAGAGGGCAAATATGTCTGGCAAACCTGCAGGTGGTAACTCCATTCCATTGCTGGGCTCAACTGGAGTCAATCCAGGCCTATAGTCATACGTTTCTTGCCACATCTGAGCATCCACATAGTAACCAGAAGTTCTGCACCACTCTCGTGAATCATTGCTTTGCATCAACTCAGCAGATGAACATGCAGCTCTCTGGTGGAAGTAGAGACGCGCAGAATCTAAACCAGACCTTAAAAGAGCCCCATCACAAGCAGGGAATTGAATGATGGCAGCAGAGTATTGAGCTAGTGAATGTGACAGAGTTGAGACTGACAATTTGAAAGACTCAGATGGAACTCCTTCGGATGGTGCTATATCAGTAAGTTTCACACGACCCAATGATGGCAGGCCATTGCCTGCCATGAAATGGAATGCTTTCAACGGCCAAATGCCTCAAATTCAAGCAACTTAGCTCAATCTACATACAATAACACGCGAAAAGCCCAATCAGTGAGGGCAAAAACAAATACAAATTCATGGAATTATGTACTACAGTGTGGTTTAATATATATCTTAAAACCTGGAATTTAAAAGTCAACTAAACATACGAAAAGAATAATCAATATTAGTAACAAACATAATATTTTATCATACCCAACTCAAACAACAACTCATGCTTCATTTCATCTATCACTAACAACTAAAACTTTTGCAGAATTAACACGAGGCAAATAACAGTCTAATCCCCAAGTCACGCGACCAAACAGAAGATAACCGATTGTAAAATGTAAAACCGAACAAAGCCCATCGATTAGAGCAACATCCAAAGGTCGGGTCTGGATCAAATGCAAAGCCCTAAATCCATGGCCAAATATTGAGTAACTTGAAAACAGACCTGAAAATGACGAAATTTCCTTCCTAAATCGGTGGAGCGAGGTGTTAGCCTGGTGTTCTTGACAGCAACTGAGCGGAAGAACGAAAATCGAGCTGGAAAAGGTGAAAAGATGGGAAATTTAAGAGGGTTTAGACGAAGATTAGCGCCAAAAAGAAAAAAAGAAAAAGAAAATGAAGGGAGAGGATGAGAAAAGGAGTTGGAGGAGAATTGGGAGTTGAGAGAGTCAAATTGACCAAGAACTTTGCGCCGTTTTCTTCCCTTTCATTTGGTGGGTTACTGTCCGAAATGGCGTTTTCGGTAAAATCATTGGGCAAAATCTGCAAAATAGACTTTCCACTTTCCCAAAGATATTGATATCTCGATGGAATTTTGTAGAGATTGACCTAATTTTTGTTTTCGAATTGATATTCCCCTGGGGCTGGAATTACTTGCAACAAAACAACGTATTTTTTAAGGCTCCATATGCCAAATGACTCCGCTTTTGAAACTAAAATCTCTAATAAGTTTTTGCTAATGTCACAAACACGTGAATTTACACATTTGGCCTTTCTTTTCTCTTCTCTTCTCTTCCTCCTTCACAAACTCAGTTGTTCAAAAACCTCTGCCCCGATTTCTTCCTTCTTCTTCACAACCATGGAGTTTTGACCAACAGTGTTCTGACTAACTCTAACCAATTATTTGCAAGACAACAAAAGAGAGTGAGAGTTTCTCCACGAACCTGTAACTCCACCCAACGGTACGTGACCAAGGCTAGAGTGAGACGGGCAAGAGAGGAAGTGCCCTTACAAAGAGAGAATGATGAAAGAAGAGCACACGAGCGAGAACGAGAGCAAGTTGGGCTTTTCCACATATGCAGAATTGTTTTGGTAATTTCACTAAAATTTGACATCAACAAATGATCATTTGACATTTTTTTAAAATCCATATCATTTGAGTTTTTAGGCCCAATTTTTTGGACATCCGTAGAAATCATTCTATTTGGCTCTATTTTTCTTTAAAACACAATTTTTCATCTGTTTGTTGGTATTTTGAAGCTTTTTTTAGTTGTTTTGTTCTTACTCACTTCATCGTTATTTCACAATGTTTTCTTGCTCTTGCAATTTGCGCTTTTATTTATTTGGCAATCAAAAAGACTGTGTACATTATTGTTGATTGAGGGGAAAAAACAATTTGTCATTGGTATTGTCTTCATAGGCGAGTATAGGAAGGAAACGTTGTTCGTTGGAGGAATACTTCAACAAAGGGATTTAGAGGAAGAAGACATGGGGAAAGAGATTTAAAGTAAAAAAAATACTAAAGTTAAGAATAAGAAATTGAAATAAGTTTGGTCACTTCTTTTAAAAAACGATGTGTAATTACACTTTGGCTACATTTTTCAGGTAAATCTGCTACATTATTTATTCCTCCAACTCTAGTTTTCAGTCTAAAACCCCAATGTTTGTTTGTTTTAGCCGTTTCTTTCTAAGTGTTTCTTGCAATACTTTTATTTAATGTGATTTAATGTGTTAATTCTAATCTTTTTATTAATTTTAATAAATTAAAGATCTTACTTAAAATATGTATGCTAGTGTCAATACGAATAAGTTGAGTATACATAAAAAAAAATGATTGAGGTTTAATGATAGAAACTAAAATATGAATCTTGAATACTCACACCAAAACATTAAGTTCAAGAACAAGAAAATTCTTATTTTTGGAAATTTGAGTCCTTACTTGACAACCATATTAATTTTTCTTTCTTGTCTTTTTTTTCTTCTTCACCTATATTTCTAAACTTACTTTAATTTATAATTCCATCCATCATGTTTATATATATATTACTGTTCACTTTCTATCCAATATTTTTTTTAAAAAATCAAATTAGACTTTTGGAAAGAAAAGAAAATTAATATAGATTAATAAAACAAAAATATTTATATATATGACAGATAGACTTATATAAGTGCCTAATGTTATAAAAACTTACTACATTTTGTAAATATTTTAGTATGTTTTGTTATATTTCTAAATCTGATTTTAAATTTCCAACTTCTATTTCTATTTAATTAACTCTCAAGATATCTTACATCTTTGAAGTTCAAATTTCCAAGCAGAAAATTGGATCAAGTGGCAAAGTATATACCAAAAACTAAAGAAACGTTCTGAAAATTCAAACAGATGGGTTAAAATGGGACTTTTTTAATAAAAAAATTGATAGACATAATTTGGTTAGATGACAATATTTAAAGTATCTAATAAGTTTTTAAATTTTATATTTATTTGATATTTAAACTAAAAAAATGTTTAATAAATCCTAAACTTAAATTTCATATCTAATCATTCTCAAACATATTTAAATTATCTCAAAACTTGTTTTATCCAATAGGACCATAAACATTATACTTGTGTTTTGTAGGAGCAAACTTTGAACAAACATTGAAAAGAACAAAGGCATATATATTAAACACAAATCAAAATTTAGAAATCTATTAAACACAAAATTAAGACAAATCTAAAAATTCAAAAACCGAACAAACAGCCACAAACTAGAAATGTTAAGAGAGAATTAACAAAAACAATATATAAGAAAAGGAATATAGTCTCTAAAACCCACAAGGAAAAGGGGAACGCTCCATGTCTGTACCTTTCAATAGTAGGAGTGTAATAATACTAGACTGCATTTAGAACAAAGTATTATCTAAATGTTTTTAATCCAATTAGTAACAGAAAAACAAACTAACTACAAACAAACCAAAATGGGGATTTAATCCAAATATTTTCAGTACAAGAAAGCTCTTTACCAGTCAGAAAGAAAACAAAACGTCACATTTTTTCGGAATACACATTGAACAAGAGAATTTAGAGAGAGGGAGGGAGAGAGAGATGTGAAGAGTTGTTTATGGCTTACGAGGTGGCGAACTACTGCTACTGCTCCTGCTGCTGCTTCTTCCTCTCAAAGGCCTGCACATCAATAATACTACAATAGTTAAGTATATATGTATATTAATTATATAAGATTAAGAGAGACTTAGTGGTGTTTGGTTAGATGGTCGAGATTGAAGAACTTGAAAAGCAGTACTACAAGCACTTTTACTTTCAAAAGTCATTCCAAACTTACTAGTTACTACAAATCAAGCACCTACTCATTTAGTTATCTAGACGCTCGGTAGAAAGAATATCCGTGTTTAATGGTGCCCTGTAGTTTATAGTTTATGTCTAAATACTAATGACCAACTGTAGATGTCTTTTGTAACTCTTTGGGCCAGGGCTTCTTCCCCCTCCATTTTTGTAATTTCATACACAAATGAAATTGTTTCTTTAAAAAAAAGGTGCCTAGTAGTTTATGGACTTGGAAAAATATTTGTTTGTATCCATCCCACTGGCATCACACACAAACAAAAAAATAAAATAGGAAAAAATAAAGTGAGCTACATGACAGATAGGTAAAAGATAGATGAAGGCTGGATGCACCTATGTATTTTATGAGATTTAAACTTGAAGCAAACTGGGTCTCCAAAAACCTCGAGCATTTTCAAAATATTTTCAAGATATATTGATATTTTATGTAACGCATGGGATTATGATTACCTTCTTGGACTGCGAGATACCCTCCTGGGGACCTGTAAATATAAAATAGAAAAAAGTGAAGGGACTTCAATGCAGGGAAAAGTAAAGCAATAAAAAGAGTAAGAATGGCAAAGATCAAACCTTGCGTGGACTAGGTGATGCAGAGTAGGATGATGATCTCCCACGCCTACCGGCAGCGCCTGGCCGACCTCTGGATAGAGAGATCATCGTAAAAAACTTAAAAGATAAATAAATTGATTATAACGGGCATTAAAAAAAACAGGGGTACTAGCACTGTGGAATAAAATATGGTTAAGGAAAAGTAAACCATCGCAGAAAGGGTAAAGTAGAAAATGATATCATTATTTTTTTAAATTGAGAAACCAAACTTCCATTGAAATGAAAGAATACACCAACTAAAAAAAATGACCACAAAAAAGAGAAGCCTGGCAACGAAGTACAGAAAGTGGACCACCTCAATATAATAAGCGAGTAATTACAAAATGACTTGAGTCACTAAAGCCCAAGCAGAAATGTAGTTTCTAATGAGGACCAGACATCGCTGAAAGATCTTACCCACCCCTGGAAATTATATTATTTCTCAGACTAAAAACCCCACAAATGGAACAAAGGATACGACTTTGAACAAGCCAACTAGCTACAGATCCACTTTCATAGCATCCTTCGAAGAAAGCAAACTTTACAATAGAATTGTTATCCATTAATATGCAATTATGTACATATATTTTTTGAGAATTTGAAAGACATTTCTGATTATTGTTTCTTAAACAAAATTTTAGGTAATATTTTAATAATAGGAAATTGAGATCTTTTAAAGCATAGTTTCTAATCATCATTATAATATCTAAATAAAACCCCATGACCACTAGACAAGACATCAAAGCATTTTAGGCCTAAATCTCACAGTTAGACAATTGGAGAAAAGATAATACAACTGGCAAAGTTTGCTTCTATTGATAGCCAAGAGCATCTGAAATGTTATCACAATTACTAAAGGACCCAATGAGAATACTCACTTGTACATTTGCTTCCCTAGAAGGGCACCCCCCCATTGTCTAGATTGAAAGGATCCCTCAGGGCCCAAAGGCGGAGGCTATAGAATATGGGATGCTGAAAAACAGGCAGTTGACTTACAAGCCAAAATCTAGAGTAACTCTAAGAGTTTTCTAAAACGATTTTGGATAACAAATACTCCAAAAAAATGAGAACAAATCACAAACTTCACAAAAATTTCACTAACTTTCGACATAGCTATACCAGTAAAATTCTTTAGCTCAGTGCTAGCAAGGCTCTGTGATGGAAATTTAGAGGAGCACGGGGAATCATCACATTTGTTTTATAGCTCTCACTTGTGGATGTTCAGAAGGGTTCACTGTGATTATTTTTCTTTTTTGATCAATGCCCATGATAGGCTTCTGTGATCTACTTCATCATTTAATTTATGTACCACAAATACAGAGTTGGCAATCAATCAATATTAAATAAATTTACTTAAAAAGGGATTTGATTAGGAAAAAAATATATTAGATGTCTAGATCTATAGATACTAATAGTCTTCCTTTAAAAGGCAGTTAGCTGGTCGTTACAGAAAAATTCATTAGGTATCAAGTTACCTCCGTGGTGAAAACGATCGGGAGCGTGATCGAGCTGGTCTTCTAATAGGCGAACGACTTCTTCTACGAACTATTGGAGACCTTCTTGGAGGACTACGAGCACGTCGAGGTGGTGTGCTGAGAAAGAAACACAATTTAATTATGCAACTCTCATATACCTAAGTAAAAACGTAACTGAAACCACTGAGTTAGACTAGACCCCTTTCAAGAAAAAACTTGCTCAATCACAGTGAACAACCAATTAAAACCTCTAACTGCCATGCTTCTAATTAGAAAGTAATCAAGCCCTCAGTCACCAGTCTTCTAATTACCTAAAGATTAAACTATAGGACACCTTTGTATGGATGCAAGTAAAATTTTAAAAAGTCACATGAAGAGATACTCTATAGCTAATACTTCATTCTAAGTCTACAATAGCATTATAATAATTTGTGCAGTAAGCCATAAATAGTCAACTTTTACACTCTATAATAGATTTGTGAGGTTAGAAACTATAAACATCTTTGTGTATCATTCAAAGTGCAAAAGAAAAGACAACTCAAATGCATAGTACCGGCGCCTAGGAGGTGGTGGTGAACGTCTTCGAACAGGACTTCCACGAATTCTTCTTGGGGAGGGCCTATTCAACCAAAGTTAAACAATGTCAATGCTCCCAAGTTGCCCCATTTCAAGACAAGGAGATAGATTGTGTGTGTGTGTGTGTGTGTGTGGCTGGGAGGGTTGAAGAGTTTGGGGATGGTGGTCAACCTTGGAGGAGATCTATGTCGTCTTGCCAAAGGCGATGGGGAACGGCCACCCCTCATGGGTGATGCAGGCCTCCTTCTAGGAGGAGGAGAATCGCGACGAAAAGGAGATTCTACGCGGCGGCGTGGAGGAGAGTCTGGACGACGGCGTGGAGAATCAGGTTGTCTTCTAGGAGACCCACCTCGTCGAGCAATAGGAGAGCGCCTTCTAGGTGAAGGAGGTTTTCGACGAGGAGAAGCTGATGTAACAAACCAGACATAAATCAATAAAATACTGATAGGGACCAAAAGATAAAGATAAGTTTGACATTGCCCATTACACCATCAAAAACAAAATAATATAGTAAACTTCAACAGTTTGATATTGGAGAAAATAATTATCGAGAGTTATACGTTCTCTCTGTCTTTTCATGTCATCCTTCTCAGCATCAGGACCAACATTTTCAGGCTTAGGACCATCTCTCTTTGGAACAGTTGCTACAGTCCTTGGAGGTGTTGGCATCTTTTGTCTTTGAGGCAGTGTAAATCTTGCTCGTATAACATTCCCATCAATTTGGGCCTACATTTAGCCAATTATCACAATCAATTACCAGTTACGAGACTATATCAATAGATGCACTTCAAGTACTTGAACATTTATGCAAAACCTACACCATCCATATACACTTGGGCTTTTTCAGCGTCAGATCTCGTTTTAAATTCAACATATCCATATCCTTTAGGAAGGTTTACCTGTAAGCATTATAACAGATGCATCAATATATTATGCAAGAAAAAGTTCTTCAAATCCAATATACATGTTAGAAACTCACTGTGCGATCCATTGCCAGCTCGACATTGACGACTTCACCAAAATTACCTAAAGGATATCAAGAAAGGGGAAAAAAGGAAATTCGTAAGAGCTATACCATTTTTCAGAAAAAAAAGCATTTTAAAAAAGGCAACAGGATTACCTATTAAATCTAATACACATCAAGCCTACTGAACCATAAAGATGTTTTTGGAGGAAAAATTCTATTTGATGGTGAACCCTTTGATTGAATGAGACCAACAAAATTACAACTAATTCTATACAATAGATTCGTGAAAAGAATAAGAAACTATCTAGAGTTTAGAAACAGCTGAGAAGAAAGGAATGAGCATGCTGCAGTAACTTTACATATCAGGCGGGAGGAAGAATAATTGAAATGACAAATTATCAACTGTTAAGAACAAAAAAATTTACTTAGTTGGTCCTCCTTTTAGATGGGGTGTTTCAGTGGGCGTAATTTTTTTTATGCCCTTGTATTCTATCATTTTTTTTCTCGACCAAAGTTGTTATTTCTATCAAAAAAAAACATTATGGTCAACAATCACTACAAACAAATTGAATTAAATCTACTACATAAATACATATGTTTACACAAATATACCAGGTTTTTTCTTACAATACAAAATACTAAATTTGTGAAGTCGAAGTGTTGTATGAATACTTCAGATGATGTGAATGAAGCTTGAAATAAAAGTTCATTTTGTCCTACACTTTGGTTTAATCGATGTATTCATCATATAACATTTAGAAAAAGAATGATATGAAAACAAAAGTGCATTGATCCATCACAATAATTGTTTGAAGGCTAAAGAGAGCAAGTGAAAAACCATACTGAAAATTTCCCTTAAATGACCCTCATGGACATTCCTACTCAGTGCGTCAATGTGAAGAACAAGTGATTCGCGTACAGGAGATGGTTTCCTGAAACCAAAAGAAACAGTGTGAAAAAAATATTATATAAATATGACTTACAGAAAAGGAAAATATCACAAAAAGAAAGCAGGGGGTGTAAATCATTGTTATACAAATGCACAACAAAAGAAAATATTAATATAAACAAAATGCATATGTCGATTTTCTAATAGTCAGGGCATAAAAATTGCAAGTGGTTATAGATTACAAAAGATAAAATTTACATTTGCAAGACAATTAAAGCTAATAGAACACTGTTTATCACATTCAAGTTCAACAAGGGAAGACAACTATTACAATTTGAAATAATGCAATACTCACACCACAGTTCTGAAGCAATACTAAATTCAAAGATTTTCTTCTGTTTTATAAATATTTAATAAATTGAACCCTGTTTTAACTGAATAAACAATAAGGGAGAATGAGCTCTTTTTAAGGAAATAAATTAACAAACTACAAACGAAACCATATTTAAGCTTAAGGCAAATGGTGTTAATCCATCGACGGCATGTCCAAACCGAAGCATCGTAGTTGAACAAAGATAAACAAAATACTATAAATTGTTCCCTAGCCATCCCTAACTTGAAACTTATATGAAACAAACAGCTGAAATGAAATCATTGAAGAGGCTCGATAGTCTTTAACGAAAGACGGGCATCAAAAACCGGGGCAGAGCATAAATGTTTGACTTATCGGAAAATGCATGCCATGAACAAATAATGAAGAGACTAATAAATGCTAGTGAGAAGTTGGATTTGACTGTAGAATGTAGAAGGAGACGTTGTAACCTGGGTGGCGGAGAACTTCGTTTAGCTGTAGGAGGTGAAGCACGAGATCTCCGAGCTGTTTCAGTCGGACTGAAAAACAAATGGAAATGTAATTTGTATGTCTAATACAGGAACATCCAATCAACGGTGACAAAAAAGGAAATGCTGAATCGACCAGATTTTCAGGCATAAAAAACCTAATTCTGATACTTCCCTCACACAAGCACAAAATTTAAAACCCCGTAACGAGAAATGCAAGTCGAGTGAAAGACAAACCTCTTTCTCTGAGGAGGGGGGCTTCTGCTCCGAGAACTACCGCTGCGAGAGAGAGACGAAGACGAAGAAATGGACCTGGAACGAGAGCGTGAGCGGGACACAGATGCAGACCTGGAGCGCGAGCGGGAACTGGAACGGGAATCAGAACCGGAGAATGAGCGGGAACGTGAGGAGGAACCTGACCCCGATGGCGGCGAGCGACGGCCTCTGCTTGGTTTCGCCATGGCCGGCAATGGGTGCAGAGTGAAGGTTGAAACCCTAACTTAAACTGTCAGAGACAATGAAAAGGAAAAGCGATACAGAGAAATGGTCGAGATGTAAATCTGTGGTGGTGAAATGACCAAAAAGTTAAAAGAGAGGAAACAAAAAGAATTTCTTTTTCTAAAGGATAAATTATTTTAAACGTTAAAACAACTCTACAAATATGGTAAAAAAATGTTGGAGATCTATTTTGTGATCGACAGTGGTAATCTACTATCTATACGTATCTATATACAAATACTAATTTATGTTAATACATATACACCTATAATAATCTATTTTCATAGATTATAATCGATTGTAAATATAATATGATATTTTATTGTATTTTTTAAATATTTTGATCCATTTTACTATATTTAAAAATGACTCCTATACAATTTTTCTTTTAAATTCAATTTAACGAAGGATTCAAGCCTAACATATTTGATGGCACAAACTTAATTTATATTTACTTTGAGGATAAATAAATAATTTGATGACAAGTGGGGTAAGTAGATTTGAATAACAGTTTTCACGTTTTATTAGGTTTTTTTTTTTTTTTTGTACATTTTATCCCTTTGTTGAGGATATTTATGATTGATGACTGACTGCTCATCAATTTATAACGTATGACTTTTTGCTTACGTCATACTTCATTGTCCAAACTTGAATATGTTTTCTTCTAAAAAGATAGTAAGAATTATCTGTATAAAACTTTTGATTACACTTAAATATTAGTTGAGCTAAGTTATTGTTGACTATTTTATTTGAATATGTTTTCTTAGGTTGCTTATATTGCTATTATTATTGTGTGTGACTACTATTAACCCATAAACTAACTTATTATGATTAAATTTTAAATTAGTGCACCTATTATTTACAAAAATATTTTCGAAAATGGTAAATCATTTTTCTGTGACATAAACATATTTGTATTGATAACTAATGTATCAATTGGTCTAACAGGATTCTGATTTGATTGAATTGAAATTCTAATTAAAACATTTGAAGATTTAATCAAAGAACTGTGAATTTGAACATATTTTGGTTTTCTTGCCCCAAATAATAGAAAGACTTAGAGGTAGTGATGGTATGAGGTAGAAATTACTATTATAGACCACACTAATGTAGCTTAACAATAAAAGACAATGAAAGATCAAATTTTCATACTCCATAGTGGAGAAAAACAAATTGATCTAAAACAACTCACTAAAAATTTATAGGTTTATCTAAGTTCGTCGCATCACACTTACTATAGGCCAATTCAATCATAGTACTTAATCACATCATCAAATCAAATCATAAAACTAAATATACACTACAATTTTCTTACAAAAATAATTTGTTTGTTTTAATATTTCTAAATAGTTGTTGGGAAGTAGCCGTTTATAGTTGGAAACTAGTCATTCATAGTCGTTGGAAACTAGCCATTCATAGTCGTTGGACACTAGTCGATATTTTGTTATTTCTCTTATAACTAATTTCTTTATAAAGAACAACTTCATTTCATACAACTTGAGTTTCCAAGATTTCCAAATTTTCATTTATTCTCAAGTTCTGTTGATTTTTTTTTTTTCCGACAAACAATGACAAATTCATAAATTTTATATAGGAGCACTATATAACAAACACACTAAAAAATATTAATTAGCTTTAAAAATCAATGAATTTAATACGTATTATAATTATATTTATTTTAAGAAATCAAATTATATTTCTTATAGAGGAGTGCACAGCTACTCCACCAGAAACCAAATTCTCTTAAAGAAACATTATTTGATATATATTGTATTTTCAAACTTCAAAATTAATATTAAAATACAAAAATCGAGAATGTGTAGGAACTCGTGCCCCTTCATAAATTCGCTTATGCCGACGAGTGCACGCTTGAGTTTGGAAGTTATGTAAACCTTGGAAGAAAAACTGACAATTACAATTTAGCACTGAAGTCACATCAAATTTTACTTTCAAGGCAGTAAATTTTCTATTGCACAACAATATGATCTAAAATTGGTAACTTTTGAACATACATTTCCAACAATGTTATCTCAAACTTAGAGACTCTGCATAAAAGCACGTCATATGTTTTAACGACTAAAGAGTATATAGTTTGAATGCTTCCACGTCTTCTTGCGCCACAAAAAACATAGACGTTCTGTGACCATTTATCATTAAAGCAAAATTTAAACCAATGCCAAATCCAAGAAGAAAGCAGTATGAACTTCCAAAGCAAAGACTAGCAAAGATTGCTTCCAACTTTAAGCTCACTGGGAAATGCATACAGCTCAAAATACAGTTATTTCAGTTTGGGCACAAGTTAGATATACCTTCTTTCCGGAGTTCATGTGAATTTACAATGAAACATAGTGGGAAAAAAAGAGAAAGAGACCCGAAGATCTGAACATACAGCCATAGTGATGCAGAAAAATGTGCATTTCTCAATAGTCGTACTAACACCCACGATCTATTTCAGTTCTTCCATGGAAACTGAAGCATCCGACCGTCGTCTCTTGGCTTCATGGTCACCCAATTGCAAGGAAACACACGGGTCTTCGCAGTCGCTTCGAAGCAAAGATAGGTTTTGGGAAACAGCACGATCCAAAGTGCTGTTTTGATGAGAGGGCGAGCAACTGAAAAGGCTTGGAATGAACTGATGTTCCACACTGGGAGCCCTGTTCATTCCTGGTTCAAGATGAAACTCGGTCTCCAGGAGTGGCCGATCTTTAGCTGAAGGTTCTACTTCTGTAGGTATATGCTGGATCTGAAAACCCAACTGCTCAGACTTCTCTTCACTCTTCTCCTTTGGCAGTGTTGTATCAGGAGGAGAGGAGTCTCCAACAATTGACCCGATTACGGTTGCAGATACAGTTATTTGCTCTTGCACTGCCGCTGCATATAGTAATAAATAAACAGAACAGAAATATTTATCAGAACCCAACCATAGGAGTGAAACTAACCAATATAAAACCTAAAACGATAAATGAAAAAAAAAGTAGTTCACATACCTCAAAGGAAAAGAAACACGTTATATTGACCATAAAGAATGAAACAAAAACCGTATACATTCATTAATCTCCAGGTTTTTCAGACTTTCAGTTAATTTTTATCATCTTATCCTCTCTCTTCTCTTCACACCTCTAAAGCAGCTGTCAGTCAACATCGTTTATCTAACATTATAAGATCCATAACGGGGTTCTATCAAACGCATGGTTTGCTCAAAGCTCTCTAGATATTGCTTTTGCAATACGCATAATAAGCCACCAATTCTTCAGCTCGCAGGGACTGGTTCACTTTGAAGTTACGTATAGAATCATGATATATTTGAAGGAATCTCGAGGAAAATGTGTGTCGTTTAAAATGCACAACCATCTACTGATTGAATTTTATACTAATGTCCATTGGGCAGGAAGTACAACGGATAGAAAGTCTACTTAGAGCCATTGTTCACTTGGCAGAACAGGAAAAAACAAAATGTGGAATGTAAAAAAAATAAGTAATCTTTTGTTTGCTCAATGTGGTGGATAGATGAACGTCAAAGCAGAATTTAGGGCTTTCACCTATGAAATATTTGAAACAATATGGATTAAAAAAATTACTTACAAAATTGAAAGTTTTTCAAAATACATACTTGTGTCCTACGACAAAAAGGTTGTGATCTCTATAGCTAATAACAGAATTTTTTAGTACAATGAGGATGATGAGGGGATTTGAACCAAAGAACTTGTGGCTAATAACAACCTGTATACCAATTGAGATCTGCTTGCTTTGACATAGCCCATAACTCAATTCATCGACAAAGTATATCAAAGTCGACAAGTACTCTATTATAAAAATGAAATGGTATGATATGTATTCTTTATTTTCCAAGTAGAGATCAAAGTGTTGATGTGTTTGACTAAACAACTACCAAAAGTAATATTCTAGAAAATGATTGACAAGCTGACAATAGAAGATATATTAAAATCAGCTTAAGGAGGACCGTTGATTGTAAATATGTTAATAAAATGAAATTATTAACGACATTTGTATATTGGTTATGTATCTTTCTTTTTATGGATTAAGTCTTTCTCCACTATAAAAAAACTATGTATCTTACAATTGACTTCTTGGATTGGAGTCAAATAATTTATTCCATTCAAATTAGAGAGAACATATAGACATTATTGAAAGGCTACCTAAAAAATTTATGTGCTACCTCAGAAGAGAGACATTTGGGAGAAGCAAATTAGAAATACAAATGCTTGATCAATGCAATTTTTCAGTTATTGAGAAAAGGACATTAGATGCTTTTGAAACCTAACCTTTGAGCCCTTCATCACTTGTGATTAGATCAAGTTCAAGCAGATTGAGAAGGCGCCCAAGATCAACGCCACTAGTCCAATTCTCAGGAGGTTGGCCGACTTTTAACTTAAGCCGACCTCGGTTAGCAGTTCCACCCCATATAATCCCAATTGGTTGCAAAGTCTCTCGATTCTCTCCCTTTAAAATGATGAGGCTTCCACTATCTCCTTCGAGATCGAAAGTCTGTTGATTCTCACCTACAACGAGAAAATCGGTTAAGAAGCATATCCCTTTCTCATCATTGTACTCGAGAGCATAGGCCAAAACAGTTCCTGTAGTCAAGCCAGAACTTCTTCCAACTTTCACCACCTGCTTCCCTATGAGAGTACTGATAGGTGATTGCAAGTCGATAAACTTCACATCACCAACCTGTCCCACACCTTTTACAGACGTAGTGACAGTTGACATGTCAAAATCATCAGCAAAAGGAATAAATGCCCCGTCTGCCCTGACGAACGTCTCTGCAATTTAACAAAATTAGAAGAAGTGCACCGGGCTTGGGCTTGCCAATGTTTGGAGCAATGAAGTAGAACAATAGAGTAGATTGGAGTTAATGAGCTACATGTCCTTTTATCTGTTTTTGAGCACATGATCTCTAGATTCATCACAGTTATTTTCCCATTTCATTTTGATTGTATAAGGTGACCTAATATATAAGTTAACTTGCTTTTCTAATCTGCCTTTGTACTACTTGGAGTTTATGCTTTTTTTGGCATAAGCTATATTACCTGGGTTTATTCCAGCAAAAATTCCATACCAAAGCTCGTCAGTGATGAATGAAGTAGCTCTCTCCACAGCACCAAGATACACCCCAGGCCCAAGTGTTGGTGGAAGAGGGTGAAACATTTTCTGATTAGGATAATCTAAATCAACTGCAACATGACGGTTTGTGAGAAAACCAACTTGTCGACCGCCTGTTTGACTTCTTACTATAGCACCCAAGGTTCCATAGGTCTCTTGACTGGCCACCTGATGAGGTAGTAGAATTAGATTCAAGTTTACTGATACTAGTAGAATTTTTTATAAGAACATGCCTAGAATTTAAGCCATGCCGCAGGATAAACTTAGGCAGCTAGGCAGGCAAACTTTCCTTTGAAATCAAATTCCCTAAAACATCCAGTCTACCAAAAAGGACGTGAAAAATGAGCAAGTACTACCAACTTTTGAGCTTATGAAACAGCCATTTGTGCCAACCATTTAGAAACTACTACAGCACAGAGATTGCTAAAATCAGCCATGATGTTATCACTAACCAGTACAGGTCCAATGCTCCCCAAAGTTGTAATTGGTTCAAACTGGTGCTAGGCATGTTAAGATGCACATGTCGGGTCCCTCAATTTCGAGTATATAAAACAACTTTATGTAATAACATTAGCAAAGATTATAACAGGAAAAAGCCAACAGATGAGCAAGAAAACCTAATAATCATTTATATTCTCATTTCTTAATCCTTGGGCCAAGATAAAATATCTTGGAACAGATTCATGTTGAAACAAGATGATCTTGAAGGCTGCCTGCATAATTAGTTGGGAATTTCACATTTAGCCCCAGTTGTCGACCATTTTCTCAAATCTTCCCTTTTGTTTCCTTGTGCCATTTAAGCACTTCTTATTTCGTATAATTGTGAGTTTTTCGGTCACTAGTTGCAAAGAAAAAGGAAAGTACCTGAGAACCAGAGCCAATGCATGGATCAGAGCCACGCAGATCATCAACAATTTCAGTGTACAACTGTTCTTTAGGAGCAGGGTTGGGTGCACCAAAATATGAGAATTCTACAACATCCACATCGCACCAGACACCACCTGGCCCCTGAATAGAACAAAGAATCTAGCATAATTATTAAAGATCAAAGTGAAATTTAAAATACTGCTACTTTACAATCACAAGAAAGATAAGGAAGGGATTTGAATATAAAGTAAAAGGGCTTCTTCTTCAGACCTCCAGAGCAGTGGGCAGGCATTGGATAGGACTAAGCCATTGCTTGTGAACTTTCCTGGAAACAAAAACAAGAATAGCAGGAATATCAGTCAGTACACCCTTTCGAATACGGAATCCAATTGCCGTTCCAAGACTGTAACAACGCAGGATCTTGCTATGGAAGGCTCTTATTGTCATGAGTTCGAGTAATGTGTTTGCCCGCTGCCCTTTTGGTAAGGGATGAAGGATATCTGGTAGCACCCCTTTCTGAAGATTTGCAAAATAATTTGCCCTTTCCTCCGTACCAACGCTTAACCGGATTGGGGTAGGCCATGAAAAGTAAGCAGTATTGAACCCAAAATGCTGTCCAGCAGATGCAAATGGCTGAAGTGTAGGTGAGCTGAAAGAAGGTAAATCGGAGTGACTGCAGCAATTTCTTTCAAGATCCAGCGCTGATTCCTCGGATGGGGTCGAACCAGAGCAGTTGATCCTCCTATTGTGTCTTGTTTGCTCCATTATATGGCTCACCTAGTGATACAAATAGTGAAAATAAATCAACCAGTTGATGGAATGACAAGGAAAAGAGCCATTAGCACTGCAATTAACTGAGAAAAAACTAATCAAAACATAACAACGTGACTGATAAATGACCAACACAACAAAAAAAAAAAAAAAAAATTAATAATAAAAATATTTATATATGTATATAGGAATTGATATGTATAGTTTTTTAAAATACAACCTGTGAAGTCATATGTTCATTTGATTCATGATGTTCAACATCTCAACTATTAATCTGAATTGAGGGTGAAAGCTCATGCAGTTAGGTGTTAGGTTAAGTCCCGCAACCCTAGTGTTTAGTCGAACCATTGAGGTTCAAATCCTGAGCAGACTGTTGGTGATATGCTGAAGGACAGTTACAAACTCAAGGCCTCCTACTCTAATATGATGTTGAACTACCAACCACAATACCTAAGAGCTTAAGCTACTTAAGCTGATAGATTAAGTTATGTCTAATATTCTATATAGTGGCTCAATTTATGGATAAGCAGGAATAACATCCACATAGGGAAAAGTAATTATATCCAATTTCAATACTCAGAATCGAAAGAAACAAAACAAAATATTAACAAGTTGCAGTGGTTTGCAAAAGACAAGCTGATAATGGTTAGTTTATTTCAAAAGACAACAATAAAACTAATCAATTGGAGCATAACACTCAATGATAAAGCCAGCCAATACATGAAAGGACAAGATGGTATTATGTACTCCTAGTTCTCTCCCTTTAGAAAAAACCATAAACATGCGTGAGATAATAAAGGAAACTATAAACAAAAATAGCAGCAAATAAATTTGTATTTCAAAGAAAAAAAGTAAAGCAGAAAACACAAAACACAACAGTATTAGATAATCACAAACCCAGCAATCAAACATAAAAAACAATCAAATCATCGCCTAAACAAGTAAATAACAAAGAAACAAATCAAAGGGCAACCTAGAGATGACAAATCAAAAAGGAAAACGAGAACTAAAACTCACTCCAAATACTGAGGAATTTGATGAAGATGGCACTGAGAGCAGAATTTAGAGTGAAATCCTTAGAAAAAAAGGCTAACCCATTGAAGGTTTGAACAAAATTAGAGCATGGGTTTTGGTCAGAGAGAGGAACAAACACAGAAAAGTAGAGCTGAGCTGAGGCTTCTGCACATAAACATTGAAAAGTGAAGGTTTGAAAGAGAAGACATTGGACATGGGAAAAAGATAAAAGGTAAAGGGAGTAAGTGAGTGGAGGCATTTTTTTAATTCGCTTAACAAAACAAAGCTTAACCGATGGTGGGAAGACGTGTCCAACAGTGATTACATTCTTCCACTAATTCTATGTTTTTTTCTGTTCAAATCACAATGCTCTCTTTGGTTTGGTCTTGAGCCCAATCGTTTTTATTTTCTTATTATTCTTTCAATGACAAACATTGTTTTGGTCATCCGTTTTCGGTTTCTATTTAGTTTTTTTTTTTAAAAAAGTTTTAAATTAATTCAAAGTAATTTGGTTTTCTATTAAATACTGCCTTTCAAACCCGCCAATGTTTTAAAGTAATTATAACGTGAAATATCAAATTTAGTTTAAAATTGAGGAAAATAGTAAATTTTAATTAATTATAATTCATTTAAATATTTTAAATTTATTAAAATGTACTGAAACCGTGAACAAACATTTAGTGCAATTTTGATCAAACCTAGTGACGAAATTGAACAAAACTCAAATGTTAAAAGTTAAATCATAATATTTTGAATTTTAGAGATTACATTCAAATGAATCTTAAAACTCAATACCAAATGTGTAACATTTTGAAACCTAGTGACCATACAAAAACTAGATCCGAACCAACAAGCTAAAATGACTTTTTTTTTTTCTTTTGTCTTATTAAACGTATTACTCATCTCATTCATTATTTGATATCTTTAAATAAATAGTACTGGATATTTTTTCTAAATATTATATGATAAAATGTAGGCTAAATTTTACAAAAAAAAAAAAAAAAAAAAAAAAAAAAAAAATATGTCCCCCAATTTTGATGTTTGTGTCAAAAATACCCATAAACTTTCAAAAACTTAAAAAAATGCTCTTAAACTTTTGAAAATGGTTCAAAAATGCCCTTACCGTTAGTTTTAGATAGAAACCATTAAAGTCTTGGTTCAAAAATAGCTCTCAACTACCAAAAAGTTTAAAAATACCCTTTAGCTTAAAAAAAAAAAGTTAAGAAATATTCCAATTGATCCAAAATTGACTCCAATTTTCTCACCAACTAAAATCAAAATCAAAATTTTAAGTTAAAACCATTGTTTAAATTTATATAACTATTAACACACAATGATAGATCTATCAGTGTGAGATTTTTTTTTATTTGACTAGTTATTATTTTAGTATGTTAAAGATAATTTTTTAAAATCTCGTGAGATTTTGTGAAATTTTATGTTTTAACCCATATTTTAAATATTGATGTTGATTGATATATCGAAGTCTTAATTTTACAAAAATTTCAATTTCGATTGATATTTCTGAAAAATTATAAAAACATAAAATTCAAAAAATAATTTTAAAATAGTAAATAAATATTTTATTGTTTTCAAATAAGTAAACGTGTCTATTATTTATATTAGTGTCATTTTCATGTTTATTTTTTGTGGTTCGTGGATTTTTCTACGTAATGGATCTATCTATTCCCTTCTATCAATATTTAACTCATGGAAATGTGAAAATATCAAATATCCACACATCGATGGAAATTGATAAGCATCCAATATGCTTTAAGTTTACAAAGCTAGAGGTCCTGATAAGCATCCAATATGCTTTAAGTTTACAAAGCTAGAGGTCCTTCTAGGATTCTTGTAAACAAACACAAACGAGACTAACTCACTGAATGATTCCAACCAATAGTTTAGTTAGAAGATGAATTACTCTTATATCAAACTTAGAATCTATGATGGTCACTCCTAGATCCTAAGACGACTCACTCCAAAATTAGATTGATCAAAACTAATCCAATGAATCGACTGAACATCAAACCTAAGACAAGATTTGAAAGAAAATACAACATCAGATGGGGTTGAATAAGCAAAAGCTTTTTAGTATTCATCATCGCCTTCTTATGAGCATTAAAGGCCATTTTAAAAGCCAAATTGATGGAAACGGTAGACATGCGCAGCGGAATTAGGATCAAAATTTACTCTAATTACAATTAAATACTTTAGTGATAAACATGCATCACAACCCTAAAAAGAAACAAAACAGGGTTAATAGAAAAACTCACATTTGATGCTTTTCTATTATCTCAATCTTCTCACGTGCTCTTCACGATCTCCTCACGAAATCAAAACCGGGACTACCACTAGTGTTTACCCGCTATTATCCGGACTTAGAACCGAGTTGTGGAACTAGAACGGTAGAGAAAACAGAGAGAGAGATGGATTTAGGAGGAAGAATTTGTGGAGAGAACTTTTGGAGATAAAAAGGAAAATTGGTTTGATTTTGCAATTCCAAATTACAAAATCAATTTTTTTTAACAAAAAACAATAACCCTTTTATTTCCAATCCATTCCTTTTATAAGCAAACTACATGCAAAATTTGCATGTAGTGAGGTTCCACTCTCCACACTTGGCATATTACCAAGTAGGTGTCTCACATGCATGAAGTCATTTGTTATTTACAATATTCTTTCAAGGGTAAAATGGTAAATTGACATTTAAAAAGTCAAAAGTCATTTTGATTTTTTACCATTTTATCCGTATTGACTAATTTCAATATCCGGAGTATGAATCAGCATTCATTTTTTTTCAAAATTCAAATCATATTTGAATATAAAGTCGGCCAAAGTTTTATTTTTCAAAGTCAAAAGTCAACATTTTGACTTTTTACATCTTTGACCTTTTTTTATCAATTCTGAGCTTCAAAATATGATTCCATGTTGATATTTAAATCATATTTAAACATGAAGATCTACTTAAGTTATAACCGATGACTATATCAAATATATTTATCGGTTTCTCTCTCTTTACCTATTTTGAACAATTCAAATTATTTCATTATAATGTTCTAAGTTGATTCCTTATGAGCTAACAGGAGAACCTAATGAACCTATAGATCATGGGCTCCAACGATCCGAGATTAACTAGCTAAACTCTTTAGATCGAGTTAATCAACCTTCGTTAACTAACGGCTCATTCCACTAGAGTCCCGTAGTTGCACTCCCCTCACTATAGATATATTTGTGTCTATGTGATATGACCATGATAAGTAAGTTAATCATTCACGTGTTGTTCATAATCTCGGCTGGGTCAAAGTACTGTTTTATCCTCGAGATTATATATTTTCTCCTTAAGTCCCACTGATCCACTGTTGAACAATTGGTTTAAGGTCCAACCTTTAAACCGAATCCCTCTCGGGCCAATGAGATGGTGGGGCCCCTTGTTCAAGACTTGGATTTAGTCATTAAGGAAACAACCTATCTACTAACCCTAGAGTAGGTAATAGTGAATTCCGTTTTGCACCCTATGTCCCTAGCTATCCACTCAATCTTACCCCTAAAATAGGAGGCTTATTGGGCCAGCGCCATTGAGCTGCCCTCACCTATGCAGATCTAAAGATAATTTCGTGTGAACAGAAGTTCATAGTTAACTCAGAATTAAGATCAAATTACATTGAACATCTATAAACGAAATAGTTAGTTTTACAAAGTTAACGGTGTTATAACTTAAAAGCGACTATCTCATGGTTCCAGTCTTATATGTAAACTCTTTACATAGGATGCCCTCACTTCCATGTCTCTACATGAACGATTTAGGATCACATCGTTTGTACTAACTACAAAGTGGGTCGCATCAATAGTATCTCCCGAATAAGGCGCCCAATCGTATTCGTATACTATAGACTATTTTGGCTATTTACTCGAACTTGATCCACGTTTATGTCTCTACATAAAGTTCAAGTTTACATAACAATAGCCTTGGGACCTTAGTTTATTGGCTTTAAGATTATAGTATTAATAACGACTTATTGAATAGAATATGATTACAAACTACGAGTTTTAGGACATAAATTCCAACAAACTCCCACTTGGACTAAACTCATAGTGGGATAAAACAAGTTGAATTTATTCATGAGAGAATTACTCATATGAATACAATAAACATATAAATACAATAAACTAGAGCATATGCCCAATAAGTCTCCCACTTGTCTTAGTTTACACATATCGTAGACCTAAACTCTGTAGGTGACCCTCAAATACTTTAGTAGTGAGAGCTTTTGTAAAAAGATCAGCAATATTTTCCGCATAAGGTATCTGGGTTACTACAACGTCACCACGATGTACAATTTCCCTGATAAGATGGTACTTGCGTTCGATATGCTTTTCCCGTTTATGGCTTCTAGGTTCTCTTGAGTTTGCAACTGCTCCACTATTATCACAATATAAAGTAATTGGCATATGCATATTTGGAACAACTTCCAAAATTGTCAATAATTTCCTTAGCCATAATGCTTCCTTAGCCATAATGCTTCCTTTGCTGCTTCGCAAGCTGCCACGTATTCAGCTTTCATTGTTGAGTCAGCTATACAAGTTTGCTTTACGCTTCTCCATACTACAACTCTTTCATTTCGAGTGAATATTGATCCTGATGTAGACTTTCTAGCATCTTTATCAGTTTGGAAATCAGAATCAGTATATCCAGTAAGGATCAAATCCTTAGTTCCATACACGAGCATGTAGTCTTTTGTTCTTCTAAGATATTTTAGAATATTTTTAACGGCTGTCCAGTGATCACGTCCAGGATTGGACTAATCCCTACTAAGTAGCAAATGTTAGGTCTAGTACATAACATTGCATACATCAAACTCCCAACAGCGGAAGCATAGGGATTATTTCTCATATTCTCAACTTCTTGAGGTGTCTTAGAACATTGTTCCTTTGACAATTGAATTCCATATATGTACGGCAACAAACCCCTTTTGGAATTCTGCATCTTATATCTAGACAACATTTTGTTTATATAAGACGCTTGAGACATGGCTAGTGTTCTGTTTTTACGGTTTTGAACAACTTGGATCCCGAGAACATGTTGTGCATCTCCCAAATCTTTCATTTGAAATTGCATAGATAGCCATTTCTTGACGTCGTTAAGATTCACATCATTCCCAGTGAGTAGAATATCATCGACATATAGAACTAGGAATGCTACAATGGAATTGAAAACCCTTTTGTAAACACAAGGTTCATCAACATTATGCTCAAAGCCATAAGATTTAATCGCAGTATCAAATCTTATATTCCAATATCTTATATTGCCACAAGTCGAGCCTTAAAATTCTGTACTTTACCAGCTTGATCTTGTTTTCTTTTGTAGATCCATTTACAACCAATAGGTTTTATATCATTTGGTTGATCTACAAGAGTCCAGACAGAATTGAAGTACATAGACTTCATTTCAAGGTTCATGGCTTTAATCCATTGGTCACTATCTACATCATTCATTGCCTGTTTATAGGTTAATGGATCCTCTATGCCATCATCAGGTATGACGAGTTGAGTTTCTGTTAAACCCAAGTAGCGATCAGGCTGATGAACAACCCTCCCACTACGTCGAGACTCTCTCAACTCTTGAGAAGGATGTGATTGACCAGACTTCCAAGTTTTATCAACTACTTTAGTTGATGAACTAGGTATATCTGTAGCATTTGTAGAAATCTCAGTTAATACTAGTTTACTACGCGGTTGATGATTCTTGATGTGGTCTTCCTCCAAGAATATAGCATTTGTCGAAACAAATACTTTATTATCTTGAGGATCGTAGAAGAGATCACCCCTTGATTCCTTTGGGTAACCTACGAATAGGCATAATTTTGAATGATGTTCTAATTTCTTAGAATTTTGTACCAACACATGTGTCGGGCATCCCCAAATTCTAAAATGACGTAAACTTCCTTTACGCCCTTTCCAAAGCTCATAAGGTATTTCTGAAACACTTTTAGAGGGAACATTATTCAAAATATAGACAACTGTCTCTAAAGCATATCCCCAAAAAGAATCTGGCAATTGAGCAAAGTTCATCATAGAGCGAACCATGTCCAACAAGGTTCGGTTTCTTCTTTTTAATACACCGTTCTGTTGAGGCGTACTAGGTGCAGAGAGTTGTGACTGAATTCCATTTTCTATCAAATAATCTTGGAATCGTAAGTCCATATATTCTCCATCTCGATCTGCTCGAAGTATTTTTATTGTTTGTCCTAAACTTTAGCCTTATATTCTATGAACTTTTCAAGAGAATCAGACTTATGATGCATTAGGTAAACATGACCATACCTTGAATAATCATCAATGAAACTGATGAAATATTCGTACCCTGCTCGAGCCTTGACATTCATTGGTCCACAGAGGTCTGAATGCACAAGCTCTAAAGGTACTTTGGCTCTAAGACCTTTTCCAGTAAAAGATATTTTGGTCATTTTTCCTTCAAGACAAGATTCACATGGAGGTAGAGAGTTATTTTCTAACTGATTTAGAAGTCCACTCTTAACTAATCTCCCAATTCTATTGAGATTTATGTGACCAAGTCTTAAGTGCCATAAATAGGCGTTAGAAGAAACCTTTTGTCTTTTATTCTGAGTTTTGGCTGTTCTAAACATTTCAGTATTTAAGACAAAGTTTGCTCTAGTTGGTCTTAACAAATATAAGTTGTTTCAAGTATAGCAGAGCATATTTGAATACCTTTATTGAAAATGAACGCTTCATTTATTTGAAAAGATATTTCATACATATGTTCCAAAATGCAAGAGATAGATATCAAGTTTCTCTTCATTTGAGGTACATACAAAACATTTTTAAGTAGTAGATATCTATCTTCAAAAAACAACTTCAAGTCTCCCATTGCTTCAGCCGAGACTACCTCTCCGGTTCCAACCTTGAGAGTGATCTCGTGTTCTGCAAGCCTATTCCAATAACTAGTTTCCTGAAATGAGAAGCAAATATGATTAGTGGCTCCTGAATCTAGTATCCAGGTTGAAGTATCATATTCAACTAAGCATGTTTCAACAACTAGTAAATCACATTTACCTTGTGCTGCTTTCTCTGCTTTCTTCTCATCAAGGTATTTCAGGCAGTTCCTTAACCAGTCCCCATTCTGGCCACAATGGTAACACTTACCTTTTTCTGCAGATTTATTTCCCTTGTTCCTATTGGGAGTCTTGCATTTTCCCTTCTTCTGCATGTAAGAATATAATGTTTGAATTTTTAGGATATTTTTTAGTTAAACAATACGTTAAGGTGAGAAATCTGGACATTTAATCTATTGGTTGAAAGTATGTGCACTATATGTCATTTTTTTATAAAAAGTAAAACAATTTAAGCTTCAAATAATCAAAGTTACTTCTTTTTATCACATTTCAATTGGTAATGATTTGCCAATAGCGCGTGAATGTTTGAATTTTTCACCTGGTATGAATTTGGACCATGAACTAATAATTATATTAATTTAAATTTTGAACTTTTATAAGTGTATCAATTTTAACCATTTACTTAATTGTATCAATTTAAACCATCTATTATGTTTTATTTAGATACACTTATGAAAATTGAGAGTTTAAATTGATATATTTATATAAGTTTGTGATTTAATTTGATACATTTGTGAAAATTAAAGGTTTAAATTGATATACGTATTAATTTGGAATTTAAATTGATAAAACCTTAATGTTTAAAATATAAAGATATAACTATTATTTTAGGGTCTTAATTGATGCAAATGTATTACTAATATTTGTCTCAAAATTTAATTTATTAGAAAATAATTTGATGCATTTAATTCATGCAATGCTTCAAAATGTGTGCTAAAGTAAAATTAGTTCTATAAATAGTTGGATCTTCAAATTTGAACCTATAATACTTTTAGAATAGGATGATTAAGTTAATGATATGAGTTTTGGCTTTATGTAGATTTGACGAAATAAGTTTTAAAAACCAAACTCATATGTGAACAAGTACAACTTGAACACACATTATACTTGATACACTAGGTATTGATGATACACTACTTATCTACATTGTACACACTAAAAAGTGTCATATTTACAAAATAGATAAAATGCATGACAAATTTTAAATATGTTGTTCTTGATTTTCCATCTCTATAATTTGAAAAAAAAATGTTAGAATATAATCACCATGTAAAAGTTAAAATTCAAATATCAGAGATTAAATTTTAGTTTACTCCAAATGGTACTAAGACTAACTAATTTTTTTTAAACCTTCCATTCATACAATGAAACGTCATGTTGAGCTGAAAAAACCACAGAAAGTTAAAGTTGCATTTTGGGCTTAATAATAAAATGGGCTTTAAATCGGCCATAAAAATCCTCATGTTTGGGCTGGGCTTTATCATGTTTAATTAACAAAGACGGTATTTAACTCCGTTAAGAAACTAGAAAAGTGATTAAAAATTGAAGCTAATCCTCTCCGACTGAACGCGGGAAAAAACAAAGTATAAACCCTATTTCCGGTGCCGAGGAGAGTGGATCAGCGTTAGAAGAAATGGCGCCATTGTTGCAGAGCTCTCAACCATGGGTGGAGAAATAGTACGTTTCCCTTTTTCAATTCACTTGTTTCTCAGAATCTGTTGCATTCTTTCTACCGTTGTTCATTTTTCCGATTGATAGTCGACCGAAGCAAGTGAAAGATGTAGCGCATCAGGATGAGGTGGTTCGGGTCCTCACCAACACCCTCGAGACTGCTAGTGTACTTATCATTGATATCTCTTTTTTATTTTAATGGTGTTTGTAATACTCTTTGCAACTCGGTGTTCATTTTCTATTCAATTGTTGGTTGGATAGTGTCCACATATGCTCTTCTATGGACCGCCTGGTACTGGAAAAACCACCACTGCTCTTGCAATTTCCCATCAATTATTCGGGTTCGTATTTGCTCCTGTCTGATTTATATAGTTCTATTTGTGCTTCTTTCGTTCCTGTTATCTTTTTGGAAGATGTGGATTTGTGTTTGGTATTCAGAATCCATTATAAGAAATATCTTGGAATCTTTCCGTTGAGGGGGTTGATTGGTTCTGAGGAGGTTTTAATTTTATGAATTTTTATTTTGTTTATTCTTTAGTTGAGGTGGGTGTTATGGGATCCCAAATTTGAAAAATGGAGTGATCTTGCGCTCTTAATAAGATAGATGAATTATTCCTCAGTCCTCTTATCTCATCATCAATTGATTTTGAGATGAAAACTTGTGTTATGAAGCACATACATGAATATGATGGGATACAGCGATACACTGATCTCTAAACAACTAGGATATGAATATATTCGGGATACATTTTTTTCATTAAATTTTTCTAGGATATGTGCGTGTGCACCCATGTGACGTTGTGGGGGCTCATGCATGGAGTTGAATATTAGATGATTCTAAGGTTCATGTTTATACTTTTTTTCCCCTTATTTTTATTATATCTTCTTTTAGTTTGGGTTGGGGCAATGAGCTTTTAAATAGGCTGCTTAGTTTTTAGTTGAGGAAGATTAGATGAGTTACATTTTTTTAAAGATCCAACATGAATAGATGTGCCAAATCTTATGTCAAGGAATATTGGTATCTGATATGATTCCGATACTGATTGTCTACCTCAGTTGAAGCATCTGTGCTTCATGGACCTTGTGTTATCTGATTAGTGAAGAGGTTAGATGCATCATAGATTCATAAAGAGGTTAGATGCATCATAGATTCATAAAGAGGTTAGATGCATCATAGATTCATGAAGAGGTTAGATGCATCATAGATTCATAAAGAGGTTAGATGCATCATAGATTCATACATGAAACTATAAATCAATCGTGACCTCACTATCATTATGGTTAAATGGTGTTAGCGAGATTCTGGGAGGTTTTTGCTCAAGACATTTATGATTTGCTTATTTCATAATGAAGCCGTTCAATCTACTTGGCTTAATTTGTATTAAACATGAAATAGACAAAAATTAATGTCTTTTTAGTTTTTATTTGATACACAAAACATTTGACTGAAGAAGTATTATTTGCAGTCCCGAACTATACAAGTCTAGAGTTTTGGAGTTGAATGCAAGTGATGACCGTGGGATTAATGTTGTTCGGACTAAGATTAAAGATTTTGCTGGTGTTGCAGTAAGCAGTGGCCAACGCCAAGGGTACTTTTCTTAATCATATCTATCAATATAACTTTTCATTTCCTGTTATGAGCTTCACACTTCTTACAAAAGAAAATAAATCTAGGGGTTATCCTTGTCCACCATTCAAGATAATCATTCTGGATGAGGCTGATTCAATGACTGAAGATGCTCAGGTGTGATCACAATGTAGATATAATTTCTTTTTTTAGTTACTGTGAGTTAAACTTTTTTCTCTTCCTTATATGAAACATGATGTAGAATGCCTTGAGGCGTACCATGGAAACACACTCCAAAGTGACACGATTCTTTTTTATTTGCAACTATATCAGCAGGTAAGGCATAGCTTCCTTTTATCGTGTTTTATTTCTCTCTATATTGTTGTAAATTTTTCTTTTCTTTTTTCTTGTTTGGTTGATGTTTGCAGTCTACAATATATTGTTGTTGCATTTTTTTTGGATTTTTGCTTTTGATACTTATGACAGTCTCCAACCTTTTGTGGTGAAGTTATTAATCATAGCTCATATGATGTTTGCACTTGCAAGCCACTTATGGAAAACAAGATTGGAAGCGTTGGTGGTAATTTTCTTCCGGTTAAATAATTGAGAGAGAGAAGAGAGGGTATGTGGATCAGATCTTTGAAAGCAATGGTTGCATCACCGTTATGGTCCATAGATTAGTTTTTAACTAGACCACAATTTAATTGTCAAAAAAGGTAAATTCACAAAGACTATGGGAGCCCAATGTTTTTTGAAGTGAAAAAGTCTTATGGCGCTTAAGCGCAAGGCACAATAAAGCGCAATAGTTTTCAAGGGCTCAAGTGCAAAACCCAAAACAGAAAACGTAGTCTTTTTTTCGAGGCATTTTGCATTTAGGTTTAGTAAATTCCATTTTTTAGTTATTATTGCTGGGAAAATCTCAATTATTTTTATTTCTAAAAATAATAAAAAAGCCCCAAGGCATGGCTTTGAGCCTTGGGGCTTCACAAACGATGCATGAGGCGTGCTTTATTTTGTGAGCCTAAAGGCGAGGCACCCGACTGATGGAAACTAGAAACTATAGAGAAATTTTACTTTTATTGATATTAGATTCAATAATGAATCTGTAGTACAAACACTAATTTGTAAACAAATGAAAACTCAAACCCTCCTCTGTTATCCTCTCTCTCAAGGAAGAACAGAAAACTTTTCTTCAAAAAACTCTAACTAACTCTCCCGCCCAATCCTTATCCTTTATTTATACTAACCTAACTCACACGCGTCACTCTACACACGTGCCATTATTCTTCTTCCCTTTCCTACTATATTGATATAGTACCGGGGGTCTATCATTACTCTCCCTCTCCAATTTCACCTTGTCCTCAAGGTGAAAATCTGGAAATCGTTGTTGCAAATCTTCATGTAATTCCCATGTTGCTTCATGTCTTGGCAGACCCTTCCAACTCACTAACACATCCCAACTTCCCGCCTTATTTTTCGAGTATCCGTACACTTCTTCTGGCACTGCTCTCCATTCATAATTCTCTGATAAGTATGGGATATCATCACGATTCTCCTCATGTGTTCCAAACACTTTCTTCAGCTGAGACACATGAAAAACTGGGTGAATGACTGCTTGCTCAGGTAACTCCAGTTTATATGCTACTGGACCAACTCTTTCAATCATTTTATATGGTCCGAAATATTTAGCAGAAAGCTTCTCATTCCTCTTCCTTCTCAACGATACCTGTCGGTAAGGCCTTATTTTTAATAAGACTAAATCCCCTACTTGAAATTGCACATCCCTCCTCTTCTAATCTGCATATTTTTTCATCTTATCCTGAGCCACTTGCAAGTGTTCCTTCAAGGCTCCCAAAGCTACATCTCTCTCTTTCAATTGCTCATCCAATTTTGAATTGGATGTATCTCTATCTCCATAGTATATCAAAGGAGGAGCTAATCTACCATATACTGCCTGAAATGGTGTGATACCTAACGAACGTTGATATGTGGTATTATACCAATACTCAGCCCACGGTATCCATTTCACCCACTCCCTTGGTTTTTCTCCACAAAAACATCGTAAATAAATCTCCACTCCTCGATTCACTACTTCTGTTTGTCCATCTGTTTGAGGATGGTATGCCGTGCTGTGATTTAGTCTTGAGCCAGCGAGTCTGAACAACTCCCTCCAGTATGAGCTCAGAAATACGTTATCTCTATCTGACACTATGGACTTTGGAAAACCATGTAGTCTCACCACTTCTTTAACAAACAATTCAGCTACAGACTTCGCATTATATGGATGTTTCAATGGTAAGAAGTGACCATATTTACTGAAACGGTCTACCACTACCAGAATAACCTCGAATCCATTTGCTTTTGGTAATCCTTCCACAAAATCCATGGAAATATCTTCCCACACTCTATTAGGGACTTCCAAGGGTGTTAACAACCCTGCTGGAGATAATGCCAATGTTTTATTTCTTTGACAAATCATGCATTCTTCACAATATTTCTTAACATCTTGTTTCATTTTTTCCCAGTATAACTCTCCAGTCAACCTCTTATACGTTCTTAGAAAACATGAATGTCCTCCAAAAACCGAATCATGAAATGTATGTAAGATCTTAGGAATCAGTTTGGAAGATTTGGTAATTACCATTCGATTCTTATACATCAACATCCCTTGCTTCATAGAGTATTACTGGACTGCTCCTCACCTTTTTCTTCCAGTTCTTCTCGGATCTTCAAAAGTTTCTCATCTTGATTAACCTCTTCTTTAATTACTGCCACTCAATTATGTTTGGAGCTGTTAGTTGATTCAAATGGACAGTAGGTGGTACTCTAGATAACGCATCAGCAGCCTTATTTTCTAACCCTGGCTTATATATTACTTCAAATGAATATCCCAATAACTTAGATATCCACTTTTGGTACTGGGGTTGAATCACCCGTTGTTCCAACAAGAATTTTAGTGACCGTTGATTAGTTTTCACCTTGAATCTCTTCCCCAATAGGTAGGGACGCCACCTCTGTACTGCCATTACTACAGCCATCAGTTCCCTTTCATAAACCGGTTTAACTCTATCCCTAACTGCTAGAGTATGACTATAAAAAGCAATAGGTCTTTGGTTTTGTATTAACACAGCACCTAAACCGAATCCAGAAGCATCCGTTTCAATTTCAAAGGGAATGCTGAAATCTGGCATTGCTAATACCGGCAGTGTCATCATGGTTCTTTGTAACTTGACAAAAGCTTCCTGAGCCTCTTTAGTCCATCTAAAACCCCCTTTCTTCAGTAATTGAGTCAGAGGTGCTGCAATCGTCCCATAATGTTTAACAAACTTGCGATAATATCCAGTTAAGCCCAAGAATCCTTGGACTTCTCTCACATTAGCTGGAATAGGCCATTCTTTGATGGCTCTAATTTTCTCTGGATCCACCTCTACTTCTCCTCCAGATATGATATGCCCCAGATATTCTACCCTTACTTTAGCAAAGCTGCACTTTTTTTTGTTCACATACAATTCATTCTTTCGCAGTATTTCTAACACTGCTTTGATGTGATCCAAATGAGCCTTCAAATCTTTACTATAAATCAATATATCGTCAAAAAATACCAACACGAACTTCCAGAGGAACGGCTTGAATACAACATTCATTAGTGATTGAAAAGTTGATGGTGCATTTGTTAGTCCAAATGGCATCACCATGAACTCATAGTGACCTTCATGAGTCCTGAATTCGGTTTTCTCAATGTCATCTGCACTCATTCTAATCTGGTGATATCCTGCCTTCAAATCCAATTTAGTGAATATCTCAGCTCCATTTAATTCATCAAATAACTCCTCGATTACTGGTATTGGAAATTTATCAGGCACAGTCACATTGTTCAATACTCTGTAATCTACACAAAACCTCCAACTACCATCTTTTTTTCTTACCAGTAATACAGGACTCGAGTAAGGGCTCGTGCTTGGTCTTATTATCCCTGACGTTAGCATTTCTTCAACTAACTTCTCCATCTCGTTTTTTTGTTGGTAAGCATATCGATACGGCCGCACATTAATTGGATTCACACCCTCTTTCAAATGGATGTGATGCTCTATTACCCGCCGAGGAGGTAAAGTTTCTGGCCACTCAAAAACATCTTCAAATTTCTTCAGTACAACAGTTACCAACTCTTCTTCAGTTAATACTTCCTCAATTGAATCTTCCTCATCAATTAATTCACATCTTTCCAAGGCTCTGTATTCAACTAAATAGCGTTGATCTTCTTCTCCCCACGTTTTGACTAAATTTTTCAGGCTAACTCTAGCCTTAGTCAGACTAGGGTCTCCTCGTATTATAATCTTCTTTCCTTGATACATAAAGGATAATATCAAGTTCTTCCAATCTACCTCCGTTATCCCCAAGGAATAAAGCCACTACATACCCAAAATGGCATCTACTCCTCCTAACTCCAAGGGTAAGAATTCATCAATTACTTTCCAATCTCCTAACATCAGTTCCACAGCTCCACATATGCCTTTTCCTTTTACAGCAGTACCGGAACCCAAAATTACCCCATAATTTGAGGTCTCTTTTGTTTCCAGTTGTAATTCCTTCACAAGTTTTTCAGAAACAAAGTTGTGTGTTGCTCCACAATCAATTAACACCACAACATCTCTTCCTTGTAACCTTCCCTTCACCTTCATCGTCCCTGGACTGGATAGTCCAACCACAGAGTTGATAGATAATTCTACTATTGCTTGGTTTTCTTCCCTGATTTCAATAGTATTCAACTCCTTCAATATCTCCTCTCCTTCCTCAATAATTTCGTACTCTTCATTATCCCCTTTTACTAGCAACATTCGTAATTCTCTCAACTCCTTAGCTTTGCATTTATGGTCATGAGAGTATTTCTCATTACACCGAAAACACAATCCTTTCTCCTTTCGAGCTTGGAATTCCGCATCAGATAACCGCTTTGATGGTCCCTCCTTTGGAACTTCCTCCTTTGTTGTTCCACGTAAAGTAATGGTTCTCATTGGCCAATTCGTTCCTCCCTTATTTTCTCCAGCATTCGCATTCGTATTAGCCTTGGTATTATTTTGTGGATTAAATATCTTCTCTGTTTTCAATCTTTTGCGCCATCTTCATCATGTGGGCTAATCCTTTTGGTTCGCAGAAATCCATCTCTGCTTGGATCCATGGTTTTAATCCCGACACAAAAGTTTCTTCTACTACTTTTTCGGGTAAATCTGTTAAGGGTGCTACCCACTTATCGAATAAATTTCGATATTCATCCACAGTTGTTGTTTGTTGGATCCGCAAAAATCGCCCGTACAAAGATCCCTCCCTCGATGAACGGAATCTCACTAACAACCTTTCCTTCATATTCGCCCAATCAATAAACTTCTCCCGTTTCTCTTGGGAACGATACCAATTCAACGCTGGTCCTTCGAAACTTATAGTAGAGACGGTCATCTTCTCGGATTCAGTAAGTTTATGGATGAGAAAATACCTCTCAGCGCGGAATAACCACGAATCGGGATCATCTCCGTTGAATATAGGCATCTCCACCTTCTTGAATTTGTTTCGATCGTTGTTCCCTTCATCATTCGATTTCTTCTCTTCGTTTTTTGTTTCGTTTTCTCGCTCCGAAGATCCCTCGCTTTCTTCATTCATCTTCGTCGGAAAAGTCCGCATAGATAATTTGGTTATCCTTTCGTTCATCGTTGATCTCTCCTGTGCGGATGATTCCATGATTCTCAGCATTACTTGATTTTGTCTCTCCAAGTTCTTCGAGATTTCGATCAACGTTTTCTCAATCGCTGGCAATTTCCCGATCTCCTTCTTAATGCCATGGATCTCCTGATCTATCGTTTCGATCTTTTCTTCAAATCTCGTCTGCACCATCTTTCTTCTTGCCCAAAATCACAGGCTCTGATACCAATTTGATGGAAACCAGAAACTATAGAGAAATTTTACTTTTATTGATATTAGATTCAATAATAAATCTGTAGTACAAACACTAATTTGTAAACAAGTGAAAACTCAAACCCTCCTCTGTTATCCTCTCTCTCAAGGAAGAACAGAAAACTTTTCTTCAAAAAACTCTAACTAACTCTCCCGCCCAATCCTTATCCTTTATTTATACTAACCTAACTCACATGCGTCACTCTACACACGTGCCATTACTCTTCTTCCCTTTCCTACTATATTGATATAGTACCGGGGGTCTATCACCGACCTGCAGATGCATGCCGAGGAGGGCTTTTAAAACAGTGTGGGAGTCTGATTTTTGATAAAATTTGTGAATGAGCTGGAGGATGATTATAATGAAGCAGTTGCTACTCAATTTTTTGTGAAATTTGGACATTCTCGAATTTTTATATTCATTTTTTTTATGGAGGCATGGGGATTATTGTAGATATTTGCAACATCTGTTCAATTTACGAAAATGTGGCATCAATTTGTCTTGTGCCTTATATATGGTTCACAATCATTTGACTTGTTGTAGAATACTGGAAACTGGTTTCTTTATGTTCTTGATTTCTACAATGGATTATTTTTACTTGGTCTTGACAAGGTGCTAGCATGGGGATTCCGTTGTCTTAGTTTTCCCCCTCTCATCTGTGCAGGATTATAGAGCCCCTTGCATCTAGGTGTGCAAAGTTTAGGTTTAAGCCACTTTCTGAAGAGGTTATGAGTAAGCGTATATTGCACATCGGCAATGAAGAAGGTCTTAGTCTAGACGGAGAGGTTAGCTCTTTGTTGCCAAGTGTTAGAAATTATGGTTTGAAAAAAGCTATTTGGCATGGCTAATATTATGTAAACTTATAATCTGTGTAGGCTCTTTCAACCTTAAGTTCAATCTCTCAAGGTGACCTACGTCGAGCTATCACATATTTACAGGTATGATTCAAATGCAACACTGCTGTTCTCCATTATGTTAAAGATGTTTAGATTAGGAATCTGTTAGGATCCCACCTAACAAGGATTACCTCAAGAAGAAAAGATGAGCTCAAGAACAATTAAAAAACATCCAAATATGAAATATATATTAGAAGATCATAAAAACAAGTAGCAAGAAACCCTAGTCTTTTGAGAGGGCTAGACTCTCCCAAGGTTCCCTTACAAGGAAATCTTTCTTCAAAATTCTTCACACCTCTCCCCAACTCCTCTCCCACTATTTATAACAAAAAGACCTAACCAACTTACCATCTATTTACCAATATGACCTTACTAACAACCATTTTCATTTTCTCCTAATAATCCACTATTTTTCTATCTAGGGTCCTTACATTACTCCGCCCTTCGAAGACACCTTGTCCTTAAGGTGTGCTTACAAAATATGAACTTTGAACTCTCTACCATACCCCTGCCTTCTCGGAAGAAATTATATTAAGCTTCACCTTGAAATTCCATTGGGTTGTAATAATTACACTTGCATCCAACCCTTTAGACAGCCCCAGACTCCAAGAACTTCCTCAATCTTCATTCTTCTCACACGGAATGTGACCCTATTTTAATTTAAACCCTATTTTAATTTAAACCCTATTTTTACAGCTGCTAATGACCCATCAGGTGAGAGAAACGTTGGAAAAGGCCCCTTATTTACTTCCTTGAGTATTAATGAGCCTCCAACCTCTTTATTTAAGTCCTCGGCCAATCCATTTCTGCAGCCAACTCCTGAACTGCCCAATGCCACAATAACTCCCTCCTCATTCTCTCCTGGCCCCCCTCGGTTTTCAAAAAACAGAAATATGAAGAGTCAGGAAAAGAAAATATCTCTTCTGCCTCTATTAATTCGACCTTTTTTGCCAACTCTTGTCAAATTCCCATTTATCCCTCCAACAAAATTAATGATTCCGTTGGAGCTGCCTTTTCTTCCACCACAGAAGGATCTCCAAATAATTTTTGTTCAAGCAAAGGAAAGAAGAGTAAAATTTCCTCAAAAGTACCGTTGAAACAATTTATTAGAAAGCACACTTCATTTGATAATGCTTGGACAGCTTTACTAAAGTCTGAAGCTATTGCAGCATGTTCCTTCAAGATCTGGAAAAAGATTTGAAAAAGAATCTGCCTAGTAAGACCTCCTTATCAGAAGAAAATCCAGATTTATTGAAAATATGTACCTTCAAAATACAATCAGCTTCAGATAATATCAAGTCTGTCTCTCCCCGCCCCGCTTCTGACCATTTTAATTACTCAAGCTTCACTGATCCTAACACCAAAGTCACTTTAGTACGAGGAACTCCATGCCATTCAGTTGAGTCAGTGCAGAAGCTATAAAATACTGAAATTATCTCTCCTTATAGTGTCAGCAGTGAAGACTCTCCGGGTTTAACTCACATTCAAGATGATAATGCAAATGTTGAAATTGAAGCAGTGGATCTAATTTCCCTTTTTGAAGTGGAAGGTGGTGTTTTTAGTAATTTCCCTTGCTCTTCCCCAATCAAATAAGTGGAAATTCCAAAGGAATTGTTGCCAATTATTAAAAACTGTGATGTGATGCTGGTTTAAGTCAGTATAGTGTATATGCTCAAAATTTTCACCCATGAAGATCATTTCCTGGAACACAAGAGACCTAAAAGATCCAAATAAACGTTCCGCTCTTAAGAAGTTTATAAAAAATCATCACCCGGACATGGTGCTAATCCAAGAATCAAAAATGGAAATTCTGGAAGTAAATTTCATTAAAACAATTTGGAGTTCTATGGATATAGGATGGGAATCAGTGGAATCTTATGGCACTTCCGGAGGCATTCTTACTCTATGGGATAAAAGTAAAATCACAGTGGTGGAAACCATAAGAGGACGTTATTCCCTCTCAATAAAATGTGTAACTTTGTGCAAGTGTTGTTGGGTTACCAATGTTTATGGTCCATGTGGTTACGGAGAGAGGAAACTTGTTTGGCCAGAATTATTAACAATTACAGAATGTGCAGAAGAGGCTTGGTGTTCGGGAGGAGATTTTAATATCACTAGATGGGTTTATGAGAGGTTTCCAGTTGGCAGAAGCACAAGAGGGATGAGACAGTTTAATGCCTTTATAGATTCTGCCAATCTAATGGAAATTCCCCTTCAAAATGGCAAATTTACTTGGTCAAGATAGGGTCGCACTGCTGCAAGATCTTTGTTGGACAGATTTTTTATTAACAGCAAATGGGATGATGAATTTGAAAACTCAAGAGTGACCCGTAAAGCAAGAACCTTCTCCGATCACTTTCCTTTATTATTAGAGGCAGGTGCAATACTATGGGGGCCATCCCCATTCAGATTTTGCAATAGTTGGTTGTTGATAAAAGAGTGCAACAAGGTTATTGAGGAAGTCTTGAAAATCGCCCCCCAGGCATTGGGTGGGATGGTTTCATTCTTCATGAGCAACTTCGTAAAGTGAAATTTGCTGTTAAAAATTGGCATGCTACTCATTTGATTGATTTAAAGCAGAAAGAGGAAAGGCTTTTGAGAGAGTTAGAAATCATTGATGAATTTGCAGAAAGTGTTGGTCTGAATGAAGTGGAATTGGCTCACAAGTCAGCTATACAAACAGAGTTGCTTTGTATTTACAGAACTGAAGAAAGAAATTTTATACAGAAAAGTAAACTAAATTGGCTTACTGTAGGAGATGAAAATAGGGCTTTTTTCACAGATTCCTTAATGCAAAAAAAAAGGAAAAACCTAATCACAGAATTGGTGGATGAGCAAGGGGTGATAACGAAGTCTTTTCGTGACATTGAAAGGGTGATATTGGGGTTCTATGAAGACCTGTAAAAAAAAATTCCAGGAGTCAGATATCTTCCTTTTATGGCAGATTGGCCTTGTGTCTCTGTTTCTCAAAATTTTTCACTAGTCAACAGTTTCTCTGAGGTGGAGATTTTCAAGGCAATAAAGCACCCGGACCGGATGGTTTTACTACAGAATTTTTAGTGAAACACTGGCCAGTTCTAAAAGAAGGTTTGATGAGACTGTTTGAAGAATTCCACAGAAATGGTAAGCTCAATGCATTCAAGAAAACTTCATTTGCTTAATTCAGAAGAAAGAAGATGCAATTCATGTTAGAGACTTCAGACCCATTAGTCTCACAACCATCACTTACAAGGTGGTTGCCAAGGTGCTAGCAGATAGGCTTAAAGGGGTAATAGATTCAATAATCAGCCCTTTTCAAAGCGCGTTCATTGAAGGTAGACAGATTTTAGACCCCATTCTTATAGCTAACGAAGTTGTAGAAGATTATCGAGCCAAAAAGAAAAAAGGGTGGATTTTGAAACTAGACCTTGAAAAGGCCTTTGATAGGGTGGATTGGGGCTTCCTCGAAAAGGTTTTGCATTGCAAGAAGTTTAGCCCAAAATGGATTTCTTGGATTATGGGCTGTATAAAAAATACCAAGTTCTCCATTTTCATCAATGGTAAACTGAGAGGAAGGATGGTGGCTTCAAGGGGAATTCGTCAAGGTGACTCTCTTTCCCCTTTCCTCTTTCTGCTAGTAAGTGAAGTGCTAGTAGGTTTAATAAATAAGCTGCATTTGAACGGTCACTTTGAAGGTTTTTTGGTGGGAAATGACAGAATTCATATCCCCTTACTTCAGTATGCCGATGATACCATTTTGTTCTGCAAATATGATGAAAACATGCTAATTAAGCTCAACGAGACCATTAATCTGTTTGAATGGTGTTCTGGCCAGAAAGTGAATTGGGAAAAATCAGCATTAAGTGGAATCAATTTGGGGGATGATGACCTTTCTCGCATGGCTGGAAAATTGGGCTGTAAAATGGAAAAACTTCCATTTTTGTACCTAGGTCTTCCTTTGGGAGGATATCCTAGGCAGAAATTGTTTTGGCGGCCAGTTATAGACAGAATTTACAAAAAACTGGATAGATGGAAAAGATTCAATACTTCAAGAGGTGGAAGACAAATTCTTTGCAGCTCAGTTTTGGCCAGCCTCCCTACTTACTATCTCTCCATCTTTGCCATTCCGGAAAAGGTAATTTCTGATTTCGAAAAGTTAATTTGAAATTTTTTTGGGAGGGGAATTCTGGCAGCAAGATTAATCATTTGGCTTCATGGAAAAAGGTCAAGCCTTCTCAATTAGATGGGGGGCTAGGTTTGGGCGGTTTAAAAAATTAAAACAAGGCCCTCCTTGCTAAATGTGGTTGGAGGTTTTTGAAAGAAGACTCCGCGTTGTAGCGTCAAGTAATTAAAAGGATACATGGCTGCAAAAAATTTGATTGGCAAGACTCTAAACAAATCAGGAAACAGTCTTAGAAGCCCATGGATCAGTATCTCTAGAGAATGGGAAAAGGTGGTTGAGTTGGCAACATTCAAAACAGGGAACGGAAGGAGAGTAGCTTTCTGGACAGATTCGTGGATAGGTGATCTACCTTTTAAATCTCAGTTTCCACATCTTTTCAGATTAGCTCAGCAGCCAAATGATTCAGTTGCTGCCCACTGAGATTTTGTCACTAAAGCTTGGTCATTAGTATTTCGAAGATTGCTTAAAGATGAAGAAATTCAAGATTTCCAATGTCTTTTAACACTCATATCTCATAAAGGTCTAACGGACTTTGATGACAGGAGAGTTTGGTCATTAGAATCCACATGCCATTTTTCAGTTAAGTCCCTTTCAAAGCACCTTTCTCCCTCTTCACCTTTGGAAAAAGTTTACTTTAAAGCACTTTGGAAAACCAGCAGTCCAAGGAGAATAAATGTCCTGGTTTGGATTATGGCAGTGGGTTCTTTAAACTGTTCCGTGACTATGCAAAGGAAGCTTCCCAATACGTGTTTGCTGCCTTCAGTGTGCCCCCTTTGCTTGGAAAACAGTGAGCTATTAATTCACCTATTCATTTTCTGTCCCTTCTCATCAAATTGTTGGTTTAGCATATTTTCTATGCTCAAATCAGTTTGGGTCTTTGATGGTTCGCTTAGCGCCAATGTGCGCCAATTACTGAGGGGGCCTTATTTATAAAAAAAACACCTTTTCTAATTTGGGTTAATTTGATAAAAGCGATTCTAGCTAAGATTTGGTTTGAACGTAACCAACGCATCTTCCATGATAAAAAAAGGAATTGGGCTGACATCGTAGAGATTTCTAAAAGAAATGCAGCAGCTTGGTGTTCTTCAAATGCAGAATTTAAAGATTACTCCATTCAAGACATCTGCCTCAATTGGACCGCCTTCATTTGATGAGATTCAATGTAGTTTCCCCCGATTGCCAGTTCAGAATTAGTGCTTTTGTAGTTTGGATGGATTTTATATGTATTTCTGCCGTTTTGTTTTTCCTTTCAGCCTTTCTTTAGTCTTCCATAGGTAGTTTTTGTAGTTTGTTTTGATGGTTACTTTGGTCTTTTCTTTGTATTTTGGATACGATGAGGGTGCTATGGGGGTGTCAACCTAGTTGAGATGTCCGGGTGCACCTACTTATTCTTTCTCTCTTTCTCTCCCTCAATTCTTGGCTTCCCTATTATTCTCATTGTATAGCTCTCTTGTACATTGAGTTTATTAATAATAAAGAAGCTTGTCTCCTTTTAAAAAAAAACAAGTAACAAGTAACCCTAGCCTTTTGAGAAGGCTAGACTCTCCCAAGGTGCCCTTACCGGGAAATCTTTCTTAAAAATTCTTCACACCTCTCCCCAACCTCTCTCCCACTATTTATAACAAAAAGACCTAAACAACTTACCATCTATTTACTAATATGACCTTACTAACAACCATTTTCATTCTCTACTAATAATCCACTATTTTTGTATCTAGGGTCCTTACAGAATCATCACATTATTATTATTATTATTATTATTATTATTATTTTCGGTTGACAATGTTTCTTTTGTTATTCCACATTATGTTAAACATGATTAGGAGCTTGGATTATTAACGGGTAAACATTTTCTACTATAATTAGTCAAAGTTAAATTTTGTTGGGGCGACATGATATTAGCCTTTAGGTTATCAGTTATTCTGATTTATCATTTCATGTCCTGCATAATTGACCTTTCTGTTGGGAATTGTTGACCATCCTTTGCTTTTCAATACTTGGCTTTCAATGCGAATGCATGTGATGTAGAAAGAGTACACATGATTGTAGCAACTATTGATATATCCTTGCAGTTCCTTTGCCAATGTCTGTTTGCTGAAAAAATGTACTTTAGAGTTTAGGGTTATGGCCTCCATAGTCGTTGCAATTAGGTAAGGAGTTTAGGACTAGAAAAGAAAAAACCTTAGTTCTTACACTGTTTGGAACTGCAAACAATTTTCAGTTTTAAATTTTATAACCAACAATGAAATCGTACGTGAGTCTAACTTCGAGATCTTTCTTAATGTAAATGAATGATGCCCTTAAGTGCTTCTGTTATGATAATACAAAATATCAGATTATTGTAGAATGGGATTGGCAATTAATCCAATTGCTCATTTCTTATTTTCAAACTTTTATTTTTTTTCCCTCCAGTCAGCTGCACGCTTATTTGGATCATCAATCTCTTCAAAGGATTTGGTTAACGTGTCTGGGGTGAGTAATGTGAATTTTCATGAGTCATTGTCATTTCTAGGATTCTAAGTACGAATATTTAGAAATGGTTATGCTTACTAATGGTTCACTTTGGTCCCACTCTCGCCTCAGCAACACTGACCTTCCCTTGAATCCATGTTCCAAAACAGAACTATTTGGAGAGTGGTATAACTGCACAAAATGCTATCTGTTGTTTTTTTTTTCTTTTCAGATGGTTAGATGATGTTTTATATTTTTTGTGTTGTAAGAGTTTCAAGTGTCCTATTTTCTGCCATTAATTGTCACAATGATAGATTATAAGGGGTTTTGGTAATTTAATAGGGGATGGTTTCCATTTTTTTTCTTCAATATTATCAATAAACTGCTCGAGAGATGCACAGAATTTTCTTGTGTTATTATATTAATGCATGATGTACTATCTAATTTTTTTTCATTTGTAGATTATCCCTCGGGAGGTTGTTGATACACTTTTTATTGCTTGTAAAAGTGGTAACTTCGATACTGCAAACAAAGAAGTCAACAATGTACTTGCAGAAGGATATCCAGTGGCTCAAATGCTTTCACAGGTTTTGTTATTTCTCAATCTATATAATGTCGTATTTTTAATGGATAAATGGAAATATGTAAAACTTCGATGTTTCCTACAGATATTTGAAGTGGTGATTGAAGACAATGATTTGCAAGATGAACAGAAGGCCAGGATATGCAAGAAGTTGGCCGAAGCTGACAAGGTTTGTTGTATCTATTTCCATGTTCAATTGTTCCAATATGCATCTATATATAGATAGATATACACACATATATAGATATATATATTTCCATGTTCATTTACGTTTTTGCTCTCTAAAGTTCATGTGAATCATGCATCAGTTTGGACATATATTATTAGTTTTAGTCAGTAATTTGGACTGTACAACATTGAATTAATAGATTCTCTCAATCTATTATGTATTTAGAACACAACATACTTACTTTCTTGCAAATATTGGTCATTCTATAAGGAATGCTTTTCAATGTCAACTAATCGACACAAATTTGACAACAGACATTACCATTTTATTTATTTCTTTTTTCATGAAATATATATATGGGATTTGTTGACATGTTTCCCATTTTATGTTCATGTCTTGTATTAGGCAACCTCTTTGTAGTGCATTGAAGATTTAATGTTAAATTGCATATTAGACTTGAATTGGTTATACTCTTACCTAATCCAAACCAACATTGTTGGTATATCAATTTGCAGCGTCTCATTGATGGTGCGGATGAATATTTGCAACTGCTCGATGTGGTAAGTCAAACAATGCAAGCTTTAAGAAGTATGCAACTGTAGATCTTTGATTAAACTCGGGCGGTTTTGGTATCGGATATATCTAACGTATGCCATTTAGTATATAGATAAAATGTAGCTTTTGACTTGTAGAAATTGTTTTAGAATTGTATTGTAGCTGCTGAATTGATATGGTCAATCTTGTTTATTTAATCTCTCTTATTTTCTTATGGTTTCTTCAACATTTCCATATTATTTCATCCAATTTTTGAGAAAGAACTATGGATATGATTTCTGAATTACAAATTCTCAAAATAGGTCATTCAGTAAGGGTAAGCTTTGATCAGCTAGAGAAAAAAATGTCTTTTTTCTATAAAAAAAATTCATTTTTATTGAACTTTTGATAAAAACTATTTAAAACGCACTTTAAGATTATTTTAAAAACTATTATGATATTTTGTAAGGTCATACAAAAAGAAAAAAAATCAAGTTGTATGTTTCACAGCCATTAAACATAGAGGCATTCTTTATTTATTTAATGTTTAGAAATGACCAATTAATAAATATTTTTGTGTCGATAGAAAGTGAATTTTCGATTTTATGTAAAATAAATTTGTGAATTTTTAGAATGGTTAAATATATAAAAGGGATGAAATTGATAAAGAATTTAAAGTTCAAATATTTATTAGATAAAATGATATAAGTAATGAAATTAGAGATAGGTAGCCATCAACTTTTATAACAACATTTGAAGATTGCGTTAATTTTTCCATCACTTGAATTCTCGATTTTGAATGCCTTCTTCCATCATGAAGTGAAATTCTTCCTCCAGGTTTCACTTGAATCCTGGATTTTGAATGCAAACAATCAACATACGTAATAATCATCTGTAGAAACCTGGAGGAAGAATATTCCATCATCCATCTTTGAAGAGGGGTGGTTGGTGCATTACATATATAGGTCGAACAACATGCGTCTACCAGCAAAAGTGAAGGCTGTTCCTCTTTGCTCTTGCCCAATTTCCATTCGATTGAATGTGGAATAATCATCTAAAAGAACAGTAGAACTCTTTCCCAACCAATCATACCTTCTTTCTTTAGCACACGTTACACTGGGCTTACTTAATTACTATTAGCAATGGGAAAAACCTTATTCCTATATCAAGTCATTTGATAATTTTTTTCACCATTTTCATCGACGGATTTAACTTTTGTTGACGTAAGCTTTACTGACCATTCTCTTCTCTCCCTTCTAATACCAATATGATCTTGCACATGCAATATGATGGACTAGTCTCTAAGGACCATTCTATAGCACGTTTATGTTTTGCAGCAGCAATTCAACATTCAATACAACCATTCCATTTTAAGGCTGCTGAAATTTGAGTAAAAGTTGATTTGTTTATGTGTTTGTCCAAAATCAAAGACGTGATGTTACTGTATTATCCAAGTATAGTAAAATTTGGAGTTTATTTATACGTATTCCTTCAAAATATATATTTTGATAATGCTTCTTGGATGATTAAAAGCTATCTTATTTAATATCTATAGTGTTAAAAGAATATAGAGATTTTTTTTTCTGAAGTTAAGGGAATTAGTAGCGAACCAACATAATTTGTTTATGAATGTTTACAAGTATTCATAAAATGCTAACAAAGTTTTTCAATTCTAATAATGGAATCGAATCTACTAATTAGCTCCCTTCGATAACATTTTCGTTTTATTCTTTATTTTGTTATTGCATTTCATGATAATTTCATTTTGCATTTGGAATAAATGAGAGGTTTCATCATTTAGAACTTCCAAATGGAACAAATTCCCACTTGGCAGGGCGTAGCGACAATAAGAAAGGAAGACAAGACATAAGAATGGAGGTGGCAACTAGGTGATAACGAAAATGATCAGAGGAAGTTGAAAGTGAGGATGGAGAAGACAGAAGGAAAGATTGAGGCAACGTCATAAAGAAATAAATAATAGCAAAATTGTTCAATAATATTTTTGTTTGGTTTACACCATTTGAAAATAGCATGCTTTCTGAAAAGTCGTGGATGTGCTTCTTCTCAGTCCTTCTCAAAGATCGAATCTCATTCAAACCCACATTGTATTCAGAAATAAAATGAAGAGCTTGGTGTGAAAGAAGAATAGTTCTTGGGCCATTTGAATAGGAAATTATGACGGTAAAGAACTCCTAGATTGATGTGCTACTATTGGTACCTTCAAAATCAAAATTGCAACTTGCGACACATTATCCCCAATTAGTTAAAACTGAAGATCTTCTTGATTGCTAATAACAAAGACAGATATAAGGAGCTTCACACTATGCAGGGATCTTAGAACCAATCGAACTTAGCTGATTTTATCCCACTAATTCTATAAATTTTCCTAAAAAAGCCCTCAAACTTTATACCAACATCCACGATCAACCCTTTCATTTGACCACCAACGTACTCTTTCTCATTCTTCTTCCATACACCCCAAAACCAACAAATATATGAGGCATCCTACAAAAGAATACATACATGTGTAAATTCTTTTAAAAATCAATCAAAATCTTAGGGATTATATAAACTCTCGGTGCAAAATCATTTAAATCTCACCCAAGATTTCAATAAAACTCGGGACGAAGAATCTAAAGAAACTCGAACGAGAATTATTAACTTGGTACCAAGATTATGTACGTTAAAACGCAAACGTCAAATTATCAGTCTAACAAGAAAAACATATTTTCAAACTATGGAAAGTTGAGTGTTAGGGTTGAACCTCACTTAGGGAACTACATTTTTTGGAGTTGTTATGGAAACTTCTTTAACGAGCCAATGAGATTTTATCTTTTAATAAGAGAAAAGATATAAATATATAATATAGTATTTTCAAGACAGAGGGAACTTTCTTTAAAAAGTTTTTATTTCATAATTTCCTACACATGCATGTTGGAATTTACGTCCTAAAACTCGTAGTTTGTAATTTAAAATTGTATTCTATTCAATAAAGTGATTATTGAGGGCTTATTAGTGAAAATAGGAAACTGTAATTTTGAATCCAATAAACTAAGGTCCCAATGTTATCTAGTATAGGCTTGAACTTTATGTACAAATATAAACGTGGATCAAGTTTGAGTATATAGCCTAAATGGTCTACAGTATAAATGAATAAAGTTGGACGCCTGATTCTAAGGACATTATGGATACGCGACTCACTTTCTAGTTAGTACAAATGATATAATCCTATATCATTCATGTAGAGACATGGAAGTGAGGGCATCCTGTGTAAAGAGTTTACATAAGACTAAAACCATGAAATAGTCACTTTTATATCATAACATTATTGGCTATATAAAACTAACCCTTTCGATTATTAATGGCTTAGGTAACTTAATATTAATTATGACTTAATTATGAACTTTTGTTCAAACGGAATCATCCTTAAATCTGCATAGGTGAGGGCAGCTAAACAACGCTAGCCCAATAAGCCTCCTATTTCAGGGGCAAGATTGAGTGAATGGCTAGGGACATAGGGTGTAAGATGAAATTCACTTCCACTCACTTTAGAGTTAGTAGATAGCTTGTTCCCTTAAGGATTGGATCCAAGTCTTGGAAAAGGGGCCCCACACTCTCATTGGCTCACACTACAAGAAACAAGAGAATGACTGACGCACAAAAGCGTCGGCGAAGGATGTAAAAACTTCGACCAAACTATTACCCGACGCAATCTGAGACGTCGGCATCAACATCGGGACAAATGCGTCGGTGAAACCTTGGTCGACGTTGTATATTGGCCACATCGATAAATAGCTAAAGCCGACACATTAATTACTGACACGTTAAGGACGTCGATAAATAGCTAAAGTTGACGTGACTGTTGAACGTCGGAATAACTAATATCGATGTCGCATCCGAAAAAGTGTTTTCTCGACGCATGGCCACGACATCGGAGAAGGAGACATATACTAACGTCACCCATGCGTTGGCAAAAACATATTTTTTATTTTTTAAAATTATTTATTTTATTATTTTGTTGTTATTGTTGAATATTGTTCTTGGTTCCCCGTTTGGCAAGAAACATAATGTTATATTTAACTTAATATTTGAATCATATTCAAATATAAATATCTCTCATAACCACTAATTTTAATATGAATCCAATTCACATTAAATTAACATTTGAACTCATTCAAATATTTTATCTATCATAAACTAATTTTGAATCATATTCAAAATTAAATTTATATAATAAAGTTTGATTAAAATATAAATTTTATATTATAATGTATCACTATACATTATACCAATTCTCAAAGTAAATTTAAACATTTCAAATTACAACCAATATAAATAAATCTCATTACCCTTTACGAGCTAGGAAGGGGACCTAATGGACCTACATATCATAAGCTACAACGATATGAGATTAATTGGCTAAACTCATTAACCACATTAATCAATATTCGTTATATGTGTGTACACTCCACTAAAGACTCGCAGCTGGACTCTTCTCACTGTAGATATATTTATGTGTCCACGGATATAGACCAATAATAGTAAGTTAGTCTTTCACGAGTGTTCGTAACACCAACTGGGTCAAATTACCGTTTTACCCCTAGGTTACTTCTAGTCCTTAAATACCAATGCTTCTCTAATAAACAACCTGTTTATGGTTCAACCAATAAACAGAAACTCCTCTCGTGCCATAGAGAGGGTAGGACCCTTTGTTCAAGTCTAGAGGACACAATTTAAGGGTACCCTCATCTACTTATCCTAAAGTAGGGAAGGAGTGAATTCCATCTTGTGTAATTATGTTTTCAGCTCCTCACTCGATCTTGTTTCCAAAATGATAAACATGTTGAGTCGACGATCTAGCCACTCTCACCCATACAAAGAGAAGAATAATCCCTCACGAACAGGAGTTCATAATACACTCAAGATTAAGACTAAGTTACCTAGGTCATCCTAATGAAATAGAAACTCAACTAATTAACGAAGTTACATCTAATGGTTACTATTTCGTGGTCCGATCTTATGCAAACTCATTGCATTGAATACCCTCACTCACATGTCACCTACACAAACGCGTTGGATCATTACATTTGTATCAAATACAAAGTGAGTCGTATCCATAATGTTACCAGGATAAGGTACCCGACTTTATCCCTATACTATAGACTCTTTAAGTTGATCTCGGACATTGATCAATGTATATCTCTACATACTGTTCAAGATGCATCAAACAACTTAGGATGTTAGTTTATTGGATTTGAGTTCTTAAGACAAAACTAATAATATAATCAATAACATTTATTAAAATTATAATAATAACACTTCATTAATAACGGTCAATGATCAATTATATTTACAATCTACGAGTTTTAGGACATAAATTCCAACATTGAGAACCCTCTAGGACGGACTGGGACTGAAGTTCTAAAATTTGATTCTGCACAATAGTATAAGCTAGGATTAGGAGAGTTCTTCAAAATTTAAATAGAAAGTAATAAAAAGTTTTCGTGAACTTATATGTGCGCCCTCTACTGCCGGTGAAACGAACTAACCAGTACTAGTGGCGTGTGCCTCTCTAAACAACTCGACACAGTCCACTGGACGACTGTGTTCTACAGTAGCTCGAGTTGTGTTGCTGAAGGAACGAATTAGAACCGCTTCTGTGTTGTAAGGCTGCTTCGCTCTAGCAGTCTTACATGCACTTGATTGCTTCTACAATCAGACAAAGTGTAAAACATTATATCCAAACAAAAATTAAATGATTTTCTATTAATTGATTTTAAGGTAGACGATATAAATCATATGGAACCGTCGAGTCATGTAATGGTCACAAAGAAAGTGTCAATCTGACACCCGATTGACTAATCTGGGTAGTGGGTTTGCAAGTGCTTCTTTAGGGTCACTGTACTTCTTGAAGTATCGGTGGTTTTCTCTTCTGAATTCCTTCCACACGTTGAGCATTTGATGCTCAACAAACCGATTAAATGTTGGATCTTGGAAATCAATCAAGAAAAATTGCTACAAAAGAAATAGGTTTTAGATTAGTCTTCTACATACGTAGGTTCAACATATATATATGTTAGAAAAATTACAAACTTACCCCTAGGCCACCCTTGACGACCTCGATGCACTCTCGGGGTACATCCGCCCATTTTTTAGCGCCTAAATTGGAAATGTCTCTTGCGTCAAGACATCAATTGTGTCGCTGAAATGAGGGGGGTGTGCGGAGAGAGGTCCATCCCCTCATGGGGGGATTGAAATGGGAATCATTCCATTCTGCTAAATGTATCTCTCCAACTCAATGTTTTTGGAGTGTTGTCGCCTCCTCGAAATGAGAGTTTGCTCTACAAAAAAAAAAAAAAAAAAACACCCTATTAGATTGGACAGTAACCATGACTACAAGTATCTAAGTGTAACAAGACTAACATGAAGTGTCGCCCACTGAGGACAATCCTCTTGCGTTATCTAACGCCTCTAAATTAAGAAAAATGTCTACATAATGATTACCGATTGGAAAGCTAGACATAATTCTTGCATACATAAAAACCAACAAGCGTTAAACAAAATGTGAGTACCGCAAACTAAATGTGTAGAAAAATATATGACTAATGTGTATACGTTAAGAAGATATTTTTATTCATTTTCGCTTGCCCGCGCTGGTGTGATGATGATGATTGTTTATTATCGTCATCGTCTATGAAGTTGTCCGCTATAGGACACACATTTGGTCTTTCCACCACTGTCAAATCAACTTCAGTCCTGCATAGAGTTGCATCCTCAATTAGTGTTTCGTCCACATGATGTTCGACGACGATTTCTAATACATTAAGTTGGTCATTCTCAACATCTTCCACTTCTGGCACGTCCTATACACGTTTATTCTGTACCACTTGAATAATTTCCAATTCGTACCATTTTTAGGGTCCTCGATATAGAAAACTTGATGTGTCTAGGTTGCGTGAATCACTGGTTCCTCAGCGAACCAAAAAAAGGACGTGTTTATTGATTTGTAGCCTAGTTTCACGTGCAACTTATGGTTTTTTTATGTCTATGTCAAACCATCTACACTTAAATAGTCAAGCACGTCGTCCAAATGGATATTAAACGTGCAACACTTCATCCAAAACACCATAGAAATTGTTGTCGGCACTACCTCAACTACCTTCATCGATTACCATGACTCCACTGTTTTGTGTTGTGCGTCCTAAATCACCCTCTTACATGTGAAATCGTACGCCACCGACAATGCATCCATTGTAAGAGCAAACCTCAAGTGAAAGTCTTATTGTGAGTGAGAAGAAATCTTGAGACATGTTGGAACTCTCACGCCTTTCTGCTATATCCTGAAACGAGTGTGCACAAATAGATTATATATAGAATATAAAGTATGCATGTACCAATTCTCAAAATCATCTACTATATATACTTGAGCTTTGAACCATTCAGAAAACACTCGTTCATGTCTTTTAAAAGTTTTAGAAACGGTTTCACCCCGACAACGTATCAACAGTAGGTGTATCCTGAAGTGTAATTTTGAGTTTAGGTGGCGACAATAACAAAGACTTAAATTGATTAGCGTAGAGATTCATACTTGTTGTACCCTCTGGAATGCAATCGTCATTTCAATCATCTCTGGTGAATTGGGTCTTAATCCCACTTATATACCACAAACAAAAAGTACTTGATTCGTTCATAAGATAACTTTCTACAATAGACCCCTCAAGACGTGCTTTGTTACGAACATATTGTTATAGTGTGCATAGACTTTTTTCAATGAGATACATCCAACTGTAAGAAACCAGACCAGCAACCTTAGTCTCGTATGGTAGGTGAACTGCAAGTAGTACCATTACACTGAAAAAAGCCGGTAGAAATATTATTTCCAGTTTGTACAATATAATTATGATATCAGCCTGCAATCTATCCAAATCATTTACTCTTATCGTCCTAGCGCCTAAAATCACGAAAAAATAACACAGTTAAGTAATAGCGGTGCACATTTCTTGATAAGAATGGACAAACATCGATTGGTAGAAGTCGGTGTAGCAGAACATGACAGATGTGCGTTTTGAGACCTGATATTTTCCTCTCGTTTGCGAACACATCGTGAAATATTAGAAACGAATCCATTAAGAAACTTAATTGCTTTCAGGAACTTGCAAAACTCAACCCGCTTGTTGTTGGTCAACGTGTAGCTCGCATGTGGTTTCACCAATCGGTTACCAACTTCTATCAAATGTAAATCTTTTCATATTTTTAAATCTTGTAGATCCAACTAGGTATTCGTGGTATCCTTGGTTTTCCCTTCAATATTTAACAACGTACCAACCAAGTTGTCACAAGCATTCTTTTCAATATGCATTACATCAAGCTTGTGACAAATAAGTTGTCTTGACCAGTAAGAAAGATCAAAGAAAATACTTTTCTTTATTCAATTTAGAGCTATCTTTCTTTTTCTATCTTTCAACGTAGGATGCTTACTCATAACTGGAAACTCCAACGAATCTAGTTTCAAGATTTCTTGGCCATTCATTACCACTGAAGGTGCTTTACGCTCTACTTTTTCATTATGTAGTCTACTTCTACGCCAAATGTGGTTATCTGAAAGATAGAGTTGATGTTCCATGAAAGCTATTTTTTCTCTTATCCCGAACGACGATCTATCTCTCATGCAGATGGGACATGTCTGATACCCCTTCGTACTCCACCCAGATAGATCACTATATGCTAGAAAGTCGTTAATTGTCCACAATAAGACTGCATACAACTGAAAACATTGATCCGTAAGAAAGCCATACGTACGCACACCAAAAGTCCATAGATTTTTCAATTCCTCAATTAATGGTTGTAGATACACATCAATTTTTCTACTAGGAGATTTTGGATCGGGAATGAGCAAATACATGAAGAAGTTTGAATTTTTCATGCATTTCCATGGCGAAAAATTGTAAGAAATTAACACCACAAGCCACATACTGTACGAGGTACTCATATGACCGAACAAATTAAATCCATTTGAAGCTAATCCCAAACGAACATTACATTAAAAATCAGAAAATTCATAATCAAAGTGCTTCCATCCCTCTGTATCAGCTATATATCTCAGCACATCATCTGTTTCCACTAATTTATCCTTCTGTCATCTCATGTTCGCCGACCTTTCTTGCGATCCAAACAAGTGCTGCAATCTCGACACCAACGAAAAGTAGCGCAATACTTTATGTGAAATTTTTTCTCCTGATGATTTGTCGTTGGAACTAACCATGTACTGAGACTTACCACAAGTCAAACATTGTTGCAAATCTCTGAACTCCTTCCAGAACAATACACAATCATACTTACAGGTATGAATAGTCTCGTATCAAAGGCTCAACTCATGCAACTTACGTTTGGCTTCGTAGAATGAACCGGAGATCTTGGTACCACACATTGAAAATACACATTTTATTATCTGTAAAATCATGTAGATACACTTGTTGCTCATACTATTTAGAACCTTCGTAACCAAAAAGTTCAGGGATGAAAATTCTGAGCAGCCGGGGTATAGCTTACGACTTACTTGGTTTAATAACTCCTTAAATACCATGTTTGTTATATCTTCTTCTAAATCCACCCCACTGATAAACGACATTTCATTCTCCAAACCTTCACTCATCTCTTCTACGTGTTCAATACCAGCTTGTAAATCATGCAGCGTACCTAACATTTCATTTTCTTCAGAAAATTAGTTACTGCTAGTTCCTTCATCAAAAGGATTATTACTACTACTCGTTCTTTCATCAAGTCTTTGCAAACCACTGTACAAGTTTACGGGCTCTCCATGATACACCCAGTCTATGTATGAAGAGGCTATTCTAGTGGTTAATAGATGTCGCTCTACACCTTCTAATGTGTTCCAATTCTAATTCATACATCTCTTGCATGGACACCTTATTTGTCTATAATTATTTACGTGATATTTTGCAACCTCTAACAATTGGGAAACTCCTTTTCTGTATTCAATCGAAAACTTATCCCTAAGTTTCATCCAACTCTTGTCCATCTTGTTAAAAGCCCTAAAACATAAATATGTTTTATTAGTTTTATATCTCTCCTCTCAACTTACTCCAACTCACTCCAACTTACTCGAACATACTCCAACTTACTCCATGAATAAACTATATTGTCAAATCTCTAATCTTGCACTAAAATTAAATTCAAATTTAATCTTAAGTTTAAATCTAACTAACATTTTTAACATACCTAACAATTCATATATACTTAATTAAAAACTACTTAAAGAATTCCAAAGCTAGTAATTTACATATTAGAAACTAATTTTTGACATAAATAAATAGACTACCATAACTATAGGATAGCCATAATATTCAAATTCGTATTCAACTTTAAATTCAAATTTTTATTATAATTGATATTAAACAAAAATTCATATTTAAACTCAAATTTAAATTAACTATTTAATTCGTATTCAAATCTAAAAAACATACATTACACATACATTATATAATATCAACATACGATTTCAAATTTACACATACAATCTCAAACTTATATAAAAACTCATACATTTTCACATAAAAAACATACATAATATATTACACATACATACATCTCTTGCATGGATTACACATACAAAATTACATAATACATTACACATACATACAATGAATTTCAAACTACACATGATATCAATACACATACATTACGTATACATTTGTGTAATACATACATAAAACAATATATACATGCATTTTCATAGTTTCAAAAAAAAAAAAAAAGGACAAAATCTTATACCAAGCAAATCGACGACGAAGGACGAGGGAGGAGCATGGAGCGGTGGGTGACAACGGACGACGGATGGCGGACAAGGAGCGGGGAACAACTTCTTCTTCTTCCCTCTCTTTCTCTCTCTCTTTTTCTTTTCTCTTTCGCAAATGCTTCTGTGTTTTGTAATTACATAACAAATAGGGAGGGGAAAGGCCGACTCAGCTTGAAAACGTTGACCTTTCCACACCTTCCCCGACGTTTTACTAATGACGTCAAAGAAAATCCAACCGTAAAATTAAATGTTGGTCTTTCCCCAATGCTAATTTTCTCTCTCAACTCAAAAACCAAAGTTTCACCTTCAATTTCCATCTACCTCTCAACTTCCTTCACTTATCAAGACCCACAACCCGGTTCTAAGTTTGGAGAATAGTAGGGCAACACTAGTGGTGGTCCGAGTTAGCATATGTGAGGAGATTACGACGATCGAAAAGCTTCAAAGGTACGCATTCGATAAACTCTAATTTCACATACTTAGGTAGTTAATGCATGTTGATTTCTAAATAATTTAGATGCAACTAGGATAAAATAGATTATGTTTTTTCGTTGCACATGTCTCGTGTTCCTTAAGTACACAAATTGCAGACTATCAAATTAAGTACAAATCCAATCTCAATAGAGAAGAAGCACTATCACAAATTTTCAAGAACTGTGTTATTTTCAAAATGGTAAAATTTATAATAAGTTATTTTGGACAATTTTCTAAAATAATAACATTGACATATTTTACTAAATAAAGTAAGTAAATCATCTATCTAACTAAGCATCATTTTATCATTACTCAACTAAGGGTCAGACAATCCTAATAAACCATTTAAAATAACTTAACATTTTACTTACATTAAAAGGATGATAGTATTGATTAGAGTGTATATTCCAAAATTGGGAGTGGCAGTCTGACAAACTATAAATGCTCACTTATGAGGTAGTTAAGTTGACTAATCATAATTATGGAAGTTAGAATAATAATGAAGCCAAGGAACACTGGACTTAATTAATTAGTTGCTTCTTTGTTTGGGTTTAGTGGTTTTTGATTGAGTAATAAATATAATTTGTTTGTCAAAGATAAGTTATAATATATAGTTTTTTCCAGCCAAGAAAAGAATATTCTCCCTCATCATTAATACTTTTTTACTTATAAGGTACGTACTTCATTAATACTTTGTGTATAATAATTATTATTTAAACTCACAACATGCATTAAAAAAATATTTCTTTTTTCTTTTTTCTTTTTAAGTGAGAGAGATCTATCTTGATTCAAACCCACCATTCCAACAATATTTTTTAGCTAATTCCTCTAACTTTTGCTAGCAATAATTTAAGCCACTTCATTTCATCTTTTATTGTCACATCCAAAAAGTTACTCTAAAACATATTTTAATGGTTAAAGTTAAATTTTATACTACAAAAAAAAAATCATAACTAAAAATGGTAAAATTTAAACCATAAGTAACTTATTTGACAATCATTTAATTTTTAGTTTTTGGTTTTTGAAAAAGTACACGCAATGCTTCTAAAACCTTTTCTCTACGTGTTTAGATACTTCTCCATGATCTTTGATCGATTGAAAGTTATCGAGACTTTCTATCAAACCAAATGATTTTGTTCGTTCTCCACACTAATTTCATAGTATTTGAGTAGGTAATGGGTCGATTCACAAAAAACCTATCAAGTTTTCATTAAAATCAATTTGTTGTAAAGTAACCAATGATGAGTATGTTAATGAGATTCAATTTTACTTGAATGAATTAAACTGAAGGTAAGAAATCACAAATTGAGAGATTGATGTATAAAAATTACCAATAAAACAAACACCCTAGCTCGGTATTTATTTTAGTTTACTTTTGATTAACAACTCAATAGTCATTGATTCATCGTGCATATTATATCACTTGCAACCTTTGAACAATTTTTTAGCCGACCAAGTTTAGAGAAGGTAGAGTGGACATTCTACAATTCAATTAATCTTTATGCTTAGATGAAAAGCATCCTAAACATGCAAATCAATAAGCACTAAGATTTCGGACAAAAGCTAAATCAGTCAAACAAATTGTAATTCCCTAATCAAAATACTCAAAGAGAATTCAATTCTAAGCTAAATTAGACAGATGTCGTTAGATTGGATATGTCGATACAATGAACAATTATAATTTAGCCTTAGTTATCATATGATCTACACTTAACGACGTATTAGAATTAGATCTATAACAATTGATTAAAAAATAATTGGCTAATTGTCAATATTTCCAAATACATTCAATCATAGTAATAAATTCAAGGAGAGAAATAAATACTCAAAATCTCACGAGTGTGCAAATCAAAATATAAACCTGAAATTCCAAGCTAAGTATGAGTGCCTTAGTTATGATAGATCATCGAAAATGTCAACAATAATATGTGAAAGTCCTCAATCCAATAGTTCAAGAGAGTGCCAAGAGTTAATTATGTGAAGAATGTTTAAAATTCTAATGCAAAAGTGTGTCTTTTGAATCCTGACGGCTAGGTAAAAATAAGAAATAATGTAGCAGCATCCTGACGTGCCGTGCAAAATACGAGCATAGTCCTGCTTCATAACTTCATAGCGTCGTGACGCTACGTAGAAAATAGTCTATTTTGCCTTATCGCATCACAACTAGCGTCATGGCGTTGTGCCTTCAATTTTTCAACTTGAATTTTCTTGCTCCATTGACGTTCTAAACCTCGAATTATGTTCGTCTAGTTCCAAAATAGACATTATGGTCTAGAAGGACCTGAATTAAGCACAATACCTTAAAAAAAAAAATCATGAAATAGATTCGTAAAACACTACAACTATTTGCGATTGGAGTAGAATAAAATAACATATTTTCAATGTTATCAGTCTTTCTATAAACTTGGCCTATCTTTTGTTCTTTGAAGTCAAGACTAATTCATGCTTTACGAGACTTACCTTTGATTATTTTATCTTTTCTAGTTAGTCCTACACAACCTTCTCTAGTCCAATTAAAAAAAGATCAAGAGCAGAAGACAAGGTTTGAAGGGTAAAGTTCAAAAAGTTGCATCATCTCTTAGAAATATGAGATGAGCCAGAAACATGCCTAAACAAGATCGATCATTATTGGAGAGGTAGTAATTGGGTCAACTAACTTGAAAGGCTGTCCAAGCTGACTAATTAACCTGCCATTTTTCTGAACTTACCATTTTCAAGTATGTATAGTTGGAGGTAGTTGGGTCCTTCAATCTAAGGGGTTGTTTGTTTCAGGGGTTGAGTTTGATATATCGGTTAGGCTTAAGCTTGCCAAACCCATGTTTGGGACAAGGGTTTAAGAAGTCAATGCTTCCTACCTCTTTTATATGGGTTTGAATAGTATAGAAATGGTTCAAATTCATGAGTTACACTTTTTTTTTTTCTAGTTTAATCTATAAAGTTCACCAGCCAGCTTTGAACACAACCTCTAGTGGTCGTTATTGGCCAACTCTGACCAACCTCTAGCCACCATCGACTAAACATAGAAAAATATTAATAAGAACACTTTTAATGTATGACAAACCAAGCGAACTTTATGTACATAAACATACTTCTAAGAAAGAGTTGTCAATTTTTTTTATTTTTTATTTTAAAGATATTTTATCAAGAGTGTTTAAATAAAATGAATTTTTGAGAACTTATTTTTCAGAGTCAATTATGACCTTTAGTTTGATAATATTTTTAAAAATATAATCTCTTTCTTCCCATTCTTTTTTCTTTTGGATTATTTATTTATTTATTAGACTATCTTTTTAAATTTTCTTTCTTCGCTTCTTTGTTGAACATTATCTTTTTTATTATTAGCCTTTTTACCTACAATTGTATAGTTAGGCATCTTTATTTAGGTTGTGTATAGAAAGTTCAAATTTTAATTAGCTAAGGTGACAAAAGTTAATAAATTTTTATTTCGAAACCAAGTTAAATGAATATCAAATTATTAAAACAATAAATTAAATAAAATTATAATTTAGGACAAGGCTCGATTTCAAAATTAAAAATATATACATTCTTCTAAATTCCATAGTTTTTTAAAACTTAATTATATTAAAATAATAAAATTGACAAATATAAACTAACATAAAATCTAAGGAATAAATAAATACAAGAAAATATTTCACAAACTCAAAATTTATAAACATGCACTACTTCATTTTCAGTCATCTTAAACATGCATTCTCCATATACATGCCTCTTAAACTCAAATTTTCCAATTTATTTGGACTCGAACACAGTTTTTTTAAACCCAAATACCTAAACCTCCTTACCTAGACCATATATACGTGCCAAATTCCAAGCTTACAATTCTTATGATTCATAATTATAATCCTCCAATTACGATTGTTTTGCGTATATTCTCTTTTCTATAATAGAAATTTATCATCAGTAGAACATAACGTTAGATGAGTTTCTTCAACTATATGTTTTATCATCGACAAAACCTAAATAATTAAAAAAAGATAAAATGATTTTGAATACGATAAAAATAGCGTGGTTTTAATGGATAAAAGTAATTAAAACTACTTATAACATGTTATGCATTGGGTTCTTATAACATGACTCAATCTTTGATGTCAAATAATAATAATAAAAGAAGGATGAAGCAAGAAATGAAAACAACTTCATATAATTTAAAGGGTAAAGCAAAGCAAAACAGCAAAGAACATAATAAATATTAATAAGCCTAAAGTTAGAAAACAAGAATCAATTAATTAAAAAGAAAAGGGAAGCAAAAGACAAGAAATCTATGTAGATGCATGTAACCTAAAAGGGGTGCCTTGTAAGAGAACACCATTACTGATTACCTCCATGTGTTTGACCCTTTAAATATATACATATATACATATATACACATTTGCATGCATGAACTTACTTGGTTTAAGCTGCACCAATCCCTATATTAAAATTATTTTGTCAAACCACATTAATTCTCATGAAAAACAACCTTTTCTTTTTCCTCCTAAATTTTAGTTTAGATTGGATCTCTAATCAAGCCCTGAAAAAACAAGACAATTCTCTCGAAATTGTATTAATTTAAATCATATCTTTTTTTTTTTCATAAAGTGTATCATTTGACACATCTTTCTTTTAACTTATAAGTTCTAGAAATATATATTGTGCCATGCGTATACGATCATTTCAATTAAGGACATATTTAGGAGTAGTTTTAAAATAGTTTAAGTTATTGTAAAAATACGCCTTTACTCACTCAAAATCGATATTATATTTGTGATTTTACACATTTTTATATGTGATTTTCAGGCAATTAAATGATTAAAGTCGTGTTTCTAAGTAATTTTGAACATTACAAAAACAGTATTAAGATTTTCAAATTTTATTAAGACTACATTTGTAGATGGTCCATGCATACAATGCTTTACATATGTGTAGATTTCTTCAAATGTCGAATTAACAAAATATAGAAGATTAGAATTAATGCATGAATAGTTTTGAAAAGAAGTTTTAGTTGAGATTTTAAATTGATTTACTTACCAAAGTTTAGGAGTTTAATTGATACAACTATAAGTTTCTTACAATATTTATCCAAAAAAACACATAATAGAGGGTCTAAATTTATACCATTAAAAAGTCTAAGATTTAAAATTGATAAAATTCATATCTAAATAAAACGTATATGCTCCATTTAAATTAAATAAAAAAATATTTATTTCTAAAGTAGGATTATAGTTGCAATTATACCTTTAAACTTTCAAAATTACAAAATTAAGCCCTTCAATCTTATCCAAATTTTAAAATTTGACCATCAAACATACATAATATAATTTTAAATTGTAATGATTAGAGAAACTACATTCAATTTTTTATGATTTGTAGATTCAATTTTCACAAATATTATAAGCTCCAAGTTCAACATTTCTAAAAGCTTAGGGGTCCAATTATTAGCATGTTAAACATTTTTTTTTTTTTTGCAATTTCCCCTACTTTTAATTTGAAAAACCATTAATGGAGTACGTCTTAAAGTTTGCAATAAAACTATTATTGCTTCTCTTTTTAACAAAAAGAAAAAAAATATGCACTTTTTTTTATGCTGATCTTTTAATTTTAATTTGTAGAAATTAGAGCCATTTTTAGTCTATTATTCTATTAGTGATTACAGAGGGAAAAAGAAGGTGGATTTTTTTTATTAAAAAAAGTTGTAAATTAGGAATTATTAAATCCAATAAACGGCTACGCTGACTTGGCATTTTAGGATGAAAGCATGTTCTATACCATCAACCCTTCCCATGTTCCCCATTATAATACAATTAACAATTTCTTTTCTTTTCTTTTATTCGTTTTTAAATCTTTTTATTAAAAACAAAAAGCATATGGATTTTTTTTTTCATTTTCAATTTTCTTCCTAATAAAAAAATAAATTTCAAAATAAGTGAATTAGTTTCTAACCACATCCATTTTCTAAAAACTAAAACTAAAAAAACAGAAACGGAAAATAAATGAATTACCAAATGGACCTTCTTCATCCACTTATCAAATATATACTCTAATTTATTAAAAACAAACAAGCAAACAAAATTTAGACAATTGTATAGTTTGACCAATTCATTTAGACCATATGTATAGAAAATTCTCGATTTTTAAGTATAAACTACCACTCAAATCTAGACGTAAGAGTTTGAAATTGCTTGGTATTGTACTTTTAAATGCATTATTAACTTTAACCCGAAACACATTTTTTTGGGGGTAAATTTCAACTTTAAACCTAAATAGTCGGATTATAACCATGTTCAGTAAATCAATAATAAATGGAATTCGTTTGAGATATAATAGGTAAAATATAAAAATATTTAAGAAAAAAATATAAGATAAATATGAAGGAAATATGTTAACATACATAATAGGTTTGTACATATTTTTATTCAAAATGATACATAAATGATAAATTCCATTTGATTATTATACATATATATAGATCTTTGGGGCCCTAAATTGCCACAATTGGAATCAAATCAAAAGGATGTTGATTTGCTAAGCATATATTGCAATACCTAATGAATTATTGTATGTCATTCCCCTTTTAATTTAAAAGAATAAACTTATTAAAAACAAAGTATTAAGTTAACTACACTCATTATTTCATTTTCATGACTAATTATTGTTGATTATGTCTTTCAAATGTCATCTATTGATGTGACATTATTTATTTCGTACAAATAATTAAAGTCATGATCCCAATATTATTGCAAAAGGTTTATTGTTTTTTTTTTTTAATTCAATTTTATTAGATCAATGATTATGGTCCTACCACACCAAATAAGGTTTAACTTAACTAGTATACTATGAGAACCGAGAAGGTTGTGGTTTGGATCGCCTCACTCTAGTTTGTACTAAGAAAATTATAGACCAATAACTTTAAAAAGTATGTAAATATAAGTGTAATTCAATTGATTAAAACATGTGTCTAGGAAGTGTGATCATCGAGTCGGCCGATCAAAATTGGTTGAACCAAAGGTGGTCGATGAAGTTAGAAAAGCGTTTGGTTGATGTCAGTTTGAGAAAGATACAAACCGACAATTGACCTTTTAAAAAAATTCCAAATGTTTAAATCAACCGATGATCGACCGACGTTGGTTTGTGGTTCTTCATGGTTGGAGTTGGTTTGAACATTTACTAAATCGACAATAGTTGATTCTGTCGAAAAACTAACTCCGACTGACTGACTGATAATCACCTTTACATATATCATTCAAATTAAGGTTTATGTAGCTTGAGGATCCCTCCTCCCTCGACCAATCATAGTTCTTTTACATGAAGAAGTTATGTGAGATATTTACTTGCACTTCTAACTTGGGCAATTCATAGATGCATTCGGTCGGAATATATTAGTATGCAGCTATGACATGTTAGTGATTGTTCGAAGACAATTAACTTGTTTGGCCAATGTGTCTATCAATTATTATAATGAAATTTTCTTTCACCGAAAATCTTTAAATGTCGGAAGTTTAAATTTTTCAATACAATTCAATTCATTTTTTTTTTGTTTTTTTGAACGAAGTACAATAATTTATTTAAAGGAAAAATTAAAACTTCTAAATAGTTTTTGTAACTCATTTTAATTTTCAAGATCAACCCTTCGAGTTTGATTGAGATATCAACCCAAAAAGATCGCAACAAGGTTTCAAACCCAACCCTCAATATTTGAGTTGGGTTGGCAAGTTAACATTTTTTTATATTGTTTTAAAATACTAATTCATCTAGAACACGCGTCTAATTACTAAAATCTCACAACACTCAAATGTTAAATGCCAAATATTCATGATATCTATTACAAACTTTAAACAAAGAAAATACTTCCAAAAGAAAAACATTAGAGTTCACAAATTCATCTTCTCCAAAAACAAATACGTATTTTCTTTTATTAATATACGTGTAATTTAGGTTAGATTGGATCAACAAAAAAAATCAATTTAACCCAAAACTCAACCTAACAAAATAAAAATAGAAAAATTCAACCTAACCTAACTCAATCTTGCGCTTGCATTTAGAGTTGTCGGACCATTTAAACATCTTTACCAATTTTTGTGATATATTTTTCTATAATTGTTGTAGGTTTGTATCTGGTGTTTTTTTTAATAGCCTTTTGACTTATTGACATGGATGTTGAAGTTCTTTTAATTTAATTTCTCTTTCAATTTGTGTATTACTATTTTATTTGAATGCTATATTTTTAGAAACCGATTATTTTATTAGATTAAACAATCTAATGTATGAGCTTAATCTAATTGTTACTTAAACTAACTTACATTTGTAATCCTAATAAGAATATAACAGATTAAAGAAATCATAAAAACCTCCATATTGGAACGATGACCATTTTTGTTTTTAAATTAGTAGCAAAATAGAGGATTAGTACATGTGGCACACAGAGAAACTCGTGTGCCAATGTCAATGAGATCAATAGTATATATGATAAAATGAGTTCGGAATTGAAATTTTGAAAATTACGATACGTGTGTGAAATTATTTTAAATTCTCTACAAATGTAATTTTATAAATAATTATCCTTTGTATTCAACTTCTAGAAATCGTTGACAAATGATAACATAAAATATCACGTCTTATTTTCAGATATAGATGAACAAAATATTTTTACAATAGATTAATATTTATATCATGATAGACACTAATTAGTTTATCACAATTTATTATATATATAGTCGATCGTGGTCTATTGTGGATAGATGTTGATATTTGAATGTAAATATTTGTTGACAATTGTCAATGATAATAATATTTTCATTTAATATAATAATATTTTTATTTAATTTTATTTTATTTTGTACACACCCAATAAATATTAAATAATCTTTCAAAATAAACTTTTGGGACTGAATTGGTTAAATAACAATATTTTTCAAATTTATTGTAGGAGAACGACATAAATTTTATAAGGAAATGCAAGCTAAAATTCTAACGAAAAGATTAATAAATTGAACTAACTTGCATGAATAAATTTGAGTGATTCATTAAAAATAGAAATGTAAAAGTAGGAAAAGGACCAAAATTATGTTGCATCCAATAATTGACCGATTAATTAAGGTGCTTTTCCTTGATGTATGTATGTATATTAAAACTTTAAAGGCATGATACTATGTAGCCTCTTCCTTAACCCAAAAACTATGCCTTCAAATAAGTGTGTAAGAGATAATTAATTAATTAATTATAATATCAAAAGCATATCCATGTGAGAGAGTCAAAGATAGGACCTTGAGGATAAAAAAAGTCAACAATATCAAAGGTGGTAGTCGGCACAGATTTATGTTTGAGTAAGATTAATATCATACATATTAGTTTTATATGTTTGCAAAATGGACGCTACATAAAAATATTTTTGCAACCTGTGACAAAGATTTAGCCTTACATTTATCAATTTCTTCAACTGCATCCTTATGATAGAATATTTAGTTGGTTTTTTTTTCATTTTAAGAAAGAAAAAAGGGATAAAAGGTTGGTTTGATATAAAGAAGAAATTAAACCACCTAGAGGATAAAGAAAATTTCGTTGAAGTTCAAAAGAATCAGAAGCTTTTGTGGGTTGTGTAATTCCTTTCCTTTACCAACTTAACTCTATGTCTATGGTGTTTATTTGAAAAATTAAGCGTATAACCACTTTTTCTTACCATTAAATTTTTTGCTTTGTTATTTATTTCAACAAGTAATTTCAAAAATCAAACCATTTATTTTTTCTCAGAAAAATTTTAAAAAAGAATTTAATAAAGTAAAAAAATCAAATGATTACCAATCGAGCCATTATAAGAATCAATCGGCCACTACACCAAACAAAAATGTGATCCAACTTTTGGAAAGTACTTTTCTAGTCCATATGTATTGAGAAATCACGGGTTTCAGAATATGACATTTCCATACATGAGTTGAATTTAGTTTTCATTTCTTCTAAAGCCTTCTCGAACTTTTTCTACAAGTTTACCCTTAAATTTTCACCCTATCTATTTCTTTTATTGTATTAATTAATTTAAAAGAACTAAATTAAGTTTCCTAACTTTTTGGAAACTAAGAACCAAAGATCAAAAGTAAGCCCTGATTAGGATAAAAGTACACAACCTAGAACTTGGGACTATATAAATTACTTACTAATTATGAAAATGAAATATAGCCCCGATGATTGATAGCCTGGAAGTTCAAGAGATTGAAGGCAAATAAAAAGGATCAGTCGGCAACGTTTAGTGAAAGAATAATTAATGAAAACAAAACCCAAATAATTAATTGCTAAATGAAGTGTTGTGGGACCCTACATGAAGTTGAGTGCTTCAGTAATGTGTTTGCAAACAAAAGGTTGGAATTTGAGAGAGATCATTGACTTTTTTGAATAATTATTTTACTAAAAGAAGTCACCGTCCCATTTCAAACGAGGGGGGACTTGTTTTAAAAGAAAAGGGGATTTTAATTACTAAAGGGTTGACATCAAAGTTGGGAGGGAAAAGTGTTATAAATAGGGCGCACCCCTTTTCTTTCTAAACCCATCAACATAAACTAATACTCTCTCAATCAAATTTCATCCCTTAAACAAAAAAAAAATAAACAAAACCCTGTGTTTTCAGCTTTCTAATGGCGATTCCAGTCATTGATTTCTCTAAGCTTAATGGGCAAGAAAGGGCCAAGACATTGGCTCTGATAGCCAATGGCTGCGAAGAATGGGGATTCTTTCAGGTACTTTAACTATTAGTCTTTTGTCTGCAAATTTCAAGTTGATGTGAAGGGCATGTTTCACGTATTCAAAATCAATTCAAAACATATTTTTAATTATTCAAAGTTGATTTTTGAGGACATGTCAATTGTGCTTAAAAATATAAAATATAACTTTAAATTAATTTTGAACGAAGAAGTGATTTTAAACATGATTTTATAATGTTCAAAGTATGTTCAAAGTATGTCCAAAGGATGTCCCAACTATAGTACTTGTAGTGTAAGGGCTGGTGTTCTAGTGTTTAAAGTGCCACTTGGTAGCTATACGGTTATTGGTTTTTGAAAATGGTGCTTCATTTCTCACTTCTTACTCCTAGTTTTCATAGTTCACATCTAAACATTTGAATTCTAAATCAATTTCTAAAAACAAAAACAAGTGTATGAAGACTACTTTTTTTTTGTTCTTTTTTCTTATTTTGAAACTTTAACTTTGCCTTTGAAAACACTTCTAACACATAGACAACAAAACAAAGAAATTAAAAGATGAAAGTGGTATTTTATAAGCTTAATTTTCAAAAACTAAAAACCAACAGTTATATTTGGATTATGGTTTGATTAAAAGGAATATATGTTATTTGAATATCGTCAGCTGGTGAACCATGGGATTCCTGAAGAGCTCCTAGAGAGGGTGAAGAAGGTTTCTTCAGAGTGCTACAAGGTGGAAAGAGAAGAAAGTTTCAAGAGTTCAAAACCTGTGAAGCTCCTGAATGATTTGCTTGAGAACAAGAGTGGTGAGAAGCTGGAAAATCTTGATTGGGAAGATGTCTTCCTTCTCCATGATGACAACGAATGGCCCTCCAACCTTCCTGGATTCAAGTAAGCATTCAACTTTCATGAAAATTCAGTGAAAATAGAGCATTGAAATCAGATTCTTCTTAAAAACAGGAAATAATATATGTATATGAATCCAATTATGGCAGGGAAACCATGAGAGAGTACAGATCGGAGCTGAGGAAGCTAGCTGAAAAGGTGATGGCAGTAATGGATGAGAACTTAGGTTTACCTGAAGGATACATAAAGGTTGCCTTCAATGGTGGCGAAGGGCTGGAAAAGGCCTTCTTTGGAACCAAAATCAGCCATTACCCACCATGTCCACACCCAGAGCTAGTGAATGGCCTCCGTGCCCACACCGATGCCGGCGGTGTCATCTTGCTCTTCCAAGACGATCAGGTGGGAGGCCTTCAAATCTTGAAAGATGGGCAGTGGATTGATGTGCAGCCATTGCCCAACTCCATAGTCATCAACACAGGTGATCAGATTGAGGTCCTGAGCAATGGGAGATACAAGAGTGTTTGGCATCGGGTTTTAGCCTCACCGAATGGGAACAGGAGATCAATTGCTTCATTTTACAATCCATCAATGGAAGCCACCATAGCTCCTGCAGCACAGCTGGTGGATAAAGCAAACCAGGAAGTGGAAGAAGGATATCCCAAGTTTGTGTTTGGAGACTATATGTCAGTTTATGCTGAGCAGAAGTTCCTCCCAAAGGAACCTAGGTTTCAAGCTGTCAGGGCAATGTGAGGAGCATAAATCAAAAGGAGTTGGTGTTAAATTTCACTCTCCCGATGGCCTTTCATTCAAGGGTTTTCATATAGTAGTGACAAAATTTGAATAATGCTACTTCTTTCCCCTCCCCCCCACAAAAAGAAAGAACAAAAAAAGGAACCACTTTCCCTTTAGGGTTTGTGTGTGTTTGCTTTAGTGAATTTGATGTTGTTTCTCCATTAATTGTTGTATGTTATGGAATGTGTCCGTAAGACTAATAATATTCAGTATTGAGTATTGTTATTCAACATTGTATTTTGGACTTACAAGATCAAAGTTTTTTATTTGTTCACTTTATTATTAATTTTTTAACATACAGAACATTGTTTATCATTAAATTAATTAAAATTATTGGCTTGACATTTATTTTCTTCCATATCCAACATGCATATTTAATCTTATAATTAGCTACCAAATAAATATTCACAATCTGTCATAAAAAACATACAATCTAAATACCCATAGACATTTAATTGTCATTTTCACAAAGAAATTGAAAAATATCTCCCAAATGTTATATTTAAGGAAATTTTGAACAAAGAAATGGGAAATCAAATCTAAGGGTGAAATTGCATGCCAACCATTGCCAAACTAAGCTCGCTTTGTCATTATCTTTAAAACTTTGGATAGCAAGTGTACATGCAATTAACCTTCTCATCAAGCTTATATTACAATTGATTACTTATATAGCCAACAGAGTATTTATCAATGTTAGTTCAATAGATACAATCATATTATTAAAAATAAATAAATAAATAATGTATCAGCGTCAATTTCCTCATCTTTCACTTTTCCTATTTTACTTTTGAATTTATAGTGTAGGGCTTAAATACTTGAATTTGTAGTAAATAACAAAATAAAAAGTTTCCACGCTTATTGTAATTGGAAAATGGGAGATTCAAGAAAATTAGTAAGTATTACCTTTTTTTAGGGGGCAGTATAATATCCATCCATCAGCTAGTCAAAAATCTCCATAAATCTTCTGTGTTACTTGCAAATCGCCTTAATATTTGTTAATTTCCAGCTTACAAGTGCCAAGATGTCATTGAATCACAAGACAATAGATAAAATCCCCATGTAATCCCCATCTTCAATAACTTTTCTTTTAAATCATTTTGGTTGACTATACAATCAATCAGGGTTCAAACGTTTTCTACAACTTCTAAATGAAAATAGTGCTTGAATAACATTAAACTCATAAGGAAAAGGAGTTCTAATCAAACCTTCACAATCCAGCACCAAGTCCTACCACTATCTTTAAGGCGTCGTGTATTTACAAGGGCAGATGTAACTTCAAGTCATGCTACTCCGGGTTCGAACTTTGTCCAAGAGCATTTGCCTTCCTGACAAATCCTCCTCATAACCCACAACCTACAAATATTTAGTTGTTATCAAGCAAGAACTGACAACTAAGGCCATGTACAGTAACCGTTTTTTTTTTTTTTTTTTTTTTTAATTTTTGAAAATTAGTTTTTCTCTGAATTTCCAAAAATATTTCTTTTTTTTAAAAAGTAAAATATTTAAATTTTTAATTAAATTTTAATAAAAAAAAAAAAAAAAGATTTTTTTTAATTTTCAAAAATTGTCCCGGTTTTAAAACATTAATAGAAATTAGAAAAAAAATCAAGAAATGTAGAGGTAGGAGTATTTATGGGTTTAACTTTCAAACACTAATAACCAAAAATCAAATGGTTACGATCAAAACCTTAGTTTTTCTTTTTTAGTTTGAAAATTAAGTCTATTTTCTCTCAATTTCTTGTCATGGTTTTTTTTATCTTTTCAAAAAGAATTTTTTTTGTTTCTTTATATGTTTTTTTCATGAAAAAATAGAGTTTTGGGTTTGAAAGAGATGAAAGAAACTTCCTTGTGTTGAGAAAATGAACAAACTAAAATAAATAAATAAAATTCTGAGGACCTAAAAGTAAATCGTTATACTTTCCTTTCATTTCTAGTGAGCATTCAGACAAGAAATGTTAATTTCAATAATTTAAAATCTTTTTGCCCTCAAATGCGAATAAGAATTTGAATCGTTTCATTTTCTTAAAATCCTGAAATTTAATTAAAATAATTTCTATCCAAATCCATACACCAAACAAAGCATAAGTAAAAAAAGTTCAAAATATTGGTAAAAAGTAAATAACAAAGCAAAATAAGTTTTTAAAAACTAATTTTTAGTTTTCAAAACTTAGCTTGGTTTTAACATTGATACAACGTAAATAACAAAGCAAGGAAATTCGAAAGTGTTTGGGGGACTAAGTTGATTATTATAGTTAGTGTTTATTATAATCGATGAGTTTATAATAGTGTTTGGGATGCAAACTATTTTAGTTTAGGTTAAAATAATTTGTGTTTCGGGTGCTAACTATTTTTTTTGGGGTGAGAAATAGTAAACACTTTAGCAAAGAACAAAAAAGAATGAGGGAAAATAGTAAATACTGTAGCTAAGACGATTTTGGAATAGTGTTTACTACTCAAGTGTTGGTTATAAATAGTTGCACACTCCATTATTATATTTGGTGGCCAAAAAAGGGGTGAGCTATAATAACTCACCACCCCAACTTATAGTTGGGGGGCAGTTGGCCCCTTAGAGGTGGAAAGGGTGCTTGGCTTTAAATAATTAATTTGTTCTTAGTATCAATTTCAACCTCATTGATGATTCTAAAATTGATGAATACCAAATGAAAGAATTTTATTAATGTTTAAAAGTGGTAAATACAAGAAAACAAATACTCTATTTATAATTGAAAACCAAATTAATCCTAATCCTAATTAATAAAAGAAACTAATCCTAATCCGAATAATCAGAATAAACCAAAGAAACTAATCTTAAGCCTAATTAATAAAAGAAACTAATCCTAATCCTAATAGATTAAGGATTTGACCATAATACTCAAATTCTTACTACATCATTTTATCCCTCTAAAAAACTCGTCATCGAGTTTTAAAACGAAAATGAAGGCAAAAATAAAAAGATAAACCACTTGAACGAAAACAACTCTGAAAAACTAATATCAACAACATTCAAATTTCACAAGTCGAGTCAAGATTTGCCTTTTGAAACGGAATGGATCTTTTTGCAAAATCACCATGAATTAATCCAGGAATTATGTCGTTTAAACAATCCTTTGTTGTTAAAATATATGCAGACTACTCAAGGAAGGGAGGAAAAAGATTTTGATATAACCTTGATCTTGGTTGTACTTGAACGATTCTTGGTAAATCTTGCACATTTTTTGCATACCAATTACCATAGGTGTTGATTCTCTTGTTGTCTATTTTCGTAATTGTGGTCAAGGTTAATTTCTGCTCAATTCTCTTCTTCAACCGTGTGATCTTCTTCCTTTTTCATCCGGTGCTTATCTCCTATCACCTCTGCTTTGTCAACAAGTTCGCCTAAGTACCCAAATGTAAGTTTGTAGGGGTTTCTTGATTTTTCTTCCAAATTAGACTGTGCCCTTTCCATTTTGAAAATAGCTTTATATTCTTTTTCTTTAATTTTTTTTCTTTCTTCCAAAATTGGCTCTTCCTCGCATATTTTACCTTCTTCACTCCGCTCATCTTATTCACTTTCTGTCCCCGAAGTGCTGTCAATTTGAGATTGTTTTCTAGCCTCTGTATTTCTTTGTGGATAGTCGTTGAAGGTTTTCCCATGTGGTTTCCCTCAGTTTTGCAGACATTTTTCTATTCTCTCAGTAAAGTTAGCCATTGTCTGATTCTTTTGCATATTTTTCTGATTTTGTTGATAAAGAATTTGTTCATAATATAGTGATAAGAATCTAATTTTCATCATCTTCAACATATGTTGTCAATTTCTTATTCGACTAAATTGGACTTTTGCCCATCAACTTTCTATTCAACTGAATTTGATTCTACCAAATCATTAATTTTACTTTGTTGTCTTCCAGTTTGTTCATATCGTTAGAATCTTAGAATATTTATGTAAAGATTATGGGAATATTTTCCTTAATTCCTAAATCTTTTCTTTTTTTATTCTCTTGTATATTCTACTTATTCTCCCTCGTACCTATTGTATCATTTATCATAAAATAATAAGAAAAATATCGTGGTTTTTCTCCTGATATTTGGGTTTCCACGTAAAGTTGAATGTTTGTTTGTCCCCTTTTCAATATGGTATCAAAGCGGGACATTGAACAAACCCTAAACAACACAACCAGTGATGGAAATCACATAGAGATTTAGTCAGTGTGATTTAGTGGGACATTTAGTCTAATTAGTATTGATGGTAAGAATCCTCAGATCCTGGACTCTGGTGTCACAGATCATTTAACCGATTCCTCTAAACACTTCGTGTCCTACATTCCGTGTGCTGGGAATGAGAAAAGAAGAATATCTAATGGCTCCTTGGCTCCCATTGCCAGGAAAGGGCAAATTTCTCTTTTGGACGGGTTCTCATTACACAATGTGTTGCATGTGCCGCGAATTTCATATAATCTTCTGTTGATTAGCAAGATTACTCATGAACTAAACTGCAAAACAACATTCTTACCTGATTCTGTTTCTTTTCAGGACTTGAGCTCGGGGAGGATGATTGGCACTGCATGACACAATAGAGATCTTTACTTGTTTGATGATGATGTCCCCTCTAGTGGTATTTCTAAGACCAGTCTTTTAACTTCCTACTATATATCACTTTTGAAAAAGACCTTATGTTGTGGCATATCCGTTTAGGCCATCCCAACTTTAAATATATGAAATACCTATTTCCTCATCTTTTTTCCAAAGTTGATGTTTCTTCCGTATCTTGTGATGTATGCATACAAGCTAAACAACAACGAGTTTTGTTTCCTTCACAACCCTAGAAGTCAACCGACCTTTTACTCTTGTCCATAGTGATGTTCGGAAACCATCCAAGGTCACTACCTCCTCTGGAAAACGATGGTTTATGACCTTTATTGATGACCATACTCGTCTTACTTGTGTTTTCCTGATCCTCGACAAATCCAAAGTTACCTCCACATTCCAGGACTTCTACCACTCCATAGAAACGCAATTCAATACAAAGATTGCAATCCTGCGGAGTGATAATGGTCGTGAGTTTCAAAACCACTCTCTTACGAGTTCTTATACTCTAAAGAAATTGTTCACCAAAGTTCTTGTGCTTACACCCTCAACAAAATGGGGTTGCCGAACGAAAATATCGTCACCTTTTGGAAGTTGCTCGTTCCCTTATGTTGCCCACTTCTCTTCCTTCCTATCTTTGGGGTGATACCATTCTCATTGCCGCTCATCTCATCAACCACATGCCTTCCCGTGTCCTTCACTTCTAGACACTGTTATATTGCCTCAAAGAATCCTATCCCTCCACTCGTCTCATCCCTGATGTTCCCCTTCAAGTGTTCGGCTGCACTACCTATGTCCGTAGCCATGGTCCTAACCAAACTAAATTTACCCCTAGGGCTCAAGCTTGCTGTTTGTTGGATATCCTCTACACCAACGAGACTATAAATGCTTCCATCCATCTTCACGTAAGTACTTTGTTACCATGGATGCCACCTTTATTGAAGATCGTCATTTTTTTTCCCGTTAGCCTACTTCAGGGGGAGAATGTGAGTGAAAAGTCTAACTATATGCTTCCCTTAGAGTCTTCTTATCCTACTGTGGTTACCTTACCTGACCCTAGCTTTCACAGTACAGTCCTACCAACAAATCAAGTTCCTTGGAAAACCTACTATAGAATGAATCTCAAAAAGGAAGTTGAGTCTCCTGTTGTTCAGATGGCTTCAATCCAGGATTTTGAATCAATAAGAGAACAAGGTATGACTGATTCAATTAATTCACATAGTAATAATAGAATGAGTAGGAATGATAGGTACGAGATAACTATTCTGAAAGATATGGGTGAGCAGGGCAATATTGATGAGGCCATTGTAGACAGAGAGGATAGGATTATTGAGAACGAGGTTGTTGCTGAACATACTGAAAACAAAACTAAGTCAAACCATTCTGGAAATAGTAGCAGGTATGATCCATCTCTTGATCTTCCTATTGCACTGAGGAAAGGTACAAGGTCCTGCACAAAGCACTCCATATGTAATTATGTGTCATACGAGAATCTCTCACCACAGTTCAGAGCTTTTACTGTCAGCCTTGACTCTACCACAATACCGAAAAATATTCACACTCCTTTAGAGTGTCCTGAATACAAGAATGTCGTCATGGAAGAAATGAAAGCTCTTGAAAAAAATAACATTTGGGAGATTTGTTCTCTACCTAAGGGACACAAGCCTGTAGAATGCAAATGGGTGTTCACTCTCAAATACAAAGCAGATGGAACATTTGATAGACATAAGGCAAGGTTAGTTGCAAAAGGGTTTACTCAAGCCTATGATGTTGATTATTCAAAAACTTTTTCTCCTATTGCTAAGTTGAATACGGTCAGAGTCTTATCTGTTGCTGTAAACAAAGATTGGCCTCTATATCAGCGAATGTTAAGAATGCTTTCCTGAATGGAGACCTAGTAGAGGTGGTCTACATGAGCGCCTGGCTTTGAAGCACAGTTTGGTCAGCAGGTTTGTAAACTCCAAAAATCCTTATATGGTCTAAAACAGTCACCCAGAGCATGGTTTGACAGATTCATTACATTTGTCAAGTCCCAAGGGTACAATCAGGATCACTCTGATCATACTTTATTTGCAAAGGTTTCCAAGACAAGGAAGATTGCAGTCCTGATAGTTTATGTGGATGATATTGTTTTGTATGGAGATGATCAGGCTGAAATTAGTCAACTTAAGTAGAGAATGGGTAAGTAATTTGAAATCAAGGATGTGGGAAATCTAAAATATTTCCTTGAAATGGAGGTGGCCAGATTTAAAGCAGGCATCTCCGTGTCTCAGAGAAAATGCACCCTTGATTTGCTAACCGAGACAGGTATGTTGAGACGTCGTCCTGCTAACACTCCTATTGAATTCAACTGTAAACTAGGAAACTCCTATGATCAAGTTCCAGTTGATATAGAACAATATCAGCACCTCATGGGTAAATTGATTTACTTATCCCATACTCGTCCTAATATTTCCTTTGTTGTGAGTGTTGTTAGCCAGTTTATGCACACTCCTTATGAGAGAAACACATGGAAGCTGCCAACAAAATTCATACTTGAAAACAACACCTGGTAAAGAACTGATGTTTAAAAAAATAGACAGAAATACCATTGAGGCATATACTGACTCGGATTAGGCAAGATCTGTTGTTGACAGAAAGGCTCTACAGTTATTGCACCTTCGTTTGGGGCAATCTTGTAACTTGGAGGAGTAAGAAGCAAAGTGTTGTGGTCAGGAGCAGCGCTGAGGCCGAATATAAAGTTGAGTTTGGGAATATGTGAGGAAATATGGCTCCAGAAAGTCCTGTCGGATATTCATCACGAATGTGAGATACCATTGAAGCATTTTTGTGATAATGAAGCCGTTATTAGTATTGCTAACAACCATGTTCAACATGATAGAACTAAACATGTTGAGATTGATCGGGGATGACAGTGGGAGCATATGCACTCCATACATTCCTTCGAGTCAACAGGTTGCTGATGTTCTTACCAAGGGGCTTCTCAGACCAAACTTCGACTTTTGTGTTAGCAAGTTGGGCCTCATTGATATTTATGTTCCAACTTGAGAGGGAGTGTTAGAATCTTAAAATATTTATGGAAAGATTATGGGAATATTTTCCTTAATTCCTAAATCTTTTCCTTTTTTATTCCCTTGTATATTCTATTTATTCTCCCTTATACTTATTGTATCATTTTGTAAGACCTCCCATCATTCATACATATGTGAGAAAGGGTAAAAAGGGGAATGCAATTATTATTAATGAGCAAGGAAGAGAGGGAGAGTAAAAAGGTGAAAAATCCGTACTGAGTAGGGCCCACGGGGGAGGAATTTAGGGAAGGCTTTAAATAGTGAAAGAGAGGGAAGGTGTAGCTAGGTTTTCTTTTATGAAAGTGATGGGAATAGGCTACTGTAGCCGCCAGGGGTCTCTTTTTCTGTAAAAGGGAGGCTGGTATGTTCGTGTCTTTTCCTTTACCTTTATTTAGCTTGTTATTGTAATCTGTGGACTTTTTTGGCATTTATATATAAATAACAATCTCAGAGTACCATCACTGTTTGCCAATGGGTGTTTTTTATTTGATATTTACAGTTGGTAAGGTGTTTTATTTGATATTTGAGGTTGGTAACCTAACAAGTGGTGTCAAAGCCCGAAGAAACAGGGGGTGGTTACACGTCTCATGGCGCAAAGACAGATCGAGGAAAGAGTGGAAGGTACTGAGAAAGAAATATTGGGTATAAAAGAAATGCTGTTAGAGATGAAAAAAACGGTGGACAGAATGGCTGAGGAACTAAGGGAGAACAATAGCTATAAAAGAAAAGATGAATCAGGAACGTCTGATGGATCAATCATGAGATTGAAGGGAAAGGTGAAGAAACTGAGGTCACCACAGAGATGAACATGAACAACACAGACCGTAGTAAGTACAAAAAGTTGGAAATGCCCATGTTTTTGGGCGAAAATCCAGATTCCTGGGTATATAGGGCTGAACATTTCTTTGAGATCAACAATCTGCCAGAAACAGAGAAAGTGAAGGTGGCGGTGGTGAGTTTTGGGTAGGACGAAGTTGATTGGTACCGATGGACGCATAACAGAAAGAGAGTAGAATCATGGGATGATTTGAAGGGAAGGATGTTTGAGTTTTTTAAGGATTTAGGGCAGAAAAGCTTAGTGGCTCGCTTGATTCGAATACAACAAGAAGGGTCCTATAACGACTATTTGAAGAAGTTTGTCACTTACTCAGCAGCTCTACCACATATGGCAGAGAGTGTTTTGCGGGATGCATTTCTAACAGGATTAGAACCTGTACTCCAAGCTGAAGTAGTCAGCAGATATCCACAAACATTAAAAGAGTGCATGAGGGAAGCTCAGCTAGTTAATGACCGGAACTTAGCCTTAAAATTATCTAAGGCAGATTGGAGGGGAGAAGAACATAAGAAAGGAGAAGGACAGACCAGCAAGGGTCAAGATGCAGCGGAAAAGGGAGTCCTGAAAAAAACGAATTTCCCATTAAAACAGGAATCCATACCAATTAAGGGAAATTACCAGAGGAATGAACCTCCAGTGAAACGGCTGTCTGATGCCGAATTAGAGCCAGGCTCGATAAGGGGCTATGTTTTAAATGTAATGAGAAATATTCACCCGGGCATAGATGCAAATTGAAAGAAAAGAGGGAATTGGTGTTATTCATCATGAATGAAGAGTAGAGTGTCGAAGAGAAGGACCAAACAGATGTGAATTCAGATGAGGTGGTGGAGTTAAAACAGCTTGACCTCACAGAAGGAACAAAGATAGAATTGAGAGCAGTCACGGGGTTGACAAACAAAGGAATGATGAAGCTCAAGGGAGAGATAAGGGGGAAGGAAGTGGTAGTACTTATCGATAGTGGAGCCACCCACAATTTTTTACACACCAAGATAGTAGAGGAGCAACAGATAACCGTCGAAGAAGGAACGCACTTTGGAGTAACAATCGGTAATGGAGCGAAGTGCAGAGGAAGAGGAGTATGTAGGAAGGTGGAGCTGAAACTGAAGGGGCTCACCATTGTGACAGACTTCTTAGCCATTGAGTTGGGAAGTGTGGATGTCGTTTTGGGGATGCAGTGGCTAGGTACCATTGAAAACTATGAAGATCAATTGGCTTTCCCCAATTATGAAGTTTTGGGTTGGAACAAGGCAGGTTACCCTTAAGGGGGATCCCTCCCTGGTGAGGTCAGAATGTTCTTTGAAAACGATTGAGAAGACATGGGAAAAGGAAGATCAATGTTTCCTTTTAGAACTTCAAAGCTATGACATAGACATGAATGAAGACATGGAAGAAGATCAAGAAATTAAGGGAGACGAAGAAGATATTCTTATGATAAGGTCTCTGCTGCAACAATATGCGGATATTTTCGAAGACCCAAAAGGGTTACCTCCTAAAAGAGAAGTTGATCACCGAATTTTGATAATGCTCGGGCAAAAACCAATTAACGTGAGACCTTAAAAGTATGGTCATGTACAAAAGGAAGAGATTGAGAAATTAGTGGAGGAGATGCTCAAAGCTGGAGTAATAAGACCGAGTCACAGCCCCTATTCTAGCCCTGTTCTATTGGTGAAAAAGAAAGATGGAGGGTGGAGATTTTGTGTAGATTACCGAAAGCTCAACCAAGCCACTACAGCTGACAAATTCCCTATTCCTGTAATAGAAGAACTACTAGACAAGCTACACGGGGCTACAGTATTTTCATAGCTGGATTTGAAGTCCGGTTATCACCAAATAAGGATGCAGGAAGAAGATATAGAGAAAACAGCTTTCAGAACTCATGAAACCAGGTATTTAAACCTTTCTTTAGACGTTGTGTATTGTTTTTTTTCTATGATATTCTGGTGTATAGTGCGGATATCAATGAGCATGAGAAGCACTTAGGCATGGTGTTCACAGTATTGAGGGATCATCAACTGTTTGCCAATAAAAGAAAGTGTGTGATAGTTCATTCTCAAATTCAGTACTTAGACCAGTTAATTTCCAGAAGAGATGTAGAAGCCGAAGAAGAAAAAATACAAGATATGGTTAATTAGCCACAGCCCGTTCTAGCACTGCCCGATTGGAACTTGCCATTCATATTGGAGACAGATGCATCGGGAATAGGTTTGGGAGCTGTGTTATCTCAGAACGGTCACCCTATTGCGTTCTTTAGCCAAAAACTATCTCCCAAGGCAAAAACTAAGTCAGTATATGAACGGGAATTGATGGCCGTGGTGCTCTCTGTACAGAAATGGAGACATTATTTGTTAGGAAAGAAGCTTACCATTATATCTGACCAAAAGGTTTTAAAGTTCCTTTTAGAACAGAGAGAGGTTCAACCTCAATTCCAAAAATGGCTGACTAAACTATTAGGATATGATTTCGAATTCTTTATCAACTCGGACCTCAGAACAAGGCTGCCGATGCATTGTCTCGAGTAGAACAACCCCTAGAACTTAACGTTATGACTACTATGGGATTGTGAACATGGAGATAGTCAATGAAGAAGTACAGCAAGATGATGAACTTAAAAAGATTATAGAGGAGCTGAAACAGAGGAAGGATGAGGCAAGCAAGTATCGTTGGGAGAATGACAGATTGTGGTATAAAAACCGAATAGTGTTATCGAAACAGTCATCGTTGATACCGCACTATTGCATACGTTTCATAACTCTGTTCTAGGAGGCCACTCCGGACTTCTAAGAACATATAAGAGGATGAGCGAGGAATTGCACTGGAAGGGAATGAAAACAGATGTCAAGAGGTATGTCGAGCAATGCGAGATTTGCCAGAGAAATAAGTATGAGGCAACTAAACCAGCAGGGTTTCTACAACCCATTCCAATTCCGGAGAAAACCCTAGAAGAATGGTCAATGGATTTCATTGCGGGGTTGCCCAAAGCAGGAGGAATGGATGTAATTATGGTAGTAGTTGATAGACTCAGCAAGTACTCTTACTTCATCACCCTGAAACATCCATTCACAGCCAAAAGAGTAGCGGAAGTCTGTAAGACCTCCTATTATCTATACGTATAAGAGGAAGGGTAGAAAGGGAAATTCCTTAGCAGCTAATGATGAGAAAATAATGGGAGAGGATCGTGCAGGTGGGGCCCGCCAGGAGGAATGATAGAGAGATATAAATACGTAATGTTGGGGTAGGGGAGATTAGGTCTTTTTTTGTTATTTCGAGGAGAGCAAAGGCTGCTATGGCCTGAGGATATCCAGCCCTGTATAAAGGAGCTGGGTATGTTTTTCTATATTGTTCTGTCTTTATTTTCGTGTTTCCTACTGTTGAATGTATTTTTGGCTTATACATAAATAAAGATTTACAGAGTGCTGCCTCTGTTTAGCCATTTGGTTAGGATATTTTATGTTTTCTTGTTAGAATCCTAACAAAGTCTTCATTGATAGAGTCATTAGTAAGCATGGCATATCGAAATCGATCATTTCTGACAGGGATAAGATCTTCATCAGCAATTTTTGGAAGGAATTGTTCGCCACTATGAGGACAGTATTGAAGAGGAGTACCGCTTTTCACCCCAAACCGATGGGCAGACAGAAAGAGTCAACCAGTGCTTAGAAACATATCTGAGATGTTTCTGTAATGAACAACGCCATAAGTGGGATAAGTTCATTCCATGGGCAGAGTTGTGGTATAATACCACCTTCCATGCTTCTACGAGAAGCAATCCATTTGAGAGTGTATGGAAGACAGCCACCTCCTCTAATCTCCTATGGAAGTAAGAAGACACCGAACGATGAGGTGAAAGCCATGTTAAAAGAAAGGGACTTAGCACTGAATGCTTTGAAGGAGAATCTGAGTGTAGCCCAAAATAGAATGAAAAAAATGGTAAATACAAAGAGAAGGGAACTCAAATTTAAGGTGGGAGATGAAGTTTACTTGAAACTCAGGCCCTATCGGCAGCGTTCTTTAGCACGCAAGAGAAGTGAAAAATTAGCTCCTAAGTTCTATGATCCCTACAAGATAGTTGAGGAAATAGGTGAAGTAGCTTATAGACTACAACTTCCCCCAGAGGCTGCAATCCACAATGTTTTTCATATTTCTCAGCTGAAACTCAAGTTAGGAAGACAGCAAGTGGCCCAGCAGCAACAACCCATGCTAACCGAAGAAATTGAGCTCCAACTTTGGCTGAAAACTGTGCTGGGAGTTCGCTGGAACAGAGACTTGGGAGGAAATGAATGGTTGGTGAAGTGGAAGGATCTTCCGGAGACTGAAGCAACGTGGAAAGCCGTTTATCAGATGAACCAGCAATTTCCCACCTTTCACCTTGAGGACAAGGTGAATCTGGAACCGAGGGGTATTGTAAGACCTCCCATCATTCATACATACGTGAGAAAGGGTAAAAAGGGGAATGCAATTATTATTAATGAGTATGGAAGAGAGGGAGAGTAAAAAGGTGAAAAATCCGTACTGAGTAGGGCCCACGGGGGGAGGAATTTAGGGAAGGCTTTAAATAGTGAAAGAGAGGGAAGGGGTAGCTAGGTTTTCTTTTATGAAAGTGATGGGAATAGGCTACTGTAGCCGCCAGGGGTCTCTTTTTTTGTAAAAGGGAGGCTGGTATGTTCTTGTGTCTTTTCCTTTACCTTTATTCAGCTTGTTATCATAATATGTGGACTTTTTTGGCATTTATATATAAATAAAAATCCCAGAGCACCGTCTCTGTTTGCCAGTGAGTGTTTTTTATTTGATATTTACTGTTGGTAAGGTGTTTTATTCGATATTTGAGGTTGGTAACCTTACACATTTATCAAAAAATAATAAGAAAAATATCGTGGTTTTTCTCCCAATAATCGGGTTTCCACGTAAAGTTGTGTGTTTGTTTGTCTCCCTTTCAATACATATAATCAAAAAAGTTATCAACATTTTGATGGAACTCCAGTTGGTATAAATGTATTTTTTGTTATTAAACGTAGAACGAGATTGTTCTAGGGTTACAATGCAAGGAAATAATTAAATACTTTCTCCCGTTATCCTATCTTCCAAGGATCAACGGCGGCAACTCTACTCACATAAAACCTACCCTCCTCCCGCCCACTACCTTCCTCAATATATTCATGCCTACCGTAACTACTTTTCCCCCGTTCCTAAACGCCATTGCACGTGAGTGAGTAATAAACGTGATTAGTTAGTAGTTAGTTAGATGTGCACATGAACGGCAC